>WBNH01010479.1:0-171435 GCA_013401255.1 Urocolius indicus | reverse complement strand
TATATATATATAAACTTCTTTACATGACAAGAAAGAAAAATGTCACTGAAAACGTTGTGCTTTTGTCATGTATTTAAATTTCTGTTCACAAATTTTGAAAGTTCTCTCTGGCTCTTTTTTTAGGAGGAACAAAAATGGAAACAGTTCCATCAAAACTTCCATGTCATTAAAAAGTCTCTTTTTTTTTTTTCTCCAGTTCAATAGGATTTAAAAGATGTTTTTGATTAAGATCACTGCAGAAAGAAAACCAATCTGAAAAGAAACAGGAGAAACAGGCTGCTTTAGTCACTCTGCAGCATTCAGGATTAACCCCAAATACATCCAAATTCCCACTTTGGGGGTTGTATCTGTTTAAGTGAGAGACTTCCTTCCTCCATTCTGCTCCTGAGAAACCCACAATCTTCCTCTCCCAAACATCTCTGTGGGGACCTGCAAAGAGCACATTCACATTGTGAGAGACAGCCACTATCTCCAAGTCAGTGAGTAAGTGTTCCTGAAGAAGTATGGATGAAAAGATGCAGAAGAAATGGGTGGCTCTGAGACACAAGAGGAACAAAAGCTAAAGGCATGGAAGCAAGAAGGGTATTTTTTCCCCATAGGTGAAGAATGAACACACAATCTGGATGCTGCTATAACTCACTGCCTTGAAGGACACTCTGGGTTTTGGCTTAGGGAGGTCAGGACATGGTGCCGTCTTGCACTATCCCACTTTGGCAGAGCTCAGTGACACCCCCTTTTCTGTACACTGCTTTCCCTCACACAGGCACCCTAAGAGAAAGGGGCAGTTGGTGGTAAGAGCAATTGCACTGACATCAGGGTCTGACCCTGTCTAGCTAATCAGCACTCCTTACCCAAAACACTGAACGAAACAGCAGGCTTGGCAGTGAAAATGTCTTCCCCATGCATTACACTGCAGGGGTCAGCCAGTAATTCCTGGAAATGGTTAATTGCTGGACAGCTTTGATCTCCTTGAAAGAGAAATCGATTCACAATCTGACAATTTCTCAAAAAAGGGCATTCCTCAGCACTCAGAGGCTTCCTGCATTCTTGGATACATCTCCTGTCTCCTCATCACTCCCTCTTCAGCTCTTAGGAAAATTCTACTTAATGGCAAAGGTGATGGAGGGACTGGAGCAAGGCGTCTGCACCTTTTACTTCACTGAAGGAAGAGCTCAAGCTAAAGGGAAGAAAGTTATTAAACATCTTCTGTATAGACATAAGCAGCAAGGAATGAAATCTGAACACTTTCATGGGATTCTGGGATTCAGCATCTGTCCATCTGAAGGCAGACCCTGATGCATGTGTGAAGAGAACAGAAGAAAATGTGGCTTGGTTTCAACTGCCTAGATGTAGGTGTCCAGTGTCACCTGAGATGTTGTGCGATACCCTATCTGACCTTCAGCTCCCAGAATGGTGTCAATGTTCCATAGGTACTATCTCATATACATCAGCCTTCCAAGTATGTCTCAGGCACCCCAGGACATGTGAACTCATTCTGGACACCTCAGAGTGAAGGGACCTTCTCCTGAGGTACTCGTGCAAGGGAACTCATGGAGGCTTTCTCACGGGTGTGTTAGTGAATTGTAAGCTGCAGAAAAGGTAGACATGAAGCTGGAGCACCTCTACCTCCATCAGAAGGAGTGTGAAGCAGGGGAACATACGTTTCCAAGGGGATTGTGTGTTTGTGGCCAGCATAGCCTGGGGGTGTATCCTACTCAGTGGGGATGGGGCTGCAAAACTGGAGTTTGAGGAACTGGTTATAGAGGAGTGTTTAGAAGTCTGTAGCAGTATATTCACCTTGTGTAAGTGTCTCCTATGGTGGTTTCTTTGTTGTATTGTTCACATTGACCCTGAATATATAGTTCATTAATTGCTGATTAGTTACATGCTTTTGACAAACCACTCTTATCTTGATTTTAGTTTAAAATGCATGAATTGATCAGTTTTTCCTTGCAACCCTTTGGTCAGAGAAGCCTGGAGGATTCATCCCACCTCATAGTAGATACAGTGCATGCTCATCTCTCTTGGCTCTTGCTTGTGGCATTGACCCCAGCTGCCCTAAATATAAAACCAATTTAGTCAGACAGTTTAGGCATACATCAACACCTGCATTTCAAAATCTTAGTGTCAAACTAGGCCATCTACTTTTAGCTGCCTGAAAATGAGCTACTCATTCTAAACTTGCTGCTGAGACTATAGCCAAGAGAAGGAGGCTTTGATAATGGGTCATTCCTTTGATCCTAAAACATGCATCTAAACTCATATCAACTGTCTTCTGTAAGTCTCTGTTTGTCTCTGTGAAGTACAAACGGGATTTTTTTTTACTAGATGCCTTGTCTAGTGGATGACCATAGGGTGGTGGCACCAGCCAAACACAGGATGCAGCAGAGATTAATCAAATGTACAGAAGGATTTGCAATAGTGATTCACTATGGCAAGGAGAACTGCAAAATCCCTCTCCTTTACTTGAAAGTCTCTGCTTGACTCCACATCAACTGCTACTTACAACTCCAAGGAGGTGGAGTAATGAAGGAAACTCTTTGGTATTCTGAAAAGCAGAGGTAGGTGACAAGAGAGAGTGTTGGTTTGGCACATTAACAAACTTTCTTTTGAATCCCATTTAGCAAAATCTGGCCAGCCAGTAAGAGCCGACGCCTGTTTCTCATCATGTTGTATGTTAAGTTAATAGTTAGTTGCTCCTACACTCTGTTGTAGCCTAGGGTAATGCCTCTTAAATGTACTTTCATTACTTTCAGGAATAGATTAGAACATAATAGCATGTTTCTCTTTTGGGCAACACAATTAACCTTTCCTGGAACAACAGAACATGTATTATAGTGTTTAATGGCAAAATCAATACATTATTTTCTTGCATTATATTTATATATGGCCTCTTGCCATGGCATCTAAGCTTGGAGAAAGCTGATTTTCCCCATGGAAGAGATTTTCAGTTCCCTGACACATCAAGTCTCTCTTTTCTTTTCTTACAGTTTGACACTTCCGTATTTTTGAGTGAGTATCCAGCCATGAGACTCTTATTTGCTGGGTACCATCAAATACTTTCTTTCTATTCCTCTACTTACATTATGAGCACCAGATTTTATCATTCCCAGACTTTTCCATTCCTATCAAAGCCTTCCCAAATGGTAAGGCCAGAAACTTCTAACGTTTAGGAATCCCTTTTTCAGAGTCTGAACAGTTAGTGGAAATCCTCTGGCTTTGTTTGCAAAGAAGAAGAGACATTTCCTAAGTCAGCAAATCAGTTTTTGAAGCGCTATGTATGATACGATGAAACCTGTTAAATTCATCATACAATTTGCTTAAAAAGTCTAAGATGTTGCTCTTTCCTCAGAAAATGCAGAGGAAACAAAAATTACTTGTTTTCCTTGGTCAGCCACTGCTTACATCTGTATGCCAAATTATTTAGGCTGTAGGGAATTGACCTGTCTTCTACTCACTATTTAAAAGCTTTCATTTAAGCACCAGAGAATATTTTCAGACAAAGACCGTATCACTAAAAATATCTCTAGTATCAGTTAAATTACGTGCATATTTGCTTGGAATAAGAAAAATCATTTTATATACCAGCATAAGCCCCTTTGACCCAAAAAAAAAAGAGAGGAAAATGAACATGATAGCTTGTTTCGATGTGTTTAAAACATAGGATGTTGACTTGTAAATTTTGAAGGAATAGTTCAGTTCAACAGTTGCCTGAATTTCATTTTAAAAGAATAAGAAAAAATGCTTCCTAGACGAAAGTTATAATTTTGTTTGTTCTGAAAGAACTTCTTTCAAATACCAAATCTAGAGGAAGAATAAGACCCTAAGCTTAAAACTTGTTCACATTTCTATTTATTTAATGATTGTTTTAAGCACTTTTCATTAAGATGTGGTCTCTACAGAGACATCTCAGCGGTGCTGCTGCTTCAGTCCTGGTTGGACAACTGTAACCTCTTAAATGACATCAAGTTATGAACAGTAAATTTATCCCTTCTGGGTGAGATTCCTTCTTATCTCTCATCTCCCCTTTCTCTGGAGCCTGTACTCTTCAGATGTGGCACTTGCAAGCTCAGAAATGAATGGAGTGGTTTGTGCATAAGTGTGTGAGGTTTCTGAGCTGTCTGTAGGACACTTTCTGTTCCTGAAGAACAACCATTTCTGCCCTCTATTCATTAAGAATAAATATTATGTACACAAGCAAAACCAACCTGAAGAGGTCTCATGGGGATGGGAGAAATACCTGTGAGTACTTTTCCTGTATCAAACAACTGGGTTCTCCAGGACACCAGTGAAACGGTGTGTCCCTTCACTGGGATTTATTTTTCCTTATCTGACCTTGAGGATCCAAATTTTCAGCCTTGTCCTCTGATAATGCCCCTCTGCATCTTCATGTTCTTAATAGCTGTGTTGTCTTTCCAGGTGCTCAAGTAGCATCATTGGAGCTCCAATTCCACTTTAGTTTGAATATATTGGTAGAAAATACTCCTAAAAAGGAGGTGCAAGGCTAGAAGTGAGAAATTATCAGCACTTGCACATCCAAGGCTAAGAGTTTTGGGTTTAACAGCCCAAACTGTTGCACTGGAGAGCACCACGTTCCTTACAGCCCCAGAACTGTGTGATGCTGCAGCACATGCACAGGCAGGCTCAGGTCCTCATGGTGCTGAGCAAGCTTCACTCTCACAGGAGTGAGAAAAAGCAAATTGTGCTCAAGAGCGTACACTCACCTGGGAAATGCTCTGTTTCTAATACTTCGGTGGAAACTTCTTCCAGCTCAAAAGTTCCACAGGGAAAAAACTGACAAGAAAATCAGAAATATGACATTTCATTCCCAGATTGTGTGTTTGAGCTCTGCTTATTCCATATTGAGACTGTGTGAACTTTCCTTGTAACTTCATTCACTTCTCCACACCCTGAAACACAAATAAGATAGAAAACAAATCTCTGCTTTATTAAAGATATCAAGGTAAGAAGAGGAAATAAAAAGTAATTCCCCGGCTCATGAATTAGAACTGTCAAAGCTCTACCTCCAACAATTCATAACACTACTAAAGAAGTCTTAAAAGGATAAAGAGAAAACCCCGTTGTTTGTAGCTTATAAACAGAAAGGCAATCTGTTTGACACGAAGCCCGTGATCTAATTTACTATTTCATCATTCAGTAGTTTTATTTCTTGGGAATAAATTGTTTTCTGTGTTAATGGACCTGGACGTGTTTCATCAGCACTAGAACAAATATTTGTAGATTTTACCCTGTGGGAGTTTTTGAAGCACACTGGTTTTATTTTCAACAAAAGTTTCTTCTCTGCTTTTGGGAGAAATCTTGACTGCAAGTGTGATGAAATAAGGTAAAATCTGAGCCTTGTTCTTACTGGATGGTTTGTCTCAGGTTTTCTGCCAAAGAGTGGCTGATGATGGCTCGCACCAGTACAGACAGTATGCAGCCAGGGGCCACAGAAGGGGCCACAGCTGTGTCCTATATCCCACAGTGGACAATCAGCATCATTGTGCTTGAGAGGGAAAAGTTCTGATGCATTCCCCTTTCCTCCTCTAAAGTTTCGGGTCTCAACGACCTGTTTTCTTCTGCCTTCCCTCCCCTTCAATATCATCCCCTCCCCGGCTTGTCCATCAGCCTTCTGCCATCTGACCATGCCTTCAAGAGTACTGACTACAACGACTCCCCTCCAGCAGCTATGTCTCAGCATCAGGCAGAAATCTCAGCAGTTATCTCCTATGCTAGGTTGGCTGAAGCCTCATAGGACTGTCAGGATTCCTTAGACTCAGTAAGTTTAATCAGTAGATACATTCTGCAGTCACAAACAGAGATGCTGTCTCTGTTGTGCTATAGCACAACCTAGGTGAGTAGCATTCACCAAGTCACACTGTTGCCCAGCTTGAGATTTGCAGCAGCTTCAGCGTGGAGCTGGGGATGACAAAATCCAAGCACTACTGAACCTGTAAAGGTCTGGGCATGATGACACTGTTTTTCTCCTTAGAAACTAACAATATATCTAAGAATAGATACCAAAAAGTTTGTGGTATAAGACACAGTAAATATAAACATAACAGAGGGATGGAAATTCTTGTGGCTAGACACAAACACAGGCAAGTGCAAAACCACCACCAACACCCCAAATCCAGAACCCTTTGCCAGCTACATGAGGGCATCTGAAGGAAGGTCCTAAACACTGAAGCATAAAGAGATGCTATTCATAAAGAGATGCATAAAGGGAGACCTTGTTCTCTGAAGAGATCTCCGTGTTCCCATTATAATAATCCCTGAGATGATCATTAAGTGGGCATGATGCCAGATAGGCGTTTCACAGGTATTTTCTGTGTGAGCGTACAGGAGCAAGATGAGATTCAGAAAAATGATAGCAGTCAGAAAATGCTGCTGTGCTCCATTAGAGATGGTGAGTGTTATATTTAATACAGAGCTATAATCCAGTAAGCACATAAGCCTCCATGTATTTAAAAGACAATATCTTCAAGGTTTTCATAATAACTTTAATACTTCAAAGAGACATTGACTAATGGCTTTCAGATATTATAGGGAAGACTCTTTCTTATAGGAAATCAATTAAAGTTGAATCTTTATTGATTTTAACCCATTTCTCCATATAGTGAAAAAAAAACAGACTTTGAACTCTCTTTGCATATAAGTCCAATATTCTCTTCCGTGGCTGAAGCAGAAGTAATTTCTAAATCAGATCAGATAAAAGAACAGAAATATTAGCCTATTAGTTTCTCCAATTTAAAGAATCAACACTTTTTTCCATATAATGTACTTAATCAAGAGCAAGATAAATTCCAGGTATCTCTGAAACCCTAAAAGCTAGAAACAGGTATAATTTGCACATGTATAAACCTAAAGGTGGGTGTGGGATCAAAGTGACAAACAGACATGGCACGAACTCTCTGCAGCAAGATGAAAGTAATTTCCAGCCACTAGCCACTGTTTGCAGATAGAGAGTGAAGAATTGGATTGAATCTTCCTAGGAATTACTCCTGATGCCTAGCATGTCTACTCACTTCACAGTGGGATTTTTTCTTCTGTAGGTCCAAATAGCTTTGCCAGATTAAATGGTGACTATTTCTAGTCTGGCAAGAGCCTTCCTTTGGTTTTGGTTAATCTGACTATCCAGTCTGAAAGAAAGAGGCACTTCTGCAGGCTGGTTCATCTGATCTGTGCTAGATATCTACTTTAGAAGAGTTAATTCACATTATGCTAGACTCCATTTCTCTCCTTTGACCGTACCAAAGATCACTGATATCTAATGCAGATGTAGATGTGGGCTGCAGATGCCTAAAACTGGACATAGTGCTACCTTGTGTACCTGTGTGGAGGGAAAACCTTTATCTCACTGACATCAGCATAACAAAATTTTGCAGATGAAGGCTGGAAGCAGATAAATTCAGATAAAGGATAAGACAGAAATTCTCAGCCATTGAGTTAATCAGAACAACTTAGTCCAGGAGGCTATGCATTCACCATCACTTGACGAGCTTAAATAAATCTGAATTACAAAATATGCTCTGTCTCAGCTATGTTTGGAAATGTAGATATTGCTGTGGGAGCGAGGGAGGCTTTGGCATTCGTTTTCTCAGGGAGTGAGTGCAAATGGTTTCTTCTGGAGCCCAGGTATTCTCTTCTTCCTGCTCCAGTTCACACAGAAAACCACATTAGAGCAAATACCATGCTGATCTGATTTGGCTTCAGTGGCATACTGTAATCAGCAGGGAGATGAGGATGGAATGACATCTCCAATACAGCCAGCTGCAGCTTTTGCTCATGCCCTCATCCTTCTACCCTTCCGTGCTGCCTTGTGCCCAGGTTTCTCCAGGTTGAGGGCCTGGGAAAGCTAGTGTGGCCATACTCTCGGTGTCTCTGTCTCTCTTTGTCTTACAACTACCTTGCACTGTTTGTGACTGGAAAATCATCATTTTGGATTAACAATCATGTAAAAGCCATGCAAAAGAAGCGATATAAAATGCCACCTAGAAACCTGGGTCTGATCAAGGCATTAGTAGAAGGATTGAGCAGTGGCAACATGGATTTTCCTGTTTGCAGCTGGATCAGGCAGAAGCAGTAGTTCACTTGTAAGGAAGCACAGCCTCTTGTGAAGCTTAGCATACCAAGAGATTTTAGCACAGAAAGTCACAAGTTGTGTATACCATCCCACTCATCACAAGCTGTGAGACCTGCTGTGTGTCTGCAAGGGGATGGCCAGCACAATGGAGATCAGAGCACCAGCCAGAGCAGTAAACCAAGGTCTTTAAGTCCAGCAAAGTTTTCCTTAGCATAAGTCCCAAGGACAAGCAAAGTAAAGATGATATAAAACTCTTCTGTTCCCTTAGCAAACTGAGGGGCTATTGGCTCCTTACCATGTATTAGAGCACTTCCAGGCCAATTCTCATTTACATCAGCAGAAAAGGGCTCTCTGGCCTGTGTTGCCGGCTGACTACATGTTCTGGCAGAAGATGGATGGTTGATCCAGACACCCTCGCTGGCAGCTCTGAGGACAAAGCAGGAACAGATGCCACTTCCATTTCCCAGTGGAGAGAGGACTGTAGATCTGTCTCGTCGCTCTAAAAACTTTGGAAACAAAATCAGCATTGGAAATAAATTCCAGAAGCCATTAGTCTGTCTCACTTCTGACGTGAAAGGGTAAAATATAGATCTGTTAAAAAACCCCCACAACCTGTGAGCTGTATATTTTCATTTTCCAAATTACTGAAAGAGCAGAACATGAATCCTTGTCTGTCAGCCTGAGAAAAGGTTTTATTTTTTTCCTGTGAAGGAGAAGCAAACATAAGATAATGCCATAAGTAAATGGCAGAGAGAGTGCAGCTAGATGAACTGCAATGTGCTGCAGCCATTGTAAGAGCCCAAAGATATCTACTGGTAATGAGAAAACTGCAGCAGACACTTTTGTTTTCTTTTCTCCTCTTGATTGAGTTATTAGGTCATTACATTCCAAGCAGTCTGCACAGCAGGGCTGAGAGGTCCACACTGCACAGCCTCACGGGGGACAGTAGGTGGGAAGGTATGCAGCAGTAGACAAAGTCTTCTTTATGGGTCACATGCCTTTCATTTAATGATCTTGAAGTATTTATTTTTCCATAAGAAGAATTAAACACTGCCATTTTCCTGATATGTAAATACTAGCCTAAAAGCAGGCAACTGCCTGTTCGTGAAGACATCTAACTACAATAGTAAAGGGTGAAAAAATGCAGGTTGAAGTATCAAAAGTTTGGATTAGAAGAAGCCTCTTAATTACAGACAGATTTAGTTGTGGAGGTTGTAGAGACATAAAACTGAATGCCTTCTTTGCTTTGGTCTTTACAGCCAAGGCCAGCCCTCAGGAAGCCCAGAACAGCAAGGATAGTAGGATGGCCTTGACAGCAGAGGACTTGCCCTGGGTAGATGAGGAAGAGGTTAAAGACTTGTAGGCAAATTTAACACCTGATGGGATGCATCCAAGAGTGCTGATGGAGCTGGCTGATGTGATTGTTAAGCCACTCTCCATAATTTTTGAACAATCATGGAGGACAGGTGAGGTGCCTGAGGACTGGAGAAAGGCCGAGGTCACTCCAGTCTTCAAAACGGGCAAGGAGGACAACCTGGGAAACTTCATCTTCACTTCCAGCCCTGGAAAGGTTATGGAAAAACTCATCCTGAATATTATCACTGAACATATGAAGGAAAAGATGGTTATCAGGGGCAGCCAACATGGATTCACCAAGGGGAAATCCTGCTTGACCTATCTAATAGCCTTCTGTGGTGGCATGACTGCCTGGCTAGATGAGGGGAGAGCAGCAGATGTCATCTACCTTGACTTCAGCAAAGCTTTTCACACTGTCTCCCACAACATCCTCATCAGAAAGCTCAGACAGTGTGGCTTGGATGAGTGGACAGTGAGGTGGTTCAAGAGCTGGCTGAATGACAGAGCCCAGAGATGATCAATGGCACAGAATCAAGTTTGAGGCCTGTGGCCAGTGGAGTTCCACAGGGATCAGTTCTGAGGCCAGTCTTGTTCAACATCTTCATCAACCACCTGGAGGAGAGGACAGTATACCCTCTGCAAGTTCCCTGCTGGCACCAAACTGGGAGGACTGGCTGATTCCCCAGAGGCTGTGCTGCCATTCAGTGAGATCTCGACTGGCTGGAGAGTTGGGCAGAGAGGAACCTCATGAAGATCAACAAGGGCAAGTGCAGAGTCCTGCATCTGGGGAGGAACAACCCCATGCACCGACAGGCTGGGAATTGACCTGCTGGACAGCAGCTCTGCAGAGTCTGGTTGGTAATAAACTAACCATGATCCAGCAATGTCAAGAATGGCCAAGAAGTTCCATGGAGGGGTTTCAAAGGTGGGTGGATGTTGCACTGAGGAAAATGGTCTAGTGATTGATAGGGCTGGGACAAAGGCTAGACTCGATGAGCTTAAAGGTCTCTTCCAGCTATGATTCTATGCCTGGCTTGGTACAAATGGCCCAGGTGGGGAGGCAGGATGTGATCTGACACAAAATATCCTCAGCAGACACAAAGTCTGAGAGGACACAGATGTAGATATGGTGGCATCCATGGAGCATCTGACAGACATCAGCCATGGAGCAGTCTCCCCAGGTATTTACAAGTAGCCAGCCATACTGTATATTGTTCCAGGTGCTCACACGGTGCATGTGAGAGTGCTCTGCCAGCATGTGCAGCACCAGGAGAAACAGTAGGCTGCTTTTCTGCCCTTCTTCCTCCTTTGCACATTGCGTTTCCCATCTTATCTTCAGTAATCCTTATGCCAAGAACAACACAATCCTGCTAGGAGGTGATTGCATTATGTTTTTCCTTTTCTTCTCGAGTCTGTGCCATGCTGTGACAACAGGAGCAGCTCAGTGTACCTGCCTACAAGGAATAAAATCAACATTTCTGAGATTCTCCTTCTGGCTTCCTTCCATACACAAATTGCCTCCCGAAGGAGATATAAATATCCTTTTCTCTTTTTTTGTTCCTTTTAGTAGGGCAGTGAATATCCATCTTCCAGTATATGAGACGTATTAAAATATTTGCATATAAATATAATCCAGAAATGCATCTAGAGTCACAGTTTCCTAAAATTTGTAAGAGAAATTGCAATCTAAATTAATTTCCTGCAAAGCACTAGCTGCACCATTTCTCCCTTTGATTCTTGCTTTGATTTTAGATGAGTTTGCACAAAGAAAATTCAGGTTCAAAGGCTGCAGAAGTGTCTTTCAAAGATCTCCTTACCTCACTGGAGTTGTGCTTTCTTTCTTCCTCCACTGTCTTCAGCTGAATGGTGTGGGAGGATGATGGGAACAAACTGTGTCTCCTGTTCTCTGATCCCAGCAGCCCCCAAATTGGAGGATTTGGAAATGCCTTTGTTATGCAATGAATACAAACCAGCAAAATCTTCCAAATCCTTCATGGAGCAAGGAGAGTGTTGTAATCCTATATGAAGGAAAGGGGATATATCCTAATATATTTAGAGAACCATTAAAGAGAAAGGATGGCAAGAGACTAATTTCCATTAAGGAAGTTGAGAATGTCCTTTATTTTGTATCAAAATAGGGTCTAGGCAAGAAGTGGCGTTGTCTTGCAATTTACTGACTGTCCTCAGTGCTCATCATGGGCACAGTGGTGCTTGTGCTTGGACATAGCACAAATCAGCTGGCAATAACCACTCCAAGAGGTGGAGGCCAGAAGCCTGGCTGGAAAGGGCAATGAAGTCACAGTTTTTAAGGACCCAAAAGCTTGCTGGAAGGCAGAAGGCAATAATCTTTTCTTCATGTCTGACAGCGATAAGACAGGAAGGACAGGGAGTAAGTTGCAGCAGTTTCCTGCAGTATTGGAGAAGTTTGCAGTTGGTTCTTGTCTCTGAGGAATCAGGGCTAACACATCAGCTCATTTGGTCTAAGGAGAAAGAACAAACCACACAATTGTCTGGAGCATCGTATGGGTTGCTTTTACAGCCAATTCCTGATTCTCCAGGGCAAGGAGGGAAATAATTGACAGAGAGGAAATAGTGAGGGCAAAACCCTGAGCAGAAAGAAGAGATGGTGTCTACCTTTCAGGGAAAGCAGCACACAATAGAGCTGAGACATAGGGCCCTGCGGGGCCATTGGCCTCTCATGGTATGAAGAGTGCCAGTGGTCATCTAGCATTGCTGGTCAGGCTGGGTGTTTCAACACCCATGGCATGGCAAATCCAGCCTTGAATAATGAATTGCTAGTGGCTGATAGAGGAGTCATGGAGACTTTAGCATCCCTTTTCTGGCCCCATCTCAAAAAACACACCCTAAGGAACCACCAAACTCATGGTCCATCTCTTGCTAAGCTGAGATCTGGCAGGCAAAACCATTGCTTTGAAATAAAGGATTAATTTTACTGGGATGTAACAAAATGGCCTGCACCTAAGGGCTAGGGGGTTTTTTAAACTCATGGAAACCCATTAACATGGCCTATGGTTTGACCACATCTCCATTTTACACTCATCTAGAGCCAAATTCTTGCTGTGAACAGGAAAGTTAGGAGGGCTGTAACTTTCATGTAGAAAGCTCTTTAGCAGCTGAACAGTTAAAGACTATGTTAGCTCTGTTTTCCTGCCTTGCAAATTCCTCATTCATAATGTATGAGTGAGATCATTAAAAGCAACATATTGGCTGATACCATCACAGCTGCTACCGAACTGTAGCGCTCCATAGCAAGGAATAACATTTCTCTTACGTATGTGCTTGGAAACGGAAAGAAAGATACTTGTAGCTGTAAGAAGAACAGTGTAAAATGTTTAACCTCACACACATACAAAAAAAAAAAAATACACCCAAAACTTTCACATGTTGGGCAATTACAGATTTGCTGGAAATGTCCTTAAAATGAATAAAAAGCATTTAATGAGCCAGCAATGTGCCCTCGTGGCCAAGAAGGCTAGTGGCATCCTGGGATACATCAAGAAGAGTGTGGGCAGCAGGTCAAGGGAGGTTCTTCTCCCCTTCTTCTCTGCCCTAGTGAGGCCTCATCTGGAGTCCTGTGTCCAGTTCTGGGCTCCTCAGCTCAAGAGGGACAGGGAGCTGCTGGAGAGAGGCCAGCACAGGGCATCAAGATGACCAGGGGACTGGACCATCTTTCATACAAAGAAAGGCTGTGGGAACTGGGGCTGTTCGGTCTAGAAAAGAGGAGACTGAGAGGAGATCTTATTAACAGGATCTTATTAACAGTGTCAGGAGGTTGGGGCATCCTTTTTTTCTATTGTATCTAGCAACAGGACAAGGGGTAATGGGATGAAGATGAAATACAAAAAAGTTCCACTTAAATAAAAGAAAAATCTATTTCACTGTGAGGTGAGGGAGCCCTGGCCCAGGCTGCCCAGGGGGATTGTAGAGATTCCTTCCTTGGAAGTCTTCAAGACCCACGTGGACATGTTCCTGTGTGACCTGATCCGGGTGAACCTGCTTCTTCAGGGGGGTTGGACTAGATGATCTCTAAAGGTCCTTTCCAACCTCTACCATTCTATCAAAATATGGCAACATATTTTTCCCCTGCACAAAATCAATATCACATTAACTTGCCTGATTAAAAAAAACCAAAAAGATCAACTTGTACAATGAACAGAAAACTTCATCTCCACTCAAGAAATTTTAAAATCTCCCACCTTTGACTGTTTAGAAACATAATGATGATTATTTTAAGCAAAGGATGGAATGTGTCAATCTTATCAAATGGAGAGAGAGATGTCTCAGGGCTTCCAGGTTGGTGCTTTTGTTTGTAGTCTGCCTTGGGTGATGATCTGGTTAAACATATTAAATAAAAGTTCATTTGGGTTGACAAAGAGAAACTCTTTCAGCTGAAAAAAAAGGCACTTTCTAATTTTCATGGGTTATCTGAATCTTTACAAGCTTTAAGCCTACATTTTAATTTTTTACATTTGAGGGAGAGGAATAAAAATTATTTGCCATTTAAGGCTGGCTTTTAATTTCCAAACATCTTATTTCACATCCCAACCCAAGAGAGATGATTATTCTTTATAAATCACGAGCCACCTCTAGTAACTTTGTTCTATCTTATGTCAGAGAGGTTCTGGGGGGAAAAAAAGAAAGAGAAAAGAAAGAAAGTCCAAGTCCAAACCACCATGAAAAATTAATTAGGTGTCATTGAAAGAGAGAGCATTCCCTCTGGGCATGTAGCAACAACTCTGAACGTTACAGGCAAATCCCCAGATGTCTGGTCTCACTCTGAACCAGCTTGACCCTGCATTTGCACATACAAGCTCTACTCTGAGGTGATGCTTTTTGCACCACAATCAACCTTCCAACACCAGTCGTTTCTGGCTTGCATTGGTGTACAAGCAGAATGGGACTCCGTGGGTCCATTAGTCTCAAGCTTTGAATCAAATAGCTAAAGCTGGGATGAAATACTTCCTTCTGCTGCAAATTCATCACTCATTTGGAGTGTGGCATATGGAACATAGGGACTAACATGGTCCTTCCCGAAAATCTTCATTCAGGGTTTTAATTATGTCCCAGAGGAATAAATGCAGAGAGTTTGCCTTCCTTCGTCTCCCTCCTTTCTTCCTCTGTTAACAGCTTGGTTTTTACTAGCATCACTTATGGCTTCTTTTATAATTTCCAGCCCCTGACAGAAGTGCTCTGCTACCCTTTCCTGTTCAATAATGAATGGACACACTTGAAGCTGCAAGTATTTGCACTTATGAGCTCATCCAGGCAAAAGAAACAAGAAACGTGACCTATCTAATCGGCTGTCAGGGGACCAAGTAAACCCCACACCTCCCCTTCACCATTCCTCTGCCCTGTCTCCCGGGTACTTTATCTAAGAGACAGGAGGTGACAAAGTCTTGCATCAGCTTTTCTGCTGTTTCTTCACAGTCTCCAAACTCCTGCAAGAAAGACCTTGGGGAAGTTACATCAAGTATACCCAGTTAATCTGGATGCCTCAGCTTGTCACCTTTCACGGGAAATGGAGGGCAATAGGTATTTTGAGCATGCAATGTATTAAATTACAAGGTAGGTGCCCATAGAGGAAAAGCTGTATCTCTTTCCCTAGAAGTGCCTGTTTCTCTCCAGAGAGCTGTGGCTGCACTACAGGTAAGTGAGAAGGAGGTCTCTGTATTGGACTGGCAAGTGTCCAGTCTGGGGACAAAAGACAGTGCTCATGAGCTTGGCCAAAGCCTCAAAAGGAAACCATAAGGGCACTCAGTCTTGAATTTCTCTGCCAAGACTGATGTGGTTGTGGAACGATTTCTCTTTGAGTAACTGCTAAACCCAGAATTTAATTTAAGCATGTGACAAGTAGTGTGCATCAAAAGTAGTTGGGAAAAAAGCACCTATGGCTCCTCTTTGGGTTCACTGGAGAGTGGTTCTGCAACACAGCAGCGTGCAGTCTGTGGAGCAGGACAGGCTTTTGCCTTGCTTAAAGCCAGGCTCATGCCAGAGGGGATATTTTTCCAAAAGTCATAACTTCAGGTGCTCTCAAAGTTCTCACAAACCCCTACATCACTAAAAGATTGAATCAGTGAAAAATCAGGCATGGCAGTGACTACTTTCTACATGCTTAGTGTCCCTAGCAGGATGGACCACAGAGTCCTGTGCAGAACCTGGGGAAGGTGAGCCCTCTCAGGGAAAAGTCCAGAGTACCCAAGATGCTGAGCAGGGAGGTGCCTCCAACCAGACAATAAGGAAAGTGAGGAAAAGGACAAATCCTAAATCTCTTTACCATTGCTCAGGGCTACTGAGCTCTCTGAGGGCTCCTTCCATTCAAAGTGCAGAGCAGAGTTCCCTCTTTTGTTCAAAATACAGCAGGAAAAGATGCTCTTCTTCTGTATCACTGTCTAGACTTTTGTATATCAATCTTAAAGGAGGGACCTCCAAAGTAGGAGAGCCAGGAGCAATCCTGCTTTTTACCTGAGGTGGCCCAAACCCAGTGGCTTTCATTCCCAATCCTGGAGATAGATCTCACTTCTTAAAAGAAAGTGGAAGAATTTAGCACTGTAGGATATAGATGAGCTGTCCCCACTAATGAAGCTGTGCATACATAAGAGTAATGTGCAACAGACATATATCATGTGGCATTAGGTTTTTAATGGGAAAGCTTTACAAACAGCTTTTGTTCACTTCAGTGAAAAATGCAAAAATAATACTCACAGAAACAAAAAAAGATTAAATATTCTGCTCCTGGGCTATGTCTTTTGAATTCCAAATTTTCTTTGGGAAGGAATCTTTTCCAGCCAAGCTTGAAACCCACCAAAACTGGGAACAACTGACACGTACTGGAATATGTAATTCCAATCATTTCAGTGGGCACTGCTGCAAAACACCACAGCTGATACTCATGCAAAAGTCCTCCTTTTACTCATCCTTCACTCCAGCAAGCATCAGGAGAGTTTGAAATGTAAAACACATTCCAAAGTGACAATGAAAGAAAAATCACTTAGAAGAAGACAAGGAGGAATTGAAGTTACTCACTCAAACAAGTCAGGCTGACAAATTGCTTCTGCTGTCTCCATTCATCCACATAATGGCTCCCCCATTCCCTGGCCAGTTATGGAAGAATAATTATCTCTTTCAGATCAGCTGCCTTGGCTTCATCATAAATCAATTCTTTCCTCCCCTCTTGCACTCCCACTGCCTCCTTCCCCATTTTTGTCAACGCATCCTCCCCATAAGCCTTTCCAAGTCCAACTTTTGATTGAGTACATGAACCCATTGACTGCAGTCTCCTGTGAACTCGCCATTTTTGTCACTCAACCCAAAGTCCTTCTTTTCCCGACACAGATGAGCAAGTCCATGTGCACGTTTGTGATGAGTTGGCAGAGCTGAGACGAGACAAGGCCAGTCGTGTGACATAAAGGACAACATGAGATGAGTGAAGCTGAGGACTCTGCAAAGGGAACTTCCGGCCTTTTCAAATCTCTACACATTGCTAAAATGTCACAGCCCTTTGAGGAAAGTGTATATCCTTGTGTGTAGTTTCATTAAAGGTGCAGAGGTCATTGCAGAATGCAATGGGTGAGAGCCACCTGAGGAATCAGCGTGCAAGTTTAAGTCCTCTTCTGATGCAGGGTGTTAGCAGGGTAGTTGGATACTATCAAGTTTGGGATGGACTTGCCTCAAATGGTATGAACTCTGTTAATCAGGGTAGGGAATGAAACCTGTTCCTTGCTCCTGCAGGAGAGATGCTCTGTCAGGGCCAGGAATAGCTCTCTGCAGATCTCTTAGATATTGCTGACCCTCAGTTGGGCTCCCCTTGGCACTTGTCAGCCCTAAACCCTGTGCCACCCAGGCAGTCCTCTGCTTCTGCCATTCTAAGCCATCCAGTGCTGGCAGAGATGCTTTGACCTCCTCCTTCTGGCTTCTTTAACCCACCCAGCCAGCTGACATCATCCACTTCCACTGCTCACTTCTTTTGTGCCCCTTAGTCTCAAACCTGCAGCACCAAAATCATGGCTCTGCTGGAGTCAATGGCAGAAATCACACACTCACAGAGAGCCCTGGTTTCATCAGAGCTGTCATAAAAAAAAAATATCCAGAGGGCTGATTGCCCCAGTGATGGACAGAATGCCTTCATGCTGAAATGCCTTTTTTTTGTACAGTCCATTGGCTTTGTATGAATTCATATTAAAAGCTCTTATCCATTTTTCTGTCTACTATTGTGTGAGAATTTTTAGTATTATTACGGTACCTTGGATACTTTAAAGTTTAAAAAAGACTTTTTTAATGCATTAAATAGGCTGATCAAAACCGTGTAATTTGCTGACAAGAAAAAGGGGGGAAAATATCCAGAGCAGTCACTGAATTTCCCTTATTTTCTCTCTTATTTCTTATTCAGGTTTCCTGATATGTGTGTATATATATATATATATATACAGCAAAGCAGAGAATTTTCCTTGTGCCTCCCTGATTGACAAAACTGGGCAGAGCAAAAACTCTTAGGGGGCCTGCTGAAAATAACACTGCATGTACTCAGCAGAAAATTTCAGATAGTTATTTAAAATCCCAAAGACCAAATAGCTTCAAAAGTGGCAGGTTTTCCCCTTGTTTTATTTATACACTCTGGTCCTCAGAAATGTAGTAAAAGAAGCTTGACACTCTACTTGAGGAGGATCTATGAAAAATAAGCTCCCAACACTGAGTTATGAGTGTTTGAAACAAAACTAAGACACAGACATACATTACCTGTTACAGCAACAACTGATGGACAGTGTTTTGGGCGCAGCTTTCTTCCCAGGGACAAATGCTACAGGTTTTATCTGAGAGTTTTGAGGGTTGGAAAGGACCTTTAGAAATCATCTTGTCTAACCCCCCTGCCAAAGCAGGTCCCACCTAGATCAGGTCACACAGAAATATGTTCAGGTGGGTTTTGAAGGCCTCCAGAGAAGGAGCCTCCACACCCTCCCTGGGCAGCCTGGGCCAGGGCTCTCTCATCTCAATAGTCAAATAGATTTTCCTTATGATTAAATGGATCTTTTTGTGTTCCAGCTTCTTTCCATTACTCCTTGTCCTCTCACTGGATACAACAGAAAAAAGTGCTACCCCAACCTCCTGACATCCACCATTTAGATATTTGTAGCTATTCAGGAGATCTCTTCACAGTCTGCTCTTCTCTAGATTAAACAGCCCCAGTTCCCTCGCCTTTTCCTCATCAGGAAGATGCTCCAGTCCCTTGAGATTTGGCTGAACCAGCACCTGGCTGCAATCAAGTGGAGGTCACCCATTTCCTTAGAAAGCCTGGGACAATTGCTGCCATGAGGAGGGGGAATTCAAAAGGGCTTTGGGAAGAAGCAGAGATAAGAGCTTAATGAGCCTGTGAGGCTCTCAATAGCAATGCAATAAGCTCCTCAACATTATATGCAGGTTTCTGATCTGTATAATTTATGCTACTTCCTTCTTTCCTTCCCTAGACTCTGCCTGGCTTAATTAGATGCTCCCTGCAAGAGCAACAGGTAGACTCAGTATGACTGCAGTTAAGGCAGGAGTAATTACATTATTCCTTTTCCTTGGCATCTGGACATATATGCTAACGCCTAAGTCATACAGGAAGGATATGTCACAAAGTAAATGTTTGTGTCCTATCCCTCCATCATCTCTCTCCCTTGCCACATGAACAGAGTAAGCAGCTCTACTGCTGCCTTCAGAGAGGTGAACCTGTGCAGGCACTGCAGCAACTGAGGTATTTCTCCCATCTCCTTGAGTCTTCTGAAAGAGCAGATTTCTCCAATTTTTTTTCAGCTACCTGTGAGGAGACAGAAGGTAACTCCATCCTGTAGCTTGGCTGCGGAGCATGAAGCTCCTGCTCATCTCTCTCCTCATCTCACACACTTCTCACTGGCAGCTGCCAGTATCCCAGACATCACCACTTTTTCTCCTGAAAATGGCATACAAACTGCCAGCATGGCTGGCAGGAACTTTTCAGCTGAAGCATTGATTTCCAGGACCACCACACCTACTGCTAGCTTTTCACACATATCTTCCAGTTGAGGTTTGCTCCCTCAAGAAACATTCCTGTCACGGCTGTGGTCTCCTGTGTGCAGGAAGATTCACTCCTATGCAGGGAGGTTTGGTGCAGCTTCATGCAGGCACAGGAGCTGCAAAATCAAGGGCTTTCTCTTTCTGCAAAGTGGATGCTGGGGTGGCTGGGATCTGTGTGCATGACAAGACCCCAAACTAGCTGAGGTCTCACACTGAACATGCTCAGGCTTTCCCTGATGTAGAAACTCAGGATGAGATAAGGCTCTCTAACCCAGGAAAGCCAGGTTTTACTGAACATAAACTGAATGTTTCTCTTCTGAAACAAAGTACAGAGACACTCAGTAAAGCAGAGCAGAAATAACAATGATTTATAGCCCTGTCTCTCTACCCACCGCATCCTTCCTTCCAGATTTGCACTCAGCCAAGTCCCTCTGGCCTCTGGGAAGTGGTTTCTCTTACATCTTTTAACCCTCTTCCTGCAGAAAATGTAAGACTTGCTACCATGGTCTTAGAGCCTTTAGTTGAACAGGAATACAGCTCTGCTCCCAGCTGCTATCTCCATTTGGAGAGCAGAGATATGCAGCAGTCTTACGGGAGCCACACACAGCTTTGGGCAGTTGCTGTGGACCTGGCTTAACAATGCCCATCTCCATCAACTACATACAGGGATTTAGACTGAGCTACTCTAAATTAAAGTTTGGTTTTGTGCTAAGAGTAAAGGAGAAACCCTCCAAAGGGGAAAAAAACACTGTGATTCCTCAACTAGGGTTGGTTCCTTGCCCCTTCCACACGAAGCCAGCATAAGCAACAACAGAAAACTGTCCATAGCAATGGACAAAATTGGATGTAGAGCAAATTATTTAGCATGGAGGAGCACAGATAATTACAGGGAAAGGAATCTGATGGATAAGGGCACACTACTTAAGGTATAGCCAGAAATTTGGTGTTTTAATTTTGTGCATCTTTTAAAAACCCATCAGAAGGTGACCCTGAATGCAAAATTGGATAGAAATTGCCATGTGTAAGTAAGATACTATCTTCCTTCTCTCTGGCCCCCTCGGCTATGGCAGGTGATAGGTCTCAGACCTTTGCAAATCCTTCTCCTTTACGAACTCCTGGTGTCACAGAACCAGAGATTCCATAGTTTCATCTGCAAGGGAGGGATTTAATAGCCATTGCAGTTGTATTAGAAATTTTTCAGTTGTGTTTTTTTTTAGCAGCAGCAACATTGAGACTCAATCTGCAACTTTGAAAATGTTTGAATGGGAAAAGGTTGAGGAGCATCAAGCTCCAGTATGATGTCACACAAGAATATCTGCAACTCTTAATGTATTTAGGGAGCGAAGGTCCAACTCAATTTATGCAAAAGAGCTGATAAATGGCATCAATCCAAGTAGTTGCACATTCCAGGAGATGAAAGACTTGTGCATTCAGATATAAATAAATAAATAAATCTCATTGAAAACATTTACAAAAAGCCAACTGATTTTGTTTACCCAGATTTGCTAACCCAGTTCACCCAATGACCTACGAAATAAAGCTCATATTTAAAATCCAACTCTTTGCTCTACTGCAAAAGAACAATTAGGAAATACCTCTGCAATAGCATTGGATGTACTGCACTGAGACATATGCTTTTAATCACAGATAACAACGATATTTATGGGAGGGTAGAGTTTTGATATAAATTCCTCCACAATAAATAGCCCCAAAACAACACATTCCGCTTAGACAGTTAGTGAGAGAGAAGAATAAATAGGATTTGAAAAAAAACCACCAGCAGTTTAGCTCATGCTTCTAAACTAACGATGAACCAGAGCCAAACCAGCCACACTTGTGAAAACTGGGCTGTGTCGAATGGAAATATATTGCTGATAAAATTGCAGAAATGTCTACCAGCTGTAAGGGAAAATGGTTGATGTCAAGGTGTTGGATCTTCTGATGGTAAGAGATAACGTGGCCTTCCTACGCACAGCTGAACATGGAAAGAAGAAATGTTCTTATTCCCCTCTGATGTGTAAGGACTTGATGAGTGAAGAGGTAATGGCTAGGAAATAAAATAGGATGAAGCACCTTACGTGCTTTGAGAAAACGGCACAGCTCAACACCATGTTTTTAATTTCTTGTCTCCCTTTTAGGAGAGATGCTGTTCCAGGTAGCATTTGAGTACAGAATGTCTCCTAGTTTGTAGTCCCAAGCTGCTGTTGGGAGAAGCTCCCTGGGGCTGAACCATGCCAGGAAGTATGTTGCTTGAAGTACCCTTTTTCAATATTTGAGACATTTGCAATAGACTACATGCTAATCAACAGCTAGCAAGAAGCTGCTGATATTCCTCAAAAGAGCCTTATCATACTGCCTTTAGTCAGGACAAAAAGATAAGACATGTGGGACTTGGTGTCTGGCCTGTATCTGCAAGCAAGGGGAAGATGTTAAACTCAGCCCCATTTCCCTGCTCCCTCCCAGTTTGGGTAAAGATGCTCACATGCTTTATTGTGCCACTTTCATATTTTATTTAGCTGAGAAGTCCATAAAGTCCCTTTAAATAGAAACAAATATTTTAATAATTTATCCAGGAGTAATTTCTGTTTTGTTTCCCAGTCTGCTGCAATCAGTACTGCCCGTGCAATGGGGTACCAGGAGGAACAGCAAGCACACAAATGCATGTGTGCCCATACCCAGACTACTCCTGGGCTGCATCCAGAGCCTGAGGTCTCCACAAACCTTGAAAACAAGACTTTCCCACTGCAGACCCACACAAGCAAGTGGGTTTTGGCTGCCTGGGTGCCCTGAATGCACCCCAAGGCAGCAGGGAGGAACTGGACCTGGCTGTCCAGCACTTTCTTCATCCCTGCAGCCTGCATCACAGAAATAGGGGTGCTGCAGAGGTGGGTAAGGACTAAGGGAACCCTCTTGCCTGCTCTACCCACTTCATCTCTTACTAGGGAGAGGGATGTTTCCCCTGGCTCTGCTCCCACCATGCAGCTGCACCGACCTCCACATCCACCTGAGAGAGAGCAGCTGGGAATGAGCAAGTGGAGACGGGGACGGGGAGCTGCTCTTTTCAGGGTCATTCCAAAATTGGACCAGGTTAAAACAGCCACACACAAGTGTGCAGTCTGGGTAGAAAAACCTGATCGTGGGGAAGGCTGTGTTTACCTATATTAACAGTCACATTGTAGGAACCAATTAGCCAGTGCTTTCAAATGGCTGTGATAACATAATTAACCAGGGAAGTCGAATTTGCCAACTGCCGGCCCTCAGTCCTGTGCCTGTTCCTTGAATAAATAAAGCTTTAGCACCCTGTTAATTCTGCACAGCTTGTTGGGGTTATAAAGTACTCATTGTGAGCTGTGCAGCCAAAAGAAAAAAAAAAAAAAAAAAAAAGAAGGGATTTTTATCACTGTGTCATGGTTTGTGCTGAAATCTGCCGCTCTTGTTGAAGAGCAGCATTTCTAGGTATTTTCTGCAATCAGATGGAAAATGTAAATATCCTTTTACCATTGGTTCCAGCTGCAAAGTCTGCCTGTGCTGATTGAACCTGCAGTCTTCATTTTAGCTGTAAAATTAAGCCACTCTTAAGAGACATAGCAGATATTTTACTTCAGGAGAGAATGTACAATTTTCATCATCTCGTAATTTATCTTGCTAAAGGTCAAAAATCCGCAGCTTTGTTAAAGTCTTGAAGAGCTGTGCATAGTCCAGAGTGCTCTGAGGAATATGTATATACCACTACTTCTGTCCCATTTGCCATCTTGAATAGACAGATCTTCTTTTTGCATTTCGTCTGACTGAGAAGTCAATGAAAGGGCATATTTTTGTGCTAATTAGACTCCTGGAGATTGCCTCCACTCTTCAAGAACTACCAACCTTTTTGTGTTTTTTTCTTTAAACATCTTTCTTCTTCAATCACAGAGGAAGCCTTTTGTGCCACTTTTGGGTTTTTTTCTCTACTGAAGTGATTATTGAAACATCTAACGATTTTGCTCCTTTGCATGTTGAAAAATCTTTTATAAGTTTATGTCAAACAGGCTTGTAAATTAAATAGATGATCAGACATCTGCATTGTAGAAGGTGAGTGATAAAGTGTTTTCCCAAAAGGCTCAGTGACTGTGAGAAGAAAAATATTTGTCTGTGATACAGCTTGAAAAGACTTACGGTTTTCCCTGTGTCCTGAACCAAAAAATCAGCATGTTCCTTTTCAAATGTTCTTGATAAAATCTGAGTGATAGGAGAAGGGATGGGGAGAGGTAAACATGGGCTCTCAGGATAGTGTTATACAACCTGCTGTAACAGCAGCGTACAAATCAGATCATAGCACCATCAGTGTGAGCTGTGCTTGTGGCATTGCAACACTTACTCTGAGAGCACACACAGTGAACGATGTCATCTTTTGAAAGATGCTTATGCACCTGTAATGCCTCATGCTGCTTAAATTTTGTGTGATTTGCAGCTTCATCCAGTTTCAGGAACATTTTGAGAAAGACACTCTGCAAGTAGCTAAATTCCTTTGCTAGGTTCTTAGTGCCTTTTAAATCCTCCTCCTTAGGGACCTGCAGTCTGCAGAGTGGTGAGGTGGTCTTGGCTCTGTCTGTCACTTTTGATGTTTCTGCTTATGGTTTTCATAAATGAGCTTTTAAAAATGAAGTTGCTGCCATTCCAAATATTACCAGCTTCTGCTACATGCTTCTCCTGTCCGCTGACTGTGCTGGGCCCAGAGCTGGTATGGTAGGTTGGGATGCGCATCCACATCTTGGTTATCCCTGTCTGGGGCTTCAGCAGCAGTGCAATTTCCATCGGTCCTGACAGAGACACAAACCACTGGCAGAGGTAGGGGATACGATGATGAGAGTGAGGATTTGCCTCTGCTAAAACCCTCAGGACTCATCTGGGAGAGTACTGTGTCATTTTGGTGTTGCAGGGCTCAGTGCAACAATGCTCAAACACTACTGCAAGTCTGAGCTGTAAGGGACTTGCCTGAACTCATGCAGCAGGTTGGTGGCAGCCCTGTGTAGGAAAGACATGTGTCCTGTCTCCCAGTCCAGTGCTCCATCTACAGCACCCACAGCTTTGCTTTAACTTCACTTGTTTTGTACTCAAAAGCATAGTTATTTGTATTCAGTGAAATAAATTGCATTATACATATCTCTCACAGTACTTGTGAAACATCAGAATTCTTATTCATAAGCACAGGATTGCCCTTTTATTCCTCCATTTGTATTTCTTTCTTCTTGCATTTGTCCTTCACACTTTAAAATGAATGGCAAAACCTCATTTCATTAAGATAGTAGCAAAAGTAACTAATAGCACATTCTGGCCAAATAAATGCTGTGGAAAACATCCAGAACATTCAGAATATTAACACTGTTGAAACACAAGTGTAAGAGAGTAGGACAGAAACCAGATGAGTTAAGCTTCTCACTCATTTCTGGCTTTAAAATGATTGAAGGTAGAAATTATACACAGGTTGGAGGGAGCCATAGTACAGCAGTTTGCAGCGTGTACTCTGCCGTGAGCTACATCTGCTGGGAGACCACTCCTGCTAGTCTCTCTCAGCAGACATCAGCATCCTTCTTCACACCACCTGAGTTGCATCATTATGGTTTCCTGATCCTGTGGGGCTCAACCACTCCAGGTCATACAGTTTTGCTAGTCTGTGTTCACTGAACAAAGACATGTCACTCTAGCTCTCCTTCCTTTTCTACAATGCTTTCATGCCAAAGACTCCCATGAGCTGTAATCTCCAATGTTTTATATTCCCTGTCATGCACTGAGTGACTCAGTCTGCAGCTACTTGGTGGTGTTGGCCAGATAAATAAAAATCACAGCAGTCCTCAAGTAACTCTCCTCTGTACTGCAACCTCCTCTCCTGGAGCCAGGCACTGTCAAACCTCTACCTCTCTCCCAGCGTGCATGACTCCAAGTGTGATATGCCCTCCTTCTTTGGTATCTTAACATGCTCAGATCCTCCCACCTGGCAAAGGCCAAAAGGGGCCCCAAATTGGCACTTAATGGTTTGTCAGACTCCAGCCAGGAGTCTGAAGGGCTGCTACTCCTTCTTGCATTTATTGATATTCATCTCTTTTGTCAAGGGATGCAGGTGAAAGGTTGCTGTTTCACTAAGGCATAGCTACTCATCTGGAGCTGAC
The DNA here is from genome assembly GCA_013401255.1 of Urocolius indicus. Lineage (NCBI taxonomy): Eukaryota > Metazoa > Chordata > Aves > Coliiformes > Coliidae > Urocolius > Urocolius indicus. The sequence goes on along the minus strand of WBNH01010479.1, from coordinate 145,800 downwards.
AGAGCCTGTGGAGCGTGGCACAGCCCTCCCTGCATGTTAGATGAGGCAGCAGGCTCTTCTGGATCCCATTTCTCTGTTTCCCATCCAGGCTTGGTGTCAATCATTTTTTGGATTCTGGATTGAGGCTGGCTCAGGAGGCAAACCAAGAGGAGCAGAGCAGATGGTAAGTAATTTGATCCATGGTCAGTCTTTTCTCTCAAAGTCCAATTGGTCCCAGAGATGAAGAACTGATACCTCAAATACCTTTACCAGAATATACCATCCCAGACCAGATTTTTCCTCAGTCATATGCAAAATCAATGCGATGATGATGGGCTCTGTGACACTCCTGGTTCCTCCTCTTAGAGCAATCCTTCACCAGGACAAGCCAGGTGGATGCACTTCAGAGGTTTCTGCACCTTTCTTGAATGAGAGACAAATATTTTCTCTAAGTATGACCCGAAGAGGCAAGCACAGAAAGCCCCAAATACACAGTACAGATGCCAACAACATCCCTTTGAGCACAAGGAATTAGGAGCTGAGTCAAAATCGATGCAGTGCCATTACTGTCAGCAGAGCTCTTCTAGCTGATGTGGCCCTCTCTTTACATGCAGCCTGAGCACAGGAAACCCTGTGGAAAGGGACAAACCAGCCTTGGAGATTGCCACTACACTCACTGCTGCTCTTTACTCACACCAAGCTTAAGCTGTCACTGTGCCTGATGCTAAAAGAACAAAATTATAGCTTATGGTAACAGTAAGCATTGATGGGAATGGGTTTTATTTTGGTCAATATTTCAATGAGGTTCCTACCCACTGGCGGGAATGCAGATCAGGGAGGGCTTGGGCTGAAGCAGCAGAAGAAAGGAATATTGCCAGGCACTGATTGATGCTTTATCAGGCTGTAATACTAGAAGCTTTTCCTTGCAAGAATCAAACGTTAGATCTTTCTCTCAGGGTTTTATTTTGCTAGTACCTATGGGAACCAGTCGGGCTGGCTGCCTAGAGAAAAGAGAGAGAAAGCTAGTCAGGAAGTTTATGGTGATTTAAGATAGATGCTGATTAGTGATTCACATTTGTGTGAATAATAAAATAAATACAGAGAATGGGAAGAGTTGCTAGTGTATTTCTTTATTGCTTCCCAAGAAAAAAACGAGAGAGCTGCTGTGTGTGTTGAGGTTGAGAATTTTCCCTCTGCGGCAGACCTATTTTATTGCAAAGGAGAGAGCGATACCCTGGAGAGGTAAAGATGTACAGTATTGTCGATGTTGGATACTCTGCACTGAGGACGTTTATGTTGGTGAATTGATTGGGAGAGGAGAAAAAAGTAACTTTATTCTCTGAGACATAAATAAGAAATACTCTCTCGGGGGGCAAATGACACGCTGCAAGAATTTGGAACAAGGCCTCATGGGCGTGCTCCAGCAGTGGCAGAGCTGCAAGAGTTTAACAAGTGAAATCTAGCCCTGTAGGGACAGAGCTGGTGTGATTTGCTCCTTAGATAGAGCCTGCAGCTTCACTGCCAGCCCAGGCCGAGAGATGAGCAGCCTCTCATTATCTCTTTTCTCTGCTGGAATTCAGTCGATTATGGGCAAATTCTGAGAAAAAGTTATTTGCTAGACTTTGTTGTGAATCTTTTGAAATGTACTGTCTGGTTGCGGTGAATGAAAGTACCGTGATTTGACGTCTAAGTTTTATGTCCTGCGTTTACAGCAGAATGGGTCATTTTTCAGCAGACTGTGTCTTCTTCAAAAGGCTTTTGTACTGCAGAATTAAATGCCTTGCCTCAGGAAAAAAAAAAAGCATTAGAGACTCTGAATTTCTTAAGTGACTTCATAAAATTCAGAGGTTAGGAAGAGAGAGACCTATCAGGTTTTTAGCCTGGCCCGCAGAAATATCTTGTTTCTGTAATAACATCAGAAGAGAAGCTGTGGAGCCAGGCAGACTGGTGGTGGAGTAGACCTCCTTTCTTGCAGGCTGGTTGAATTTCTGGTGGACCTTGGAGATTTTTCGTACAGAGGGAGCAGAGCCGATGTCCTGGGAAGGGGGTTTCACCAAAGAGACTTTTGAGTCTAACCTTCTGGAGCTCAGAAACACTCTGCCATTGTGTCTAGGCCATGTCAAGTCCAGCTGATCTGAACAGCAACACGAGCTCTTTTGAAATCAGATTGTCATTTGTTCCCAACCTCTTATAGGGCTCTATACCAGATATGTTTTCAGCTGGGTCAAAAACACAATTTTTCTTTCCACATCTGCAATTGCACTTTTTGATGCAACTATCTAAATGATGGGTGTCAGGAGGTTTGGACATCACTTTTTTTTCTGTTGTATCTGGTGACAGGACAAGGGGTAATGAGATGAAGCTGGAACACAAAAAGATCCATTTAAACATAAGGAAAAAACTATTTGACTGCTGAAGTGAAGGAGCCTTGGCCCAGGCTGCCCAGGGAGAGTGTGGAGGCTTCTTCCTTGGAGGTTTTCAAAACCCACCTGGACACGTTTCTGTGTGACCTTATCTAGGTGGGACCAGGGATTGGATTAGATGATTTCTAAAGGTCTGTTCTAACCCCTGCCATTCTATCTGATGAATTTGTGCCTGTCTTCTCCTTCATTTATTTCTTTACCCAGCTTCTGGGTTTTTTTTCTCTCTGCCTGCCTCTAGGGATTCTTTTCACTCTTTTTCCTTGCTTCTGGAATTTCTCAACAGAAGTCACTGATCATGAGAATAGGAATTTTCCAAGCCTGGGATTTTGTTGCATGATCAGGGTGGACTCTAAATGTGTAGAGAGATAAATCATAACAGAAAATAGCTGCAGTATTCCAGTTCTGTTCACACAGCTCTTAAAATGGAAAGAAAGGATTCTTTGTAGGCTACAGTTCAGATATTTGTCTGATGCTATGCTAGAAAGACATCTGACTCACGAGCCCAGTTGGATTCAGCTGCAGCGTTTAGAGATGCCACCGTGCTGAACTGTCTGCCCTCCCCTTTGTCCAGTGGTTATTGTCCTTGTATTAGAAATAGAATGAAATGGATGTCCTCACCTTAACCTTCTCATTCTTCACAATATCAGCTTAGGACACTGGTGATGACAATTTGCTCTAAAGAATATTCTGCAAATTGAAGCAAAGACCTGCAATTTTTTTTCTGCTGCTAGCTCAGGCAGAGTGGTACAGAGGACACTTGAGAATTTGTCAGCTTGACTCTTATCTGTGCAAAGTTGCCCACACACTGGAAAAATACTGCATACTGGGACCTTTCTGGGTTCTTTTTTGCATCTCTGCAGTCATCAAATCTGAATACCAAGGGCAGCAGTTCCCTTTGAAGCACAGGTGCAGGTTTCCCTTGACCATTTGCAGTTAACTGTGCAGAGACCAGAGGGAAGAGTGGAAATGCATCTCAAATATGAATTGGACTTTGAATTTTAATGTTGCCAGTATTGTGGGTGCAAGAGGCTGTCAGCATCCACGGATAGACAGTGGCACATGAATCTGCTCATAGGGGTGGCAGGAGCAGGGTCCCTGACCATGGCTAGAGCCAGATAAGAGGTATATAACTCTTCAGTTGTTGTGTGAGGCAGGGAGGTCTCCATTTCCATGGCTGTGAATCCAACAGCTTTCACCAGCACTGAATTCTTTCTGCACTCAGTCTGAAATACATAATTAAAAGAGACATTAATTTGGGTTACAGAGAATAAGTAATGCCAAGATAGAACGTAATTCAAGCTGCATAAGAAATAAGGCTTTGGCCTGGATGTGAGTGCCACAGGCAAATGTTTTTTAACTTGCCCAAGGCAGATGGGCTGGGAACCAAAACCTTGATAACACTCCATCCATCGAGTACAGTCTATGCTGGGCACTAACTCGGGTCAGTGTGTCTGGCCTACAGATGGTTGCAGGACAGGAATAAGCTGCTGTCACCCCTAGCATTGGGCAACACAGTGCCAAGAAGCCTAAAGGGGCTGAGGAGCCTTTGATTGCCATGGGACCATAGGGGACATGGTAGCTGGTGACACTGTGCCTTGTGCAGAGAGGAAGGGAATGAGGATCCCCATCACGTTTTGGATGGCTGCTCATGAGCCATCTGATTCCAAACACTTCCCATGACAACTGCTCTGCATTGGGTCTGGATTTCCAGCCCAGAGATGAAAGTTTCCTTTACTTATTAGGCTAATAATTGTCCAAACCATCAGTCTGGTTCTTAAGTGGCAATTCATGAGAAGCCAGACCTGGAGCATATGACTGGGAGGAGCCTTTCAGAAGAGGATTCATAAACAGCAGAGCAAAGGGCTAAACAGGACGTGAGATCTGGGCATTTCATGCACCCAGTCAGTTGACACAACCTCTGACAAAGAGCAGGCCCAGGGCAGAAAGTCCCGCGGGGCCTCTGCTTTGGTCTATCCTTTTTTTTGGCGCTTTCCTGAACACCAGTTTTCAACAAAACGGGTTCTCTTCAGTGTTTTAGTTCTGCATGTCTCTCCAAAATCATTACATAGCGTGGGCTGCCTCTGCTGTATGATGTCCACCAAAACAACACAGCAAGTAATTTCACTGTATTATGCTTCAGCACAAGACTTGGGTGTTCAACAGCAGATTTGAAGGCAGGTTATTTATGAGAGACAAGATTCCAGTGCAGTTCCTCAGGTTACTTCCCTATAAATCCTGTTTCTTTGCCATTCATCAGATACTTTCTTTTCTGTGCAGAAGTGGGGTTCTTATTTACAGCGTACTCGGCAGACGTGTGTTGTTCTTCCAAACAGCAGGAGGAATGGGCTGCAACACAAGTTATCAGTGATTTTGCCAGAGACATTCTACAGATGCTTTATGCAAACCTGGGCTTTCTCATCCAATGAAATATGTTCAAGCCCATATCTGCTCATGAGGAACGCTGCTCAGATGCTGAGCCTGCTAGACACACATGCACAGACCCAAGATGCTGTGACACTCAATGCAAGCACAAAAGGTTTAAGAGGTGGAGAAAAGGTATGATCAAATACTTACTTGATAACAGAGCTTTTTCAGCTCTTGGGGACTGCAGTGGTCATTTTCAGTTCATCTGCTTTTTATTACATACCTGTTCAAGCACCAGAAGAAAGCTGTTACAGCTGCTGCTGAAGAGGAAGGAACAGTGTGAAGAGTCATTTCACAAAGGAGCTGGCTAACCTGCTCAGCCCACTGCGTTTTGGATGTCTGTTGTGTTATGGTTCTCACACTGTGATCCTGTTGTCTCTAGACTTGAATGGTGCAATGTGCCCCCCATCAGGACAGCCTTCAAGGGAGCCCTACACACTTTCAGAGGCATGATTGATAGCCAAGAGCAGCTCCTAATAGCCAAAGACTTTATCCAAAGCTTGCTGACCCCAGAGGAAAGGTCGCTGTTGATTGCATAGCCATCCCTGCCCCTTGACAAAGACACAGCCTCTTGTCTACCTTGACAGTCGATCATTTTCAACTCAAGGCAGGAGCTAATATCACCTTTTGTAGTGGAGGATGTGCCTGGCATGGGCAGTCTGAGAGGCAGACTCAGAAAGAAGGGTTATTCAGTGTACAATATGTACAGCCTTTCAGCAGCTTTTCCCAGCATTAGGCAACATTGGTGCATCATTGACTTCTAAATGCTTTGGGGAAAATGATAGCAATGTAAAAGAAATAGTTTATCCATCAGGTTGTGTCAAAGGGACAAAGCCATTGTTTTTAGAGCAATAGAACTGTTAGGTATTACAGCTGTGTTATAAGAGCACAGAAGCTTCAGATCTCCACTAATATGTTTATGTGACTGCTGCAGACAGGACACCACCATCTGTAGCATCAGTGCAAGTGCTTTGCCATTCGTTGCATAAATTAGGAAAAACACATGATTTCATGAACTGCTGCTCATTTGAGTTTTGGTAAGGATCAATAATCAAAAAACCCTGTGTTTATTTTCTTAATGCATATATAACGAAAAGTAAGGGTTGGGACAAAAATGCAACCCTGCAGCTATTTTTCAGGTTACAAGGGAAAATGCATCATAATTTTACAATCAATGAAGAGAAACCCCGGAGTTAATTACAATGGTGCTTTCCCATAGCTGGAGCGAAGCTGTGTGTGTCAGCACTTCTGCTCCTTTCCGGGCTTCACAAATGGTGTCATTTTAGGTGCCAAGGCACACACAGATGCAAGATTTAAGGGGAAATCGTTCTTAAAACTGTAATTCTGGAACAAAATGAAGACAAAAACATTGACCCCTTTAGTGCAGGTTTTTTCCTCGTTTGCATTCACATACATTTGCAGATTGGGGGAAAAAACAATGCTATTAGCATATGACAGAACTTGTTTTATTTGTTTATTAATTGATGTCTTATATATGTGATAAGACAGCAGTAACACTGCACATCTTTGGCATTTGTCCAGCGAACCCCTGAAGGACATGTTTCATTTTAAGCACCTTAAGGATCCTTCACTTAAAGTGAATAAATCTACTCATGCACTTGACACAGATGGAGAAAAGGAAGAGCATGGGAGCTGGTGTCACAGGGCTGGGGAAATCTAGTGAGAACCTGCAGCTGGAAAAGAGTGCCCAGTATGAATATATTTGCATAAGTTTATACATATATCATCTATGTATGTAACTGATGTTTTCATTCAACTGATTGGATCATGTTGTCTTTAAAACATCCTTCATTTCTGAGACTAAACAATTATTCAACATGTAAAACAGGTGCAGCAGAACTGAAGGATCTATGGCTTATTTGTCCACATTTGCTTAAACAACAAAAAGTAAGAAGATAAGCACAGCCTTAGGATTTTAGAAGCTCAATTAATTCATTCTGTGGTTTGAAGTCATCGGTTAGGGGATATGAATAAGTATAAGTAATTATTTATAGCTTGCATGATGGTTGTGGAGTCTCCTTCCTTGGAGGTCTTCAAGACCACACCTGGACATGTTCCTGAGCAACCTGATCTCTGTTGACCTGCTTCTGCAGGGGAGTTGGACTAGGTGATCTCTAAAAGTCCCTTCCAACCCTACCATTCTATGATTCTACAATTTCTTAACGGGCTAACTCCTCACCCCTGGAGCACTGCAGTAACTAAATTTAACTGACTGGAGCCAACTGTGCTAGTTACTGACAGATCATGACTCTTTCACTTTCCTGTAAAAGTGTACCTGGCAATACACCATTCAGAAGTAACACACACTTAATCCATGCCTCAGGTAGGGCTTTCGTGTTTAAGGTCCATGCTGGATAGGATGCATTGTATTGCAAGTCCTCGTTCTCACATATGCCTCTCATCCATGTACCTCTCACTTCTCTTGGAGCAGTTTCAGCTTTTTGCCTAATAATTGAAGATGAGTAGAATAGGGAGGAAGAAAAGGGGGCAACTTCCCTACACAGTCCTGGGATCTGAGTCTCCCACATACCTTGCAACCATCCTTATGTCCTACCACTAGCCACAAAAGATGCTTTCATCTTACAGTTCTCCATAAAAAAAAAAAGATGAAGGCAAACATACAAGTTGTTTTTTCCTACCAGGACCAGTGCTCAGAACATCTAACAAGGAAATCTACAGTCCACCACGTCTTATTGGTTGACTTGGGATCTCTCAAAGACCAAGTAGGTCTTTGGAATACTGTCTGTGATAAACTGCTCCAAAAGGCAGCAAACAAATACAGAAAATGTTCTGTTTGGGACCTGCAATGCAACTAAACAGCATGTGCCCTTGTAGCCCTGTATGTGTCTACAATGCTGGACAAAACCCAAGGTCATTGATCTGCCGTGCCCTACAGTTTTGAGTCTCCAGTCCAGATTCCTGCCTAAGTATGTCCACTACCAGAGACTGTCAGAAATGTGCATGAGCAGGGAGCAACCCACACTAGACAGGACAAAAGTAAAACAAGGCAGCCACAGAACAGGCTCAAGGTACCGAGTGCTCCTATGGAGCCTCAACCAATCACTGATACGTTCACCTAGAGCAACTCATTATTCTTGGCTGTCACTTGTGTATGGTAGTCAGTCAATGCTTGTTTTATGTTCTTCAGCTGTGTGCATTCTTCACACACATCCTCTGTTGCCATGGTAAAGCTTGCCCAAAGTGACCTAGAGAGGGACAGTAAGAACAGTGTTTGAGAACTAACAGTCAGTGGCCATCAAATTGTCTTGGTCCAGTCATTGTGACTGATGTGTTTAAGTGCAGACATTGGATTTGGAAATACCTGGTGTGTTTTCCAGCTCCACAGTCATCCTTTCAATCTGTTTGCACTGTTGTCACCTGCTAGGTTTCCTCCTCAGCTTTGCTGGACCCAATCTGTAGCACAATAAGGAACATGGAGGTGATGCTAAGCCATGCCAACCCCTGCCTCCTGTGGTGGTCACAAAATGCAGGGGAAATGTTACCATGACTGGCTTATCCAGGATCATATGTTGGAGATTGGATAGCTCGTCGAGTTTCCACCCATTTGGGCTGCTGCTCTGGCACAGAGAACCGACAAATCTGCCCAAATGAAGCTGTCAAAGGCTCCCCATGACACAGGAGCTTTTATAGGTGACAATGAGCTTGGCACAGCCACCTTTCTGCCAGCCCACAAAATTCAGTATAACAAGAAAGCCAGGGAGAGGATAAGGCAGGCTGTGTAGCACGCTGGCACATCCTTGGCAGAAGCAGCAGTTAGAGGCAGGAAAATGAACACACTGTTCCATTAAAGGCACTTGACTTGCTGGCTCGTGTCCCTGTGGAGTCCTTTGTGGGCACAGCAGAGCACAGACATTCAGGGCAGCACCCAGCCCTGCTCTAAATCACCTTCTGACAGGACACTGCCGTTCTCCAAGACTAAGAGGTGGTGAAAGCAGGATGGTGTGAATCCCCCTGTTAACTCCCCTCTTGATCCATTCTAGGTTTTGCAGCTCCAGGACTGAGAGCAGAAAGGAGCTTTATACTATTCTTGTTTGCCCTGCATTCTGCTGAGTTGAGGGATCCCAAAGCAAAGCTTGAACCCAAACCCAAACCCTTTTGTTCAGATAACCCTACCCCCACAATACAAGCATCTCCCTGGCTCAGGTGCCTTCTTTTTTTCAGTTCCAGGATCTGTTTTACCCACTATTGCTGCCTCCTCTCCTCTCCTCTCCTCTCCCCCCCCCCCCCCCCCACCCCACCCTCCCTACCGCTCCACCCCACCTCCCCCCTCCCCCCCCCCACCCCCCCCCCCCCCCCCCCCCCACCCTCCCCTCCCCCCTCCTCTCCTCTCCTCTCCTCTCCTCTCCTCTCCTCTCCTCTCCTCTCCTCCCTCCATTGAGCAGCTGCCAAGGGCATTTTCTATGCAGCTTGGTCCTTAACGTTTTGCCCTAAGCAAGCAGCCAGGACTCCAGCTGCCTAACTCCACTGCAGCTGGATGCTTACAGAGAGCTTCAGATACCCAACCCTGAGATAAGCCAAGACAGCAATGCTGAAAATATACTCCAACTAAGGCTTGTATCTGGGTCACATAGCTGCCAAAACCACCCCCGTTCTGTTGAAACAGCTATTGAATTTGCTTCTAGAAGGAAAAAGACAGTAACACGCCAAGTGACACTAATTGTTAGGCAGTACTCAGCAAGTAAAATGCACTCCTGCAAACTATTTAGGAACATTTCTTTTTGCACCCAGTTTTGTAATGTATTTTGAGGGAGGAATGGGGAAATTGGTCAAGGTGAATGTATAATCCACAACAATCTGTGGAAAGGCACATAGATCTTCCAGGGGAAGGAACACTTTTAGTAGAAAAATGTTACCTGAGCGTTAGCTACTTGCTGGGAATATATTATGAAGTTCTTACAGATTTGAGGAGGGAAAAAAAAAATCTCTCAAAACCACCAAAAACTTATATGTCCATGTTAACAACTCATCACAAGTGAAAGCTTAGCTTTCCTTTGCATCACTTCCAGCACTGATTGGGAAGGTAGAGATGACATTGGAGAAAGACAGCTCCTGCTTTGGAAATCACAGAATCTTAAGTGTTAGAAGGGACCTTGACAGATCATCCAGTCAGGAGCAGGACCACCTAGAGTAGGTCACACAGGAACTGATCCAGGTGGATTTTGAATGTTCCCTGAGAAGGAGACTTCACACCCCATCTGGGCAGCCCCATCCAGGGCTCCCTCAGCCTCACACTAAAGAAGTTTTTCCTCATATTTCTTTGGAACCTTTTATGTTCCAGCTTGTACCTATTGCCCCTTGTCCTGTCGTTGGATATCACTGATATCCTGGCTCCATCCTCCTCACACCTGCCCTTTATGTATTTGTAATGGTGATAAATCTCAGAGAATTCAACAATAACATTTCTTTCCCTTCTTTAAGCCACACAGACAAGCTTCTTTTCATCATTTTCAGTTTAGAAAAGAGATACCAATCTACCAGAAAAGCCCAGATTTCACCTAGATTGGGTTAACGTGGTGCATTTGTGAAGGACAACATAAAACCCTGCCAAGTACAATCCCTGCAGAAAAGTCCCATTGGATGGATTACTTACTCTGACAACAATTTCAGACATGGAAATTGAGGACTAGTAGGTTTTATACCTGTCTCNCCTCTCCTCTCCTCTCCTCTCCTCTCCTCTCCTCTCCTCTCCTCTCCTCTCCTCCCTCCATTGAGCAGCTGCCAAGGGCATTTTCTATGCAGCTTGGTCCTTAACGTTTTGCCCTAAGCAAGCAGCCAGGACTCCAGCTGCCTAACTCCACTGCAGCTGGATGCTTACAGAGAGCTTCAGATACCCAACCCTGAGATAAGCCAAGACAGCAATGCTGAAAATATACTCCAACTAAGGCTTGTATCTGGGTCACATAGCTGCCAAAACCACCCCCGTTCTGTTGAAACAGCTATTGAATTTGCTTCTAGAAGGAAAAAGACAGTAACACGCCAAGTGACACTAATTGTTAGGCAGCACTCAGCAAGTAAAATGCACTCCTGCAAACTATTTAGGAACATTTCTTTTTGCACCCAGTTTTGTAATGTATTTTGAGGGAGGAATGGGGAAATTGGTCAAGGTGAATGTATAATCCACAACAATCTGTGGAAAGGCACATAGATCTTCCAGGGGAAGGAACACTTTTAGTAGAAAAATGTTACCTGAGCGTTAGCTACTTGCTGGGAATATATTATGAAGTTCTTACAGATTTGAGGAGGGAAAAAAAAAATCTCTCAAAACCACCAAAAACTTATATGTCCATGTTAACAACTCATCACAAGTGAAAGCTTAGCTTTCCTTTGCATCACTTCCAGCACTGATTGGGAAGGTAGAGATGACATTGGAGAAAGACAGCTCCTGCTTTGGAAATCACAGAATCTTAAGTGTTAGAAGGGACCTTGACAGATCATCCAGTCAGGAGCAGGACCACCTAGAGTAGGTCACACAGGAACTGATCCAGGTGGATTTTGAATGTTCCCTGAGAAGGAGACTTCACACCCCATCTGGGCAGCCCCATCCAGGGCTCCCTCAGCCTCACACTAAAGAAGTTTTTCCTCATATTTCTTTGGAACCTTTTATGTTCCAGCTTGTACCTATTGCCCCTTGTCCTGTCGTTGGATATCACTGATATCCTGGCTCCATCCTCCTCACACCTGCCCTTTATGTATTTGTAATGGTGATAAATCTCAGAGAATTCAACAATAACATTTCTTTCCCTTCTTTAAGCCACACAGACAAGCTTCTTTTCATCATTTTCAGTTTAGAAAAGAGATACCAATCTACCAGAAAAGCCCAGATTTCACCTAGATTGGGTTAACGTGGTGCATTTGTGAAGGACAACATAAAACCCTGCCAAGTACAATCCCTGCAGAAAAGTCCCATTGGATGGATTACTTACTCTGACAACAATTTCAGACATGGAAATTGAGGACTAGTAGGTTTTATACCTGTCTCCTTTATCAAGCGTTGATACAATTTCACACCTGCATCTATTTCCTTTTCCAAATTAAGCAGTACAGTATTCAGCCAGGAGGAATCCAGATGTCTATTCATGGACAAAAGAGCTGTTCAAGTTAAATAAAGGTGGCATAACTTGATGATTAATTTGTCTCCTTTGTTTCTCTACTTGGAGAAGAAAGAGGAAAAGGCAGAGGCGGAGTAATTACACTGAGCTGCACCAAGAGTTTTGCAGTCCTGAATTCACGAGTGCTTTTGAGTTCCTTGGAGATCACCAGCTGGAAGATGATTCCTAAATACAGGGCAGAGCTATTTGAAGGCGGGAATACATGACAGAGCAGCTGAAGAGGGCTGCACTCAGATCATTTGTTCACTTGTGCTTCTTGATCTTTTTTTAGAACGCCGTATGTGTGAGTTGTGGTGGCTGAGGAATGTGGTGTATGGAGAGAGGCTGCTCTGCATGGCTGGCTGCTGAGAACTATGCACCCGCCCTGGCTGCTGGGCAATACACATTTGCTGTAGATGTGTGGGGTTGCACTGGGGTTTGGGGTTTACATCATTTAGAATCATAGAATGGTTGGGGTTGGAAGGGATATTTATAGATCATTTAGTCCAACCTAGATCAGGTCACACAGGAACACATCCAGGTGGGTTTGGAAACCTCCAGAGAAGGAGCCTCCACACCCTCCCTGGGCAGCCTGTGCCAGGGCTAAGTCACCTTAACAGCAAAGAGGTTTTTCCTTAAGTTTAAGTGGAATGCTTTTGTGTTCTGTCATTGACTCTTTTTTTTTTTTTTTTTCCCCCCAGGAAACAGGACTTTTTTGAGAAAGCATTTGAAATAATTTGAAACCTGTGACTTAACACACCCAGCTGCTGTTCTAAGTTCACTAGAGCCAGTGAGACTGTGGTAAGGCTACAATTTCATCTTGGGAAGGCTCATGCGACGTTTCAACTCATCCATGCTGCATTTTCCTTGGATGAGACTTGTTTAAAGTCACAAATGCACACAAGTCTTCAAAGTTTCGTGACCTTTAACAAGGTAAGAGGGAAAGAGGCTTCCAGATGAAGTATTAGACAATACCTGATAGGAAATCATTTGGAATCTCTAGTCTTCACTGAGCATGGCTGATTCTGGTACCAGGAACTGGAGCTGCTTCTGAAGGAATAGTGGCAGCAGAGCTGCTTTATTGCTCAACAATAATTGACACCATTTAGTGCAACAGTTAGCTATTTCAAACCCAATTGCTCTCATGCCTTGGAGCACATATTAGTTTTCAGTGTTTTAACTAGGGAAGAAATGTGCTCTTGAATTTAGGTTGTTTTCCCATTTATTTACACTCCTTCTAAGTAGAAAAAGAGGAAATAAAAAAGGAAAAGAGAAATAGCAGCAGCATAGCTTCAAATCTTTTACAATCAAGTGAAGATATAATTTGGAAAAGGACAAGTTCACCTTCTGTAGCTGACCACTATATACATTATATGAAAAATTCTTCATCTAGGTATCTGGAGACTGAGGACATTGAAACAAAACACTGGACAGAACTAATGAGCCAGCACATGTGAATATTAGACCTGCTAAAATTCATTACAGTAATTTCCCATCTTGTAAGGGGATGATGGCTTTGTTCTCCAGTTTGGGTTTGGAGAAATACAGAACACTGAATGCTGCCGTCAGAACTTGATGACACTTGACAAGAGCATAAAATAATTTTATTCCTGGGTAAGTCTAACAAATTATTTTGCCTGGGCAATTTAACAAGGGCATAAGAGATTGGAATCACTAGAGAATGATTTCACGGCCAATGGGCTAGAGGCAGCTGAGTTTTTTCTGTCTAAGCTGTGAGCTGTTACGGATGTATGACAAAATATGTTCCAGGGCTTGGAAGACTTGAGAAGCCTTAAGATGAAATGGTACCAGCTGCTCATATCACAGACAAGGAAGAAGATCCTTTTTCAAGCAAACTATAATGAGAAGAAAGCTACCAAAATGTATTTTCCCTGCATTTTGCATGTAGCAGGTACATTTCTGCATTGCATCCTGCCTAAGCTGAGATTTGAAATTGCACTGCCTCTTTATACAGATATTCTTTGCTTTGTAAAAATGCTTTTCCCAAGAATGCCTTCAGTGTGACTAACAAAAACACCTTTAAAAGCAATTGACACTTGGGAGTGAGATTTCTAAGGAACATTATCCCTTTCTTTGCCCTATGCTCTTCAATCAGCAATAGCTGCAACCTTGAGGAGCAATAGAGCCTCAGGGGAACATATGATGCTAATAACAGACTTTTGCTCTATGTAAATTTAGGAGGTTCTTCACATAAGAAACCTCAGATCTGTTACTTATTGTGTCTCATCACGCAGTTCCTGTGGAGCAGGTGCCCAACCCAATATCTATACATCAGTCTATAAAAGTCTGCTCCCACTCAAGCAGCCAAACGTTTCCTTTTGTTTGATTTCATTTTATCGTTTTACACATCTCATCCTCCTTTATCCTGCCTTTGCTAACAGTTGCTTCAATGACCTAACATTTTTGTTGCAGCTACAGCAAATACCTCCTCAAGCATGCTCAAAGCTGAAGGTGTTGGAATATTTTGCTGAATCAGGAATTCTTTGCATAGCAATATCTCACAGTGTGTGTATAGATGGGGACTGGGATGGGGAACACTTAATGCTTAATGCAAACTGTGAAAAATCAACTATTTTATTTGGGGAAAATAACTTATTTAATGGTAGTTACTACTTTAGTCACAATTAAAATAAGTTGCCTTGGAAAGAGTCAGCATGTAGATTACATTGTCATAACTTAATTATCAGTCCTACCTAGTTATTAGAATGGCTGAAAAAATGCTTATTGCAATGAGAATATCAGTCTTATCTAGAGGAAGAGTTCATAGCATCAAAAAAAATAGTCTCTATGAGGGTCTCCATACTACAGAGAGCTCAAAATGACAGTGGAGAGAATGATGATCTTCAAAAACTCTTATCTTACAAGAGAACTCTTTTGTTACCAAGGGCTGTGAAATACATTTGTGTAACAACATTTTAAAAAAGAAAACAACAAAAAGCCAACAACATGTGTTACTCAATAGTAACACGAAAATAACTAGGATCCGCTACCATTAAGCTAATGCAATGCCTCTGCTTGCCTTCCACTCACTCTGCTGGCTGCAGGTCCAAAAGTTGGAATGTAAATGGCCTCACACCTACTTTGGAGCAGTGATAGACACTTAAAGGGACTTCAGTGCAACTCTGTGTGTGTTTAAATGTAGACGTGGTACAGTCAAGCAACAGGATTTTGTAGAGGATCATACTTCATGAAACAGAGAAGAACAACTCAGTTCCATGAGTGGTTCTCTTGAGGTCCTTTTTGGAATATTTAGCTCCAAGCTGTTCTCCACATTTCACAGAAAAAGCTGGAAAGTTGAAAAGTGTGCAGGAAAGATCACCAGGAGTACTTCAAACTTAGAAATATCTCCTAATGTAGTATACTTAATTCCTCCAAGAGACCCAAGATATATTTAGTTGACCTCTATCTGAGGTTAAAAGTTTTCTTGGTGACAGTTTACAAAGGTCTGCCTGGGGAGATGTCAGGCAGCTTTTGGGAACTGCATGTTGGGAGCCAGATGTTGGAAACTGAAGCTGAAGTGTCGGGCTAGTTAACTGTTCAAATAACTTCTCTAGGAATGTGATACATCTTCATATCTTTGATATACTGAAGCATAAGTTTCATGTCTTTCAGACTCATAACACGAATAACAGTGATGTCCTTCTAAAAGGAGCTTTGAGACTGTTTTTTTCACCTCTGTTAGGAAGGCAGTCCATTTAGATCACCAATTTGATCCCTTCAGCTGCAATAATGGATAGTTCTAAACCTGTCTGGTATGAGTTTTAGAAAGTTTGGTTTCCTTCATGTTAGCATAAGCTATTCTTGCAGTTATACGAGGTCTTCTTGACATCCACACAAGGTTAGCATTTTTAAGAGACTAAATTAGTGGTTTGGGTTTGGTAGAGTTCGGCATTTTTCAATGGGATTGACCCAATATTCATTCTTGGAAGAGAAATAAGCTTTAAGATGTACATCTTAACACATATTTGCACTCTTTGCTTCATAAGTTATTAATTATAACAGCCAGGACAAGCCCTTGTAATTATGTAAGTAAACAAAATAGCTGCAGGAAGCATCTGCAAATGCTGATTCTGAAGCATCGGCAGGACTGTCGTGTTCCTTCCATCATGAAGGCAGGCAAGTGAAAGATCTATCTAGGATGGTTTTCGTACAAAACTTAAATACCTTATCACATTCACATGAAAGAAATTTCTTAGCTTCACTGCTGTGTCAGGAACATCTTTATTGAAAGGAAACCAAGATCCTCCTCTTGGATAGCTCTGCTCCTTCTCTCTGTGTAACACACAAAATAGCAACTCATTAGGAAGACATAACAAAATCCTCCAGCAAAAACAGAGAATATCTCCATTACACTGTTGTTTCCTGCACAGGAGACTCAGATGTTAATTGACATTTGAAGGACTACGTAAAATCAGGGCAATAGAGCATAACCTCTTTTATTCACCATTTAGTCTGCCCAGGGGTTACTTTGTTATAGATATTGAATTGCCTGGTACAGTTAGACCTTTGGCAGAAATAGAAGCTCCAGTCTGACAAAATGTTACTCACTGTGTAGTCAACACACTGAGCATTGAATACAATTTGTCATCAGAAGCCTCAGTGCTTAACTTGGGAAATAAATTATCACTTGGACAACCAATGTCATCATGAGTGGTGTATGCTTTGTAAGTTAGGAGTCTCCCTTTTTAAATCTTGGCATGGATGTCTAATCCCTTCTTTCTTCTTCCTTCCAGTAGGGCAGGTTTTATACTGCTTTCGTCATCTCTGCAAAAAGAAGTGTAATAAAATATAGTTTCAGATGTGCTCTGGTTTGCTGCTTGCAATGTAACTTGCTAAGGAAGGGATTAGCATTCTGATACAAAACCTGCCAAAGCTCACTGGAAATATTTCTATAGGACTTAGAGCCAAAGAATACATCTGCATTGCCTGTTAAGATGGCCCCAAAACTAGAGTCTGCATGACAAATCTGTAAGCGTAAACGGAGGAGGGCACAGTGTCAGGAGAGCTCAGGTTGTGCCTGAGCAATCATGGTCAGCCACATTTACAGGGGCAGCTGAGTGGAGAATGGGATGAACAAAGAACTCTTGCCTTGGGGTTGTTCTGAAGGCTGCTCTTTAAGTGCAGTTGACAAGTAGTCAAGACCTTTGGGCTCCATGCCACTGAGCACCTTTTATCAAATCTGAACATCCTGAGACTGGCCAAAATATGATCATTTTGTCTTGAGACACATCTGAGTAGCCTACTGCATATTTTCCTGTGTACATTTGTTACAAGCACATCAAGGAGAAAAACTCCTTTGTAAGGGTGTTTGTTAATATCATGGTTGAACATGGAGTCCATGTATCTGAGAAACATGGGATAAATCTGAACATAAAACCACAGTTCCACAGATGAGATCCATTCTCATCATTTTTTTTTTCTGTAGCAGTGGGCATTGTTTTGCATGTTTTGGGTTTTTTCAAAAAGCTCTGCTTTTTTTGCTTATTTAATCTCAATGACTTTATCTGTGTTAAGAATTCTTCCTTCCCATTACTCTTGAGTTTTGTTTTTTTCCTTCAAACACTTTTCAGCACAAGCTACCTTTTTTTCCTTTTGCCTTAAGTCATATCTGAGTGCTTTAATTTTTTTACTTATTCTCACAACAAGTACCAAATGCACACCTTTTAGGGAAGAGAAATGGAGCCCACAGAGATTAAATGATTAGCCCCAGTACATCTGTCACAGAGCAGAAAACTGAGATCAGGACTTCTAAATCCAAGATTAGACCTTCCCCAATTGAACAAATCACACCAGACAATTAAGGTTCTGTGAGGTCCCACATGGTCCTGATGTGACACATGGCCTTGCCAGATGTTCAGGAAGGCCCTTGCAGCTGGAAATGTATATCAGACTCTTAAAGATGCATCAACTGAGCTGGATTTGCCCTAGCATGCAGACGACTCCAAGGCTTCCTGTGCACAGGCTGTTTGCTTTTCTTCATATATTACAATCCAGGTTGCTATACAGTGTAAGTTTCTCCAGTGAGTTCAGGGGGTTCTCGAAGGTGGCAAGGCAGGCTTGCATCTAACACAAGAAGGCCAGAAAAATAGAACAAAGTGGGCTCATTTTACTTCTCTAGGCAAAAATGTGCCACAGAATGCAAACTCCACATTCAGGCTCTCCAAGTGAGAAGACAATAACAAGAATTATAAAAGGAATTATCAGCAACAGCACACACAAACAAAACTCCCAAAGCAGCTACTACCTGTCTTGAACCAAGATCAAACACATTGATATTCAAACAGAGACTCCCATTTACATTCAACAGGGATGAAACTTAGCAGCCCTTTTGCTGATGCTCTCAAAGGAGTGTTAGTTGAGATAAAAGAGTTATAGTGTGGGAATTAAACAGCAGCTATTACTGTAAGAAGAGAGAAGTCAGGTGCAGATAACAAACAGCTAGTGAGACACATGGACTGGCTGAGACTGTGATGAAGAAATACCTGCAACATGAGTGTTAAGTTTTCCTTTTGATTTTCTTTAGTATCCTTCAGTAAAATTTTGTCTGTTTATGCATTCCAGTGACGTCCAATGCAGTAATGTCTAAATGCCTTGCTGGTTTTTAGATGTCTACTCTCAAAGTGGTCATTTGAAGGAAGGGAATTTCTCCACTGTGAGGATGAAGGAGCACTAGAATGAGCTGTCCCAGATGGATTGTGGAGTCTCCTTTCCTGGAGACATTCAAAATACACCTGGACATGCTCCTGTGTGACCCACTCTAGTCCTGCTCCGGCACAGGGGTTGGACTGGATGATCTTTCCAGTTCCCTTCCAGCCCTTGAGTTCTGTGATTCTGTGAATAGTAGTCACACTGTCAAAAAGCAGCACTGAGGGAGCAGGAAAGGTGATGTAATTTCCCTTCTGTGAGAAAGTGATGCTCCATTCACTGCAAGGAAAAGTAGTTTGGAGGGGACACTCAGGAGATGTGAGCTAGTAAGGAAGTGTGATACGTCACGCTGAGATAGTCATGACTGAAGAGAGTGCACAGATAGGGAACGTGTCCAGTTGAGAAATACATGCATGCTACCCATGATTGCTGATTGTGTTAAGATCTTGTTTCACAAGCTCTTGGTTCATACCAGTCCCTTAGTACTGTAAATCTCCTTTCGAGCCCTAAAATCATTAGACACAAAGCTGTTAGCTCTTGAAGATGCAAGCTCAGAAGTGACCTTCAGAAAGCACAAAGCCTTACGGGTTCACACATTCTGGCACAGAGACCTGTGTACTAGCCCTTCAGTCAGTAGCTTCTCCTGAAGAAAATCCACTGTGCAGTGTAAGGGGGATTAAAGGCAGTTCTGCATGCTTCAAAACTCAGACGGTTTTCAGAAGAAATTATCTGTCACCCTAATCCCTGCAGCTCTGTTTATCTCTGATCAGAAAGGGGAGTGCCAAATTGGCATACTGACTCCTGTACCAAAAAAAAAAAGAGAGTGCCTATAAGCACAGATCATGATTTGCATACTTATTAGCCTTGACTGCCAGGGAACATTCTGGTTCCTTTGTAAGCACAGAAACAGTAAAAATATGCTAATAGCAGCATATCAAATCTGGGCTTTCGCCAATCTGTCAATATTGAAATTGCTTGCCTGTAATATAGTGGGTAAACAACTTGCTGTATGGGATGATCCCAGACATGATTTGAACTCATTGAAATTTAGTCATTTTGGTGCCTGAAAATCTCACGGATCAGAAAGCCAAACATAAGCATACGTGCAAGACAGATGTCACATTGATTTTCTACTCTGTTATATGTTCCCTGCCTTCTTTTCTGCTTTGCAAAGTGACTCATTCAAGAAGTCAGAGGTGGGGCCATGTCCAGAGAGAGTCACTTCAATCACTGTCAATGTGTGTCCTTCATGTAGACCCCATTTCTTCTTTTCCCTGTGTAATAAAGACAAAATGTCTCCTGATATAACTTTGATATAAACCCAAGTCATCCCATTCCTACTACAAATACAGCTTTTCCCCATGACAACAATCATCAAAACTATCACAAGTTAATGGTCTTCCCTTAACTCTCCAAAGCTCTCCCATCTCTGAAACGAGCACAAAAAAAAATGACTACAGCTGTCCAGAGGAGACTTCTGCTGGTTCTTACACCAAACGTCTCCAGCCCTCAGAAAACTCTCAATTACATTAATGTTTGTGGTGATCAACCTACACAAATTGATGCTGAAGTCCTGAAAATTACTAAATAAGACTTTTCCTTCTTCCTGGGAATAATTCCAGGCCTCAATTAGAAAATGACCATTCTGCTTCTCTTCTGGGCTACGATGTTTCAGCCTGCCCAATACCTCCTGCTTTGTGATTGCCACATGGATCTCCTTGGCTTCCAGTTCACCCACACCATATACAGTCAGGGCAGCGTCTGTTCATGCCACAGAGAATATACTCCTTGATCTTCTACACACCGGGGAAAAAACCTCTAAGCCTGTGTTAATGTGGTGGGGCCTTTCCTTACAGTTTTGATGTCTTTCAGGGTTCTCTTTCCAACTATGAGGCACAGCAAGCTCCCAGGGCAGGGCAATTGTCTCTTAGGCAGCACAAAAGGCTGCCTCAAGTATGTGAAGGCTTTTGCATGCAGGACAAGACAGACTTCCTAGCTCACCATAACATAATGCTTTTTACCCTGGTACTCTTCTGCAGTCTCCAGACAAGAGGAGCTTTGCAAACATGACTCTGGCTCAGGGAAGAATGGACCTCTGAACAGACACGGAGGTGAGATGAACCAGACCGTCCTGATGAGCACATTTTGCAGACACAATCTTCAGGTCTAAGTGTAACTAACTGAACCCACACTGGGGCTATATTACCCTAGCCTTATCCTCTGGTCTCCCTCTGTGGATTTATGTGGAAGGAGGATTTTTTCTCCATCTCCACTATTCATTTTCTCACTCCATTTTTGGTTTTCAATTATCTGGCACAGTCTGTACTAATTGTGCACAGTTGCTTTCCCTTTCTTTGAGGACTGTTCCAGATAGAGGGGAGAAAAATTATGGTCTACTTAATGAAATATTTTTGGCTCATTCCCTTTCTTTTCAAAGAATAGGTTTGAAAGTCCCATTTCTCTAAGCAAAGCTATAAATAAGAACAGAGAAATTAAAAAAAGACCCAAAAAGACTCCATGGCATTGCCTCTGTTTATCCTCAGCATATCTTTACAGCCACTTCTTCTCTAGCCTTTACACAAGGCAGACTCTGAAGAACAAAATCTTCCAGCCCCAACAGTGCAAACCAGGAAAGTCTTTGAACCAGATGTGCCTCTCCAGAGCTTGCCGTGCAGCCAAGCCACTTGGGCAGCACCTTGCACTATTTCCAGCGTTTCCACTCCAGGGAACAGCTTCATTGGTCTTTCTTTGAACCAGAGGAGAGGTGCCACTGCCATGAGACTAAACTTTTGTGAGCTCTTGGTCTGGTAAATAGACATATCTGGGTCCCAACTCTGAAATCACACAGGGGAACCACAGGAACAGATAAGCAGCAGGATGCTTTTAAGTGAATAAGCTGGTTGTCAGGCAGAAAACATTATCCTTCAAAGTGTAAATATGAAAAGTCAGGCACACAAAGCAGCATGTGGAGTGAGACAGGGAGGTCATTATCAGCAGAAAAACAGCATGGAGCTCAGCAATCCCATCCATGATCTAAGGAGCCTCACAACGTACACTTCCAGCCTCAGCGACCTCTGTCACTTCCATCTCAACAAGAATCACAGTAACACAGGATCTTAAGAGCTGGAAGGGACCTCAAAAAAATCATCTAGTCCAAACCCTCTGCCAGAGCAAGACCTCCTAGAGTAGGTCACACATGAACTTATCCAGAAGTGTGTGTATTTGCCAGAGACAGGAGCCATCCAGATGACAGAAAGAAGCACACTCCTCCAAGGAATGCCTGGTTTAAAGGCAAGATTCGCAATATTTAATGCCAGCACTTCAGCAGCAAGGATCCCAGTTACAGATTGGAAAATCTCATGGTTAAAGCCAGTGTTTCCAGGCTCAGTAGCTGCAGAGGAAGGCGTGAAATTGTGTCCCTTCAAAACCTGAAAAGAACTAAATAATCCAATTTCAAAATTCATGTAAAACTTGTGATCACTTGTTGTTTTGGGTCCTCCATGTGTTTTGTTCTGAATGAGCATGGTTTTTTAAGACCATCCACCAAACTTTGCAATTTGTATTTGTGCATAATCTCCATCCACACGCATGCTGGAGGGAGGGAGCTTTGTTCTCTCTACTGCTTCCCATGAGATGGATTCCAAGTTTTACAGCCAAGGATGAAAAGTAAATTAACAAGATATTCTGTGATTTGCCACACCAAAAAAAAAAAAAAAAAAAAAAAAAAAAAAGGCAGTGCGGGGATATCTGAAGCACAGCAGGCCTTTCTTGTTCTTCACAAGGATACTAGGTAGGGTATCTCAGATAGCACAGGGTGGTAATTGTAGAGAAAAGTTAACTTGCTAATAGCAATCACTTTATCTTGTTTGTCAGTGATTAGTTATGTAAATTTGTTCTCCCCTTCAATTCCATGCCAGTGCATCAAGGTGATATGCCACATGTGCATAATTACTGCCAGTGTTATTTTCAGACCTTGATCTACAAAATGCAAAGTGCCACTTATTAGAAAGTCCACATAATCAAAGAGGCTCCTTTCCTTTCTCTGCACATGTTTGCTGTTCTCTTTTGATAGGCACAGCGTGCAAGAAGCCAGTGGGAAGCAAACACTGCATTCACAATGTGGCTTCTCCTTTGTTAATTAGCTAAATCAGGTGTATTATAGTGTCTGTGTAACTCCTAGAGACTCTGGGACATTATTGCTCTTACAACACAAGGGAAATGCTGCTTTAGCCAAGTCCGTAAGACAATAAAAATTGAAAGGGAAGATGAAAAATTACATTTATTTATTGTTTATACAGCACCATAGCACTTCACAGGCGAGTGACAGGAGACTCACAAGCCCTGAGGAATTCGTAATCAAGAAGCCAGGTTCAAGCTGGGTCACACTTTACTCCTTGTGTCTACTCTCTGGCTCAGGGTCAATTCAACAGAATAAACATCATCAGGATCTGGCTTCGATTACAGAAAACTTCTGAGACTAAGAGCAAAAAATAAAATGATGCCACCTCAGTCATTTAAACTGGAATAAGAAATAATCCAAAACCAGCAAAGAGTTTTTAGCTTCAGCCACATTTTAGTCCTTGATATACACAGCTGGGACCATTGTTCAGAGTCAGACATTCAGTTTGGTGCCCACCA
The DNA here is from genome assembly GCA_013401255.1 of Urocolius indicus. Classification (NCBI taxonomy): domain Eukaryota; kingdom Metazoa; phylum Chordata; class Aves; order Coliiformes; family Coliidae; genus Urocolius; species Urocolius indicus. The sequence goes on along the minus strand of WBNH01010479.1, from coordinate 122,540 downwards.
TGGAGTTGCTGAGGACTTAAACACTTCAGTTTCTGAAGAAACACATGTTGTTGCTGATAGTAACAGCAGTGAGAGTCCTGTTAGCTCACGAAAAGCCATGAACTTCATCCTTGTACTACAGAAGGACCCAAATTCAGCCTGGGATCTGCTTGTACAAGACCAGCAGGAGAAGGCAGCTGAACCCATAGGGTTGGGACTGCCTTTGGACTGAGTTCAAGTGCACATACATTCCAAGCTAGAAAGAGCTCCTTTAGAAAAGTTATCCAGCAGCAGGATGATTTAATTGGAGCAGTTCACATCAGCATTACATGTGGCAAAGAGGAACACCTTCTGGGAAAGCCCAAAAAGAATCAGATCAGTGCCACATCATATTGCAGCATTAAAAGGTAAGAGGAAGAAAAAATCATGTGATAATAACAATATTGCATTAGTCTAAACATAAAAGCAGCCTCACAAATAAAGTGAACTTACTCTAAAGAAGGCCACAGACAGGTCAGAGCCAGGGAAGGAGCTACAGGCTTCTTTAAGAAAACATATAGTGTGCTCTGTCATAGTCTTGGCTACCTTGGGGTGTGTTTGAATTCCTTTGTGGTTTTATTTGCCAATTGAGACAGGGTAGCTGACTGACCCCTTGTCAATGATACCTCCTGCCTGTGAAGGATCTGAAGGTAAGATATGAAAGTGTTTTACCAAGCTCACAGGGCCACGTGGCCCTCAGCTGCTTGGTAAAGTGTCCAGCTTGGTGCAGGGAGTGACAACTGACTGTCTGCCAAGGTGGCAGATACACAGCAGAATTCATGCTTCATTATAGGAATGAAAACAGGGCAAGCTTTCTTTCCTGTCAGAGAGAATCCCATTGCCTCCAGTTTCACAATCTTTGGCCAGTTTAGTCTCTGGTGAGCTTTCTGAGTCTTGTGATCCTTACTCCTTGTTCAGTGTGCAAACACAGTGCTGTACCCACAGTGTCCCCCCTTTTCCCTGAGCCATGGTTTGGTGACAATAAGTGCTTTTCTCCTGCCTTTCCCAAGCAGCCCTGTAGCAGCCTTAGTTCATCTGCTCTATTCTGAGCTACAGCAACTGTCTGCAGTCCTCTGGGCCCAGCCCAGGCAGAGTTCTTCAGTTCCTGGCCACATGCCCTGCACTCAGACTCTATTTTGGGGACTGCCATAATAGCTGGCTTTACCTACTTCTCGTTCTCTGTGGTCAGCCTCATGCTGAGGGGTTTTGTCAGCCCTAAAGGATCAAGCTGTTCTCTGTTTCCTCTAGAGCTGGATGGAAAGGACAGATAATCTGGCCCAAACTTTTTCATACAGCTCTTATATGTGCAGGAACCTCACCCATCCCCAAATTCGAGTGGGCCTCTGGGGCCTGATTCAGCTCTCCAGCAGACCCGCTGACTCAGCGCTGCCTGTTGTTACTTTGAAGTCAGTGCTCTGGCTCCAAATTTACATTGGCATAAGAGGCACCTGAGTACAATCAAGGGGAAAGTGCTGTAAGATACTCTTCAAGAATTTTCCTGAGAGCCTCAGTGAAAAAAAAAAAATCCCATGCTGGGCAGGACCCAGTAATTCTGGAGCAAAGAGCAAAAGCTTCTCCTCAGCTCTGCCCAGCTGGGCAGATGCAGCATCTTGACCAGTGTGCTGAAACTGGTGGAGATGTATGTTTCCTCTCCTTTTTCCTCCTTAGCTGCTCTACCAGGCAGGCTCCCCTCCAGAGTAGTGAGCTGGAGGAGACTGTCAGTGCCAGGAGCTGCTGAAGGCTGGGGAGTTGCAGGGCAGAGGGGCGGGAGGCTGTGTAGGCAGCTATTAACCCCTATGCTCTGCCTCTCTCCTGGAGCAGGGGGGACTGAGGGAATTGAGGGCAAGGATCAAATGAGACTGAGGCCAAAGGCTTCAGCAAAGAAGTTTCCCTCTTCTTACGGAGCAATTCAATTAACAACATCTTAATGGAGACTTGCTTCTTAACTCCCACTCAGCCAGATAGAATTAAAGGGGCACATATGACTTGCTGTCACATTACAAGTGAGGGGTCATCCACCTGGTTCCCAGCAGGTCTCCAGTCAAAAGCGAGAGCGAAAGCTGAATAAATGGGCTGCTGCCACAGGGCTGCTTTAATAACTGATCTGGAGTGATGGCAAACCTTTGCTCTGACCTAGTACACCTTCTAACCCTAATTCCTTTCTGTCCCTACTAACAGAACTAATTGAAATATCAGGAAGCAATCAGAGCCCTGAAGGGTAATGTGGCAAAAACGCCTCTGCTTTTAGATGCTAACTTCTCCTGCCCCTGTGTGCATCACCAGGGAAATACAAATGTGTTGGGGAGCTTTAGAGAGTGTGTGCCTTTCTGTGTTTAAAGCCCTACAAAAGTACTCCAGCTGAGATGAGAAATGCCTCGCAGAAACAGGGGTTTTTTTTTTGCCTATTGAATACATTCTTACGTTTGTCCCAACGGCTCTTATTAGACTTTAATATTGAAGAAAACACTAAGCCCCTGAAGGTGGTTTGATAGCAAGCAAAGACATACCCAAAAGCAGAGCAAACTTCCTCACCCAAACTTTTATTCACACTTCTCCAGACAAATGGCTTTCTTGTTCTCTGCAAAGTGCTTGCAGACAAAGTTGCAGTGGAGCTGGTATTATTAGTAAGTTTTATTATAGCATCTCGCCTTGAATGGCTGCAGTGAAGGAATCCCCACTGGGTGACCCAGGGTGCAGATGAGTCTAGAAGCTGTGTGATTCATTGTGCACAGAGCAGCATGAAATACTCACAGTAAACTGTTTGCCTGGGGAAGAAACGGGCCTCTTTCTGTCTTAGGGGATGTGTGATCTACCTGGCATTTCCTGGGGTTTGTTGCTTGAATTGGGCTTCATGACCCTGTTTCCAAAACATGTTTTTTACCTTTTAAAAGTGAGACTACCTAAACACTCCAGGCTCACGCTTTAAACTGAATTGCTTAACAGGGAAGGTAGGTCAGGTAGTACTATTTCTGTTCCTCAACTAGGCAATTAATTACTTCTAGGGCATGGAGTAGATCTAGAGCCTTCATTCATGTGAAAGAATGTTCAGATAATTTTCTAAGAATATTTAAATCTTCCCTTTGTTGTGTCTTCAGGAGTGATTTCAAACGGGGTTGACTGCATCCCTTCTCTGATCAATGGAGCTTGTGCCAAACCTGCTGTACTCATTCAGAGCTGAGGTCAGTCATTTCATTGCTTAAAAAGTCAGGCCCACTGTGGTTACTTGCAGAAGAGGACCTGGGAGTATTGATGGACAGGGGCTGAATATGAGCCAGCAGTGTGCCCAGGTGACCAAGAAGGCCAATGGCATCCTGGTTTGTATCAGAAACAGTGTGGCCAGCAGGACTAGGGAAGTGGTTGTCCTCCTGTACTCAACACCATTGAGGCCTTACCAAACTACTACTTGTATCAGCCAGAAGATCTAAAATTGGGGCTTCAGAGATATTCCTGAGCAGGTTCTGCATTTCCTTCCAAGATGCATGGATCAGACTTTTGCAGTCTTCTTGGGAGACAACAGCAGCATTAGTACCCTCCCCATGAAGCTTCTTTCCTTTATAGAGAAATAGATCCCAAAGTTGTTTCTAATTTCCGTGGAGGGAGCTTAGTCATTGCAGCAATTGTATTCCTGTCCTATGAGGTAAAAACCATGCAAAATTGGTTAAAATCATCTCTGTCTTTCCCAAGAATAAAAATCACTAAAGAAAAAGGCCAAAACAAGAAGAACAACCCGGTAGCAGAGCAGAACACCCAGACAGTCCTTTCTTTTTCTCTGTGACCTCTGTCTGCTCATAGGCTTTAGTGCAATTACTTGTCTCAGGTTGAAGTGCTCCATTTCCTTCCTAAAATCTCTTCCTTATGCTGGTAATCAGGGTTATATAAAATGTTCCTTTTAGACCATCTGGAAGCCACAGTACATAAGTTCATAAGTACATTAGGCTAGAAAATTCTACATATTCTAAAAATTAAATCCTATAAAGATTTTAAGCTGTGCAATATTTAATTAAACAATGTCCCCAGAGCGTGGGGATCAGAATCATGTCCCTGGGCAACGGTGCAGGGTTTGCCACAAATCCACACAAGCCAATGCCCACCAGTAGTGCAGCTATAAAGTTTTTTTTTCACATAGTGAGCTCCCTTTCTATCTGGTGCAGCCACATCACAAGCATTTCATTTATAGCTCCTTTTGAAATGCAGAGGAGTTTATTGGAAATGTACCACAGAGAGGCTGAAAAATAAAGGAAGTGTGCTCCCTACTGTCTAAAACACTCCAAAGCAGAACCTGATGGTTTAATTCAAACGCACTGGTCTAACAGTTCAGAATTGGAGCCAGCTCCTTCTTTGTGTGAATGCAACATGGCAGGATATGTGTGCATTGCAGCCCAAGTCTCTAGGATAAGTCAGGAGAAATTGGAGAGAAAGCAAAGCGGTTTCCTAGAGTGGAGCTGGCCACTTTTAAAGTGGCATCAGGCCTGTCACTACATAGAGCATCCTGCAGGCATTACCTCCCCACAGCCAAGGCCCCTGCTCCCAACACAGGGAGGTGTGAGGCACAAAGTCCTACAGCATCTGAGAAAATGCACACGTCTAGAGGGGATCGGGCTGAGAGGAGACATGATCACTCTCTACAACTACATAACAGGAGGCTGTAGTGAGGTGGGGGTTGGTGTTTTTTCCCTAGTCATAGTACAAGAGGAAACAGCCTCAAGTTGTACCAGGGGAGATTTAGATTGGCTATTAGAAGTGATTTCTTCACTGAAAGGGTTGCCATGCATTGGCACAGGCTGCCAAGGGAAGCAGTTCAGTCATCATCCCCGGAGGTATTCTAAAAACATGTAGATGTGGCACTGAGAAATATTTTAGTGGTAGACTTATCATTCTTAGGCTTGTAGTTGGACACAATGATCTTAAAGGTCTTTTCCAACCAAAACAATTCTGTGATTCTATGTACCACAACAGAGGAGGGATCCTGCTAGTTTTACAGATATCCTCTTGGGGTGTGCCAAATAAACCAGAAAAGCCTAATGGTATAGAGCTAGCCTTGCAAGTGTACTCTCCTCTACTCTGGGCACTCGTGATGTTTACCCCTTCACACTGCCTAGCCAGGAACAGCATGGTGGCAATTCACTCTGGGAGCAACTGCCTCCTGGGTAATCGCAGCCCAAGGCTCTCCTGTGGATGTTCCTTCTGGGATTTCAAAGAAATGATGAAAAGACACTAAAGAGGAGATTGGATTTTCAGAGTTCTGCCCAACTCACTTTACACAGGTCTAGTAAAAAGTTGAATGACAAGTCATCTCTGTTTGGACTTCATTCGGGAGTGAGCCACAAGAGACTCTAACTGTAGGGAACTATATGGTAGATAAGGAGTTGGCTAAGGGGATGTGGCAGGGACTGATGCTAAGGTGGGAAACACTATGTCAGAGATCAGTTATTAGTGAAGATCAATATTAAGGGCATTATCAACAGAAACTATTGATGACACAGAGGTAGAAGGCATCACCCAGAGAGAAAATAGTTGGGGAATGCTGTCTGAGAAGACCAAATGAGCTTGAGGACTGGAGCTTTGATAAGACTAAGATGAAATTTGGTAGCACAATGTTCAGAGCCTTGCAATAAGGAACTGATGACAAAACCTTTTTCTATAAGCTGGAACTCATCTGCTAGAAGTGCAGCAGAGAAAGAACTGTGCATATCAAGTGATTATCGGCTGATTATATGCTGCCAACCTGATGCAGTTGTGTAAAAAGAAAGCGTGGCCTTAAGCAATGTCAGGAGAGATACTAACTGTTGTACAAAATGACAGTAAAACGTCATCTCTCTGGTATACAACAGTCCCTGCTGAAGAGAGACAAACTGCACTGGGAAAGATGCAGCCATCAAAAGGGAGGAAAATCTATCTTCTAAGGGGAGGCTCTGAGGAATCTGCTTTGTACAGCCCCACGCAATGGAGGGAATACAACTCTCTGTACAAAACACAGGGACTCAAGATGGAAAGCAACTATTTAGGTTCATGCACAATGTTGCTTCAAGAGAAAACGGGCTTAAAACGGCCTTTAGTAAAGTGAAACTGGAAGTTAGAAGGTCAGAGCTCTGGGAACGAGTTGATCCTGCAGATGTGTGTCCATGTCAGCAGAAAGAGGCAAGGCAATGCTGGAGTGCCATCGTCTGTCCATTTACAGCATTGCAATGATCTCTGTGCTGCAAGGAGCAAGCAGCACTTGTTATGCAATTGGTTAAAAAAAAAAATCAGTGCGTGTGCTATGTTTTGTCCCAAACCAGTGCAACAAGTCTCAGCTCTCGCCTGACAACAGAGCTGGATGTGCAGCTCTGCCAGGCAGACGCGTTGATGCATGCAAAAGGAGCAGAGGGACAGTGCACACAGCCTCCACTGCAAGCTTCGAAGAGCCCAAATCAGTGTCCACAACATAATCCACAACACAATCCACATCACAATCCACATGACAGTTCAAGTTACAACCCACATCACAATCTATATCACAATCCACATCACAATCCAAATCACCATCAACATCACAATCCATATCACAGCCCATAACACAGTCTGAATGCAGCAGAGAGAAATAATAGCAAAGCATCTACAACGTCCCTGGGAAAAAAATCTAGGGGAAAAACAAGCAAAAGAAAGGAATGAATAAAGCAAACTCACTTCTGAACTCCAGCATTAACTTAAAAACCATGCAGTGTCTGAGCTGGTTAGTTAGCAGCAGACTGTTGCGCCACCTGATTGTGTTTTGGTTTGATAGTGGGGGCAGTGAAGAATTAATGTCTTTCTGCCACACATTTCTTTCATAGCTATCTTACAGGAGGCTCCATGACATGTTAAAGAAAAACTGCAAACATTTTCACTTGAAGTACATGCTTCGGCTCATTAGTCCTCCACAGTATTGATTTTCTGTCTTGTTGTCTCAGTTAATTGTTCCAAATGGAGAGGGGCTGCCTGAGCTGCAGTGCTGATACATATCCTCCTAATCGCATACCTCAGGAGAGGATGCAAGGCCCATTTTTAAGCTGCTAAGTGTAACTGTGAGACAACTCCAACTCAGCCATCTCTGTTCTGCATTTGCAAACATCTTGCAATGCAGGTTGACGTCAGGGCCTGCCAGCATCTGCAGCAATGCTGACAGCCATCTTCCTAACAGGCCATTTGTCTATGCAGTGGTTGCTCCGTATTGTCATATTGCACCAGAGTCTAAATGGGTCTGCAATCAGAACATCCATTTCAACACCCTTTGCATATATTTACAGTATTTTTTTCTTACAAAGTATCCTGCACTCCTCTGCTAAATGCTGCATCAACCATTCGGTGGAGAAAAACATTGACAATAAAGAGAACGTTTTTTAAAGAAAACCCTTAAGAAATTGATTCTTAGCACTGCCACTAAGTTGGTGTGAAAGGAGTGCCCATCACAGGCAGAGGTTTGGTGGATGTGCCAGGGAAGGAGATCAAACCTCCTGCAACCCTGGGTGCTGTCACTGACAGCCCTGGCAATGATGAAGTGTAGGAGTGGGGAAATACATCCCTCCTCGCAAAAAGCACCTGCACAAGCACCTTGGGCAAACTTCTGGTGCTCACCTCAGCAAGTATGATTTGAAAGAAACAAATCCACAACAAAACAAAGACCTCATGAAATGTGAGAGAAACTAGGCTGCAGCTGGACTGAGGGAGATGCCCAGTTCCTACAGTACATCAGTGACATGCCCATGGCACCATGCCCATCTCCCCATGGTGAGGCGAGGGAGAACAGCCCTGGCTGACCGGACCACAGAGAGGGATGGATTTCTCCAGAAACGTGTGCCTTTCTTAGAGAAATGTTTACAAATATCTAAAAGGTGAGTGTCAGGAGGTTGGGGGCATCCCTTTTTTTCTATTGTATCTAGCAACAGGACAAGGGGTAATGGGATGAAGCTGGAACACAAAAAGTTCCATTTAAATATAAGAAAAAACTATTTTACTGTTTCAGGTGAGGGAGCCCTGGCACAGGCTGCCCAGAGGGGTTGTGGAGGCTTCTTCCTTGGAGGTCTTCAAGACCCACCTGGACATGTTCCTATGCCACCTGTTCTAGGTGAACCTGCTTCTGCAGGGAGGTTGGACTAGATGATCTCTAAAGGTCCCTTCCAACCCTACCATTCTATGATTCTATGATTAATTAAACATCACCTCCTGCACTGCACACTGCAGATAATTGCTCTTAATTTTGCATGTTTATGTAAAGGGAAAATAATAACATCAGTGCTTTTGTTACCTCATTACTGTCATGGGATGCAGCTCTCCATGGTTGATCAGCAAGAGAGGACAGATGGATTGGGGAGTGAGGATGGCTGAACAGAATGATGTCTCCACTGAGACTACACAGAATCACATCCTGCTTTCCTGTGAGCTCAGTCTACCTGAAGTTTCTGTAGCCCTTAAGAAAATGGTCTGTAGTGGAGGAAAACTGTTGAGCAAGACTAAATATATGTTTCTTGGTCATCACCACTGACACCTCATAATATTGCAGAGCATATAGAGTTTGACCAACAGCAGCGTGGTTATAAAGAGATGCATTTTACTACTTTTGCTGTGACTACAGAAGAGGACACTGCCACACTTATTTTTCAAGTTAAATTTCTATAGTTTCACTCCTGATGACTTCATTGTACTAACTCTCTCAGAGGCTTTACAGGTCTTTTTCCTTGCTTCCTGGCTTGTACAGGACACATGCCTCTAGGTTGACTAAAAAAAAAAACCATATCAGAAAAAAAACCCATAAATGCAGTCACATCATGCCCAATCAAAGCTCTGTTTTGCTTGATGTTCACCTCTTATGGTAGTCAATAGACTAGTTAGGGAAGGGCAAAAAACAGAGGAAGTATGCAGTTATCCTTTCTGGAGACTGTCTTACCTTGCCTGTGGGGGCTCAGGTATTTCATGAGCCAGATATGATTTCTTTGTGGTAGCATTCAGCTACCAAGGAGGTAATTGTATTGAGCACAATTTCTTACATAACCTACTCTGCACTTTATGTAGAGCAGACACTTCATGTCCATTTCAGCCTTTCAACTCTGCTCCAAAGAACATGTAAATTTCAGTAAGTTAAGAGTTTCTGAGATTTTTCCTCTTTACTTGCTCCTAGCTAGACTTTCAGGTCTGTATTTTTTTAATATAGAAATGTAGCATTAGATCAACTGCAGCATTTAACACATTTACATCAACTGGAGTGAAGTGTTTTAGCAAAACCAATGTGTAATTAACTGCTGTGCATAGACAGTCTCTAGGTGGGTCCTGATATCCTTGCTCTGCAAAGAGCATCCATAGCTTCATTGACATCATACAGCTGAAGGTATGTGAACCACACCTGAACAGGATTAACAGGCAATAAGCAGAGGGTAAGTCTTCCTTCACAAATCCTGGTGTACTTACAGTTCTGCAGTACCACTGTAAGATGCACAGGCACACAGCCACTGTCCACATCATCTGAGAGCACAGCCAAATGTTCCATGCTTGATATTCCTGCTCAGGAATTCAAACCAACTAAGTTTCAGTCACATTACTAATACTGGATAACAGTATGATTAGTGAAAAGGAAATATACATAACAGATGGGTGAGCCTAAGGAAAGTGCTGCTACACAGAGAATCCTTTTTCACTGGATCACTGACTCATTTTTTTCTGGTTGTTTGTGATCATTAGTGATTTTACTCTCTGAGCTTGATGCTTCCCATTCTACAAAGCGTGGAGATTTTTTTACAAGAGGCCTGTCTGTTGTTCTTTCCATTGTTTTTTCACCAGTAAAAAAAAGAAAAATAAAGTGATATTTTGCTGCAAACTGGCCAAAAAAGGGGAAAAAAAAAAAAAAAAAAAAAAAGAGGGAATAATCATTGAATGGACACATCAAAGTTTTCAAAAAGTGTTTGTGGATGCTGGTGCCTACTCTGCACTTAGAGGACTTGGCAGTCTATTAGGACTTTCTATTGTTAATGTTGAGTCTGGGTAAAAGCACTTCTAAACTGTGGAGAATAGTTTTCTGCTGTCTCTGACAATCTTTGTATTATCTGTGGTAACAAGTGAATAAAGCATTTCCTCATTATTTTGAGTTCAATGCCTGTCACTTACTTGCTAAGGGTGTGAGAGAATGGCCAAAAGGATTAACAATACAGTGAAAGTGTTCTTTAATACGATCTTTAACCATTTTTTGTTTGAAGGTATATCATGTTATGTGCATTAGGACTTACCTGAATAAGAGCAAAAAACTCCATCACAAGGTGAAATAGCTTACCAAAATGTCAACCAGAGGTGTTCGCTATAGCAGACATACAGTATTGCAATTTCTGGGCAATGAATTGGGATCTTTATGTAGCCCATGTTTACAGCTCAGCCTGACAAGTTGCTGAGATCTGTGGCTCTGATCCAGCAAAGCACATGTCTAACTCTAAGCATGTGAGTAATCTCATTCACTTCATTTGTACCACTTACACACTTTGAGATAAACAAATGTTTGCATGACATGTTGCATGTGGCTCTCCCTGAGGCAGAGGGAAGGAAAGATCCATGGTTATGCAGAGGAAGAATGCTTTGAGACTTATCTTTTCCTCTTGCTCCTTCCCAAGGATGCTGTATGAATGACAACCCCAGTAAATGCTCACTTCATGTTTGTGGATTATGCCACCAAGTGTCTTTTGTCTGATAGTGACAGGAGGCTTTAGGGATTGACTCATCTATGTTTGTTAATACCTGTAGGGTTTCGCTTCCTTTAGTTTAGTAGGTAACAAGACTAGAAGAATTCTTCATGGGTACTTTTCACGAGGCACTGTCACTCTCATAATTAAGCAAGTATTTCTTATGTCCCATAAGAATCTGCCAAGCTGGTCCTTATATAACAAGGACATTTTTATCCATAAATATAGGTGCCTGTGTCCATATGCAATACAGCTGAGCTGGGGTGTGAGTGTGTGTTTATTTATGCCCGTAGGTATTTTGAGCTCTGAGAAGCCTCCGTTAACTGCACACTTGATCTCTCTGCTGAAATGAATGACATGAGGTGCTGGAAGCTACTTTATTCCTCTTGCTCTTGCATCAGGATGTTCCTATTACAGGGACACCACTTGACCCTTCTCCACTTACCATGTGCACACGAAATACGTTTCATGATTTTACTACAGAGTGCACGATTGCCTCCATGGGTTAACCTATCATCTTTCATAAATTCCAGAAAGAACAACACCTTCTGGGCCACAGCCAAAACAAGGACTGCTGAGGAATCTGATACTTCTTTCAAGTTTATATCAGGAGGAGTCAAGCAGTGATAGATCTCCTATCACTTTGCTCAGGTTTCTTACTCCGGGTTGTGGGATGAGAAGTGAGTTGCTCCAAGCAAAGCAGCATAAACTTGTACAAGACAGTAGACAGTAGCACCATATGAAGCAGTATTAGAAATCTCCTTCCACAATTTTTCTTTCTGCTTATTTTAGTTACCTATCTGCTCATTTCAGGAAAAAAAAAAAAACACCCCAAAACATATAAAACCAGATTTTAACATTTCTTGCATTCACTTCTGCATGACAGAGTTCAATGCAGAGGCTTCGTGGGATCTCTTGACTTCTATGTTTCTTCTGGAAAGGATCTTTACACTCTCTGCAATTTGCAATTTACATTTTCTCCATAGATACACTGTGTTTCAGTGCCCTAAAGACTAAGAAAGTGTGCAAGACAGCTATATTCTGATAACAGCTTTGCTATCTACCTCAGCTGCAGCTGGCATAATTAGAAGTGATTTCTTCTGGGGTGTATAAGATAATTTTACTGCAAGAGCTCAGTCATGTACAATTAAACTCACGGTTTAATGAGACAGAGGTGGTAAGAAATGTCATATCATTCCCATGAATTAGAAATGTATAAAGCACTTCCCAATAGGCCAAGTCAAACTTATCAGATTTTAAATTAACTGTCGTTACACTGCAGAATTTGTCAGGAATTGTCTTTCCAAGATCCATTAGAAGTAACATTTTGAAGATTACATAAATAATATCATGTTCAGAGTTTCCATCCCTGAGTTTTAGGCCAATAGAAGGCATCAGGTGAAGTCTAATTAAGCCCACAGACAGGTAAAGTGCAAAACCCCCAATCATTTTCACTGGAGCCAAAATTCCTGTTAAAAACTCAGACACTTTGGCCCTTATAACAAAACTTCCACTATAAGCATAAATTCTCTTCAGTTATTCATGGGCCAGTCTAACTGTCTTGTATAACCTGGACTGTTCTCTCACTCAAACATGTCTAATTGCCTTAATTGTGCCAAGTTCCTGGTTCAAGAATGGCTGGTAGAATGATCACCACAGGCCAAACATACAGTGCATGAAGAATACTTTTACCAACTTGAAACATGTGATCAAATAAAATCTTGCTCATAAAATGCCTTCTGTGTTAAAAATATTTGACTGTCTCCATAGAAAGTACAATTGACATGTTAACTGCCAGAGTGGGCAAGAAGAATGACTATAACAGGGGGTTTGTGTTATTCTATAGAAATTTGTTTGCATTACTCATACTTCAATTTCCTCTCCATTTCTTCTCACAACTCTATTAATCTATTGTTAGTCTTTCAGATCTCTTAAACACTCTTTGTAATGCTTTTCTTCAAAGGCAGCCCTACATCAGTCAGTATAATTCAGTTCACCCTAACCATTATGACAACTCTGTGGATGAGATTAATTTTTAGCTCTTTTCATAGCTGGATAGATATTATCATCAGCTTACAGATGGAAATTTCTGGCATTTCCATGGTAAGTCCTGGTATTTCTCTTTGTCTGTTTTGCTTTCCTTTAATCTACGATGTTTTCACATCTGGGGTTTATCTGCCCAAAATGTAATTTACTTCAAGAACAGTGAGGGTTAAATAGTGAGTACTGTAAGGGGAAATTTAACTTAGAGCCTTCTTCCTTGACATCCCACCAGCCTCTACATCTCACATGAACTGCTGCTTCTCCCCTGTTATCCCAACATCATTCGTGTCTGACCTGTTCCCCACCCCAGACTCCTCCAGCAGGTATTTTTCCACCACGACCCGGGCAATCTGTGGGCTATGCAACCATCCCGTGAAGGAGAGAGTGAGTCAACCAAGAAGCATCTGAGGGAAAATTAATTTTCAAGATACAGTACTTTTAAAAGGGTAGATATGAGTTATCTGAATCATGGGTTGTACATATGAAAATATGGCATCAAAGCAGCTCCCTTAAGAAACATTCTCTCCACCTCTACTTGCACCCTTTATCTGACTGAGAAGTAAATTAAGTTGCAGCAGCAGGAACAAGCAAGAGAGCTGTTAGTACAACACTGAGCACCTATGAATTACGATGACCTGAAAACACCTGAGGACCACCACAGCGTGTAAACGCTCAACAGCAAAAATTCTGTATCAGATGTGCTTTGTTTCCCTTTTCAGAGTCTACACAAGAGATCTTCAACAGTGTCTTCAGACCTCTGGGCTAACAAATTCCCTGAACCAGGTCTGTAATTGGTGCAGCGTGGATCAGCTTTCCTCAGTGTTAATGGAGATTAGGCACATAGGAATAATCACGCCTTCTAGGTTACTTATTCCATTTCCTTGCCATTGCTGGTACCCTTGCAATCCAATCACCAGCATAAAGTTGTCACAATCTATTTTGAAAGTACTTACCTCCTTTGTGAGGATATTCCAATACTTAAAAGAAACTGATTCTTTTTTCTTCTTTTATAAATTCCCACCAATCTCACTTCTTCCCTTCTAAGAGATGGCAAGACCTCCTGCATGCAGATTATGGTGTCTTAAAACATTTTTCAACTACTTTCCTTTCCTTTTTTTTTTTTTTAATTTTGGAAACATTATCCCTAGCCCTTTAATTAACCACACTGCCCATCTGCTCCAAGCTCTCATCAAATAACACCATTCTCGCCGCTCTTCTCTTCATCTAGTGTTCACAGCTATCACACTATCTGGCCTCCACCGTAGCCAACCTTCTGTTCCAGGCCAAGGAATCATCTCTGCTTCCATTCCCATGACTGTGTTATTCGCAGGCGTTTTGCTATTAAAAGTCTGCTTTCTGCACCGAGTCATTAGCAGAGCCGGGATGCAGCCTGGCTCTCAGGACTCTAAAAGAAGCAGAAGCAGGCACTAACCAGTGCAGTAATAGTAGTGAGTCAGTAGATGGCTCTATTACCAGCAGTTGCAACAGTTCTTGGGGTCTGTGGAGGGGGAGGAGACCTTGCAGTCCCTCATCTTCCTTTCTAGAAACTTAACCGATCAGCTTCTCCTACACCTGTGTTACCTATAGATTGACTGTCCAAAGAATACAGCCTATCAAAACAAATACGTCAAAACAGGACAAGGTTTTATGTTTTTACATCAAATGCTAAGAGGAAAGTGCTGTGGCACCCCTGATTGTTTGGTTGTCAGGAAGACAAAATTGAAGTTAATTACCTCCAGCTCCCTTCAATTTGCACTTGCTGAAGACCCACCTGGACATGTTTGTGTGCCACCTGATCTAGGTGAACCTGCTTCTGCAGGGGGTTGGACTAGATGATCTCTAAAGGTACCTTCCAACCCTGACATTCTATGATTCTATGTTGCCTCAAGTTTGAAGGTGTTCAGACAGGCCATAACTTTTTAGTGTCAATCAGGAGCCACTGATAATTCTTGCATAATAGTGTTTAATCTTACTTAACTAAAAGAATGGCCATGCTAGATTAGATTCATAGTCCATATTATCCAGTATATGGTTTCCAACAGTGACCGACAGTGAAATCTAAGGAGGACATCAGGAACATCTCAAATACCTGTAGGATCCCCTGGATGTCCCAGCCTTCAGCCTTCGAAGGTCAGGGATGTTCCAAATTGTGGTAGTCTTTAGCTATTCAATAATCCTGAATAGATTTCTCTTGCATGACTTTGCACATCTTTGTCTTGCACTCATCTAAGGCTTTCACTCCAGCAACATCCACACGAAGAAGTATCACAGTTTGTCTACATAGTCTGAAGTGTCCCTTCTTTCCTTTGTTCCACCTTCATAACACATCTCTAGGCGCTGGATTTGAAGAGTGTGTGAACAGGCAGGCTCTGCTCCCTTTCTTTGTGCAGCTCCTCATTTAAGAGACTTCTATTGCATTTTCTTCAGTCCATGTGCTTTCTATCCATGTCACAGGTTCAGTAAGATGGCTAGAGATATACCCTGGCCAGGCAATTCACATCCTCACGTGCCTTGCTTACTTCCTGTGGCTCAGCAATCAGGATATGCCACAGCTTTGCCAGGAAGCTAAGGGCAACTGTGGTGCACTTCATGAGATGTCTTAAGAACCAATTCCTGCCAGCACTGCTCCACTGTCTAGCCCTAATACCACAATTATCTCATTTTCTGTCTTTAGCATCTGTTCAATTTGATTTTGGCCCATCAGCAACTTTCACCACACACTGAAACCAGGTCTTAGACTATATTTCTTTTCAGGCCCAAAGGATGTTCAGTGCTGTTAAAAGGCAATGGTAGTTCAGAGAGTTCTTGACAAATAATCATGGGCAGCAGGTACTTGGCTGTCTCTTGTACGTGGGCATCAGGTGCTTGGCTGCCTCTTGTACCTTTGGAAGTGCCTCTAATAGCAACAAGGTGAGGTGGGGAGAGTGTTCCCTGTGGATCCTGACGTATTGCTAATTCAAGTATGATTAAGTCTGCCTACCCAGCAGAGCCTTGCTCCCTGCACTATGTCCTTCTCACTCCTCTGGCTTCAGCTGACTCCTTCCCTTCTTCAAATTTGTGCCTGACAGTGCTCCTGCCTGTGATTCTGCTCTTTGAGACACACATAGCCTTCCCACCTCAAACCATCCAGATTTCTTCCCATGGTGTATTGATAAATCATCCACCCACGGTCCTAGACCTATCTTTAGCAAGAGAGATAAGTCCCAGGAGCTAACTGTCTCCATGGCAAAAATCCAGCAAGTTACAGTTACTTCAAAACCACTCTGTGAAGTGGTCAAACTTCTGTTTACATATCTGGAAGGAGGGGACACTGGCACTGTGCACATTGTAGGTGTTTCAGTTCTTGTCGTTGATATGGGAAACAAGCAAAAGCTGGCAAGAAACCTTGATTCAAAAGTGGTTCTGCTCCTCTGACTGTTCTGTTATGTGGTCAGGACCTGAGAAGCTTTGTGCTGAACTGCAATAAACAGGAAGCATTAACAATAGCTCTGAGACATGAAGGCTCCCCTGAAAGTCCGTGGCCCAGATCTTTGGCTGGTGCTAAGCAGAGTCATTCAACTGGATTTCAGGGAACTGCATTGATTACATCAAAACTAGTCCCAGCTCACATGTCTCTTGTAGAAAGTACTGGTGACAACAACAGTAGATGATGGAGATGCATTTTATTGTCCAGAAGATTTGTCAGCCTAGTGCATCCTCTGAAAGGCTGGATCACCCAAATAATCATTTCACCACTAGAAAATATTCTCTTCTGTGACGGTTACCAGGTAACATCTGATTCATAGTGTGCAAAACAAACCAAAGCAGCCTGGTACCCATGGACAGCTTTGGACAGAAATACAAGTGCAAAGTGCAAGGTGAGAAAAACCTGATCACTAAAGTAAGTAAATAAGCATTTCTTTCCACTACCCATGTGGCACCTTGCTCAGGTCAGACACCACTTGTTCCACATCTTTGTTTTATCCTCCCTCTTGTCTTAAGAGGCAAGGGAGGATTTTTTTAGGCAGGTGCTAGTACCCATCACAGATTACCTCCAGTCCCAGGCTGCCCTTAGGTGCCGCTACAGCCCAAGTAAATACATCTGGGTTTAGCTTTGTCTTCCTCATGTGTGAAACCCAGCCTTTGCACACACTGTGGTGCATCCTAGAGCTATGAGTGGAAAGCACCGAGTTCATCACAACTGCTCAAAATAAGAGTAAGAGAACTCTCACAGCTTTCCAGGCTGCTGGTTTCCGGTCCCAAAATGTTAAATTCAAGTGTCTCCATATTCTGAGTCTGTTCATTCTCAAACTCTTCCTTTACTAGATGCTTCTTCCATATTTAAGACATTTTTATTATCTCTCCTTCCTAGAAATAGATCCTTGCAGTTCAGTTGTCCTGTTCTTTGTGTGAGCAGCCTCATAGACATCCAGTTGTTGATCAAATGCTTCCCTACCTCCAGCTTTTTCATGTGCTGTATGTTCCAGCTTGCTCCTTCAGAGAAACACCAAAATGCAGAGCACTCCAGACTTTACAAAGGGTGCTAAATGGAGTCATCCTTCACTTTCACGGGTGTTGATTGAGGTGAAAAGGCAAAAGAGCAATAAGAAGCTCTGTGCCCAAGTCCACTGCTCTGGAACCTTCTGCAGGCTTTGGTCAGTGATCCCAAGGCAGCTCTCACTGTAGCTCGTGACTTCTGTGGTCTTTACTTTCTGCATCCTATGCAGCCAGCTTCCCTGTTCCTCAGCTGTGAAAATAGCTGCTTTGCTATAAAAGCTTCCCCTCCAGTTTCTCTGTTCTGCCTCAGTTTCCTCTCCCTCTTTATATTTTTTAAGTTGAGAACATCCTGGTTTCTTGGTTTCCCTGTCTGAAAATTCTCCATTTTTGTTCAGACCGCAGAGTTTCAGATCCCAGGCCAGACTCACTTCTGAAACTGGCATGCATGCAGAGCCCAGAACAACAGCTTATTTGCTTTGCTATGTAGCGTTTTGCAGTGATATGAGCAGGAAGAGTGAAAGTGTCAAGGATACTTTCAGGCTGCAACAGGCTTCACCGCAGCGTTCAGTGATGCAGCAATTTCATGGAAGTAACTCAATTTCGTCAGCAGTGCAGAGCCTCTCCACAGCACTCCAGTGACTAAACTAAAGAGGTTAAACCAGAACAAAACTCTATCCCTGGGATAGGCAGTGACTTGCCCACAGCGCCGGAAAGAACAGAGCTAGATTTGTTTAGTGCCCAAGGATATGCAATTTCTGCCCTTGAAATCATTTCCTAGAAGGAAAGAGATAAATTAGAGGCCCCGCTTTCCTCTCACTATGGGAAAAGTTCTGATCTTCTCATGGCTGAGGCAAGCCTGTGAGCTGGGTTAAAATCATTTACATGAGCATCTCCTGCTCACCTGTAGAACCACTCCAGACCACAGGTACTAACAGCCAGGACCAGCCCAGGCAACAGCACTGGCCAGAACCAGACACAACAGAACATAAGATACGTGGCAGAAACAATCCCATGTAGTGCTTTTTTTGCTGCATGTTCAGCCCTCTGGGTTTATCCCCAAGAGACTGACACCAGAACTAAGGCAATGAGACCTGTGGGAGTGGAAGAGCCTCTCTAGGGATCCAAGGACAAAGTCTTGGTGCCTAATGTTGTGCACCCAACTCTGTAAACTGTGGCCAAATTATTTTAACTAGGCTGGGTAAGGGCTTGCTTCTCATATTGCTTCCTTTGCTTTTGTGCATTGTTACTTCTCCAGTTATTCAAAACATCTAAAGGAGGCTGAAGCAATTACATTGCAACTAAAATAAAGTCCTAATTTTGTAATCCACTTCCCCCCTCACCCACACAGAAAAAAATCCACAATGAGATATAGTGCATGAGAAAATACAGAATATTCCACCCACCCTTCAACACTGCATGTATGAGCACAGCCCTATCACAGCCAGCACCAGGCTACAGGGCCTTTCATTAACTCAAGAATATATATATGGGCAGAAGCTTGATAAGCAAATAGTAGTGTTCCCAGCACACCAGCCAAGCCCTCTGAACACTAAAAACAATAAATTTATTGAAAGCTTTTTTAAAATAGGAGGAAATTATTACTCATTTGAATTCTGTTCGTGTTAAGGTCAATGGTCTTTTTTTTTTTTTCAGATTCTGATTGTTAATATTAGATGAAAGGACATTTCCTTTACATTGTATTTATGAACTCTAATGGCACAAGGAGGATAACAGCCACATACATTGCACACTAGAAACATTGCTGAATTTTGCATTGTTTAAGAATTGGTTCATTACTCATTTTCCTTTGACCTTTAAGCTAAAGCCAGGGTTATTTAAATGCATTGGGCCTGATTCTGATCTGGAATGCGAAATGACAGTTTTATTTTGACCTTCTAGAAGTTCAGT
The DNA here is from genome assembly GCA_013401255.1 of Urocolius indicus. Lineage (NCBI taxonomy): Eukaryota > Metazoa > Chordata > Aves > Coliiformes > Coliidae > Urocolius > Urocolius indicus. The sequence goes on along the minus strand of WBNH01010479.1, from coordinate 103,419 downwards.
ATGTGTGGGAATACATGGTTTGCATTTTGTCAGTGCAACTTAGACTGTTCACATGGATATGGTTTGAGAAACATTCAACTGAGGGAATTCAGTTCTCTTGTGTGATGGAGACAAAATTTCCAGGGGGTTGTAGGGTGGGACTAAAGTGCCAGTACCTTCCGTTGAGCTTAACAGCACAGTCCTTATTTATACCCTTAAGCTTGAGCACCGGGGCACTCATCTGAATGTGCCTAGCTTTGCATTCTAAAACAAAAATATCTGCATTGCATAATTTTGTGGGCATTCAGAAGTAAATTTTTGGTTGCTCAGGTGAGAGCTTTCAAAACACTGCGCAAGCACAAAATTATGATCTTAGATTTGCTGCGGCTTTCTGCTAAGAGCAAACATAATTTGACAGCTGAAGGTAGCCCCAGAGCCTTTTGTGTGGTCTACGTTACGGAACAATTATCCACAAAACAGTCTACTCCTGGTGACATTTCCATTGCCCGAGAAATTGCCACCTTTCACTCTGCTGGTGTTACTGTCACTTCATATCCTCATTAATGACAGTCAAAAGCTTTCTCTTCACATGGAGGGAAAAAGAAAACCCCAAACCCTTCAGATTTTCCTGTCTCTAAGTACTGGATGTAGCTCAAACTACATTCTTGAACAACAGCCTGCGAGCAGCATTGCTGCAGCTCTATAGAATGGAAGTCCAACTCCTTTTCCCCCTCTCTTTTCCTTTTCTTATAATGATGGGATAAATTGTGACCTTCTCTTGCCATGGTGGGCAAACTATAGGCTGGTAGCTTGTCCTCATGTGCACACATCTCCATCACAGCCTTTGTGGTTCTGATGGAAATGGAGAGTATTATGACATTTGTGAGTTGTCTGGAAAGATTTAGAAGCTTCAGAACTGTACTCCATCATAACTGATATCATTACAGCAGCAGTTCAGTCTGTATCTTCCTGCAGCACCCGTCAGAGGCTTCTAGAAAATACATAAAATTCATAAAGGCATTTTCTGAGTTGACTAAAAACCTTTTCTATTCTCAAATTCAGAGTTTAGCAATAAACTCCACATTAAGGTGTAATTGAAAAACATTCAAACATGAATGCACTCTTAACAGGATTAGACAGAGAGCCTTCTCCTTTCATTTTCTCATCCCCTCTGCTCACACTTGATGTGCAACAGCAAAGCCACACAGAGCAGTTTTTTGATCAATGCCAGTCTGGGAAGAATTCCAATAGAGTTTTAATCTCAAGTAGAATTTTAGGACTTTGTTCAGATTTTGGAGTTTTAGCCTAAAGGAAACATAGTCTGAGACATTGTTCTGGACATCATCCCAGCTCATTTCAAACTAGCAATAATATAGGCATTGTGGTAAACAGTCATAGATTTTTGTTTATGTTAAAATTTGGAGAAAAGGCATTTGGGGCACGTTTTGCAGCCTTTTGAAATAGGGCAAAGAACATTCTTTTTTTTTTTTTTTTTTTCTCCATTAGCCTTCCAAACTCACATATCTAAGGGCAGCTTAAATTGAAAGACACAGCGAGGGTGTCACAAGGCTGCTTCCCCACCCCCTTCCAATATAACAATAATACACAAATAGTTCAGCTATTGAATGGGATTGGGTAATCCTTTGTACTTTTAGTATTTCACCATCTGCCATGTCTAAAAAGGAGTACATGTAGCCAGTAGCATTGTGAAAGACAGGCAGGCAAGGGATCACGACCCCTGCTTTTGACCTTGATGCTGAGAACTCACATCTCAAAGGAGATCTAGGACTGCAAACCTGTCACTCGTCCTGCCCTTCAGGGGTAGACAATAGGCAGGGCATAGATCCATCTCTGTAAAAATGAGAAACTGTTGTGGAGGGCTTAAGGGGAGGAGGGACCGAACACCAGAGAACAACAACTGCATTTCAAAGTATCCGACTTACTCCTCTCAGCTCTCTCCTATCAGCATTTCCCTTCTCTCATTTCCATACTGAAGGCAGATATAAAGCTGTGAGAGATGTTCAAGATGTGGCATCCATTTGGAAGCTTCCCAGGCAGTTGTACTGACATGTTTTTAAAGACTGCCTGTAGGTCTTTCATCTGGATTAGCTGCACATTCTTTCCTTGACTCTTTTTTTTTTTTGTACCGAAGGGCTCACTAACTTTTATGCGCTGCAGGACAAAGTTCCCCTTAAATCCCCACCTTAGAACTAGCTAATTTACACAATAGAAGAAGCTTGCTTACCACCTCTTTTGCATCTGTATTTACACACGAGGGGCACCTGGATCCAAGAGAAGCTTCTTTTGGGGATTGACTTCCCTTTGCAAATCAGGAGTACATTCCAGAGCTTCACACTAAATTCACACCAAATATGCAAGTTCAAGCTGGTTTATTCATAGGAGTAAGGCAAGCAAGAGCTGGCCTCCTCCTTTGCTTCTCCTATGAGCATAGTCTGTCTTTTCTGGTTTTTTAATTTTTTTTTAAACTTTCCTTTTTAGAGTGCTAGTTTCTGCTTTCAAAGAAAGGACTGGTGGATACATCACACCAGTTTTATTTTTCTGGGTTACTTTTCTTTCATTAGGTTGAGGGTGTTTTTTATTATTGAAGAGGAAAATAACATAGATGAAGAAATATGTATGCCAGGCATAAAGCTGATGTGTTCATGTTTTCCAAGTTCTTTCTTCTCCTGTTGATAATGGAGTTTTTGAAAATGAGCCACAAAAAAGCAAAAAAAAACCCAACCTGTTGCCTGCCTTGAACGACAAATTGCCTCCTCTTTCCAGCCTGTTTCCATCCCCCTCATTAATCTTCCTTTCCTGCCCAGCTTAACTCTCTCATCCTGTTATCGTTGCTTCATGATGTTTCACACAAGACAAGGGTGATGCCTACAATAAGAAATTCTTTCAAGAGACTTGGCAAAAAGAGAGTATGACAAGAATCTACAGGTAGGCAGAAACCTGAATGGCTAGCTTTAAGCTATATTGACATTTCCATAGTGATATATAAAGGAACTGCAGTAGAAAGCTAGACCTTTGACTCAGTAGGGCCAGTTACTTGTTTTTAGATGTGGCTGCTAATTAGTCTTTCCAATGAAGATGAAAAGTTGCTGTATTACACAGAGCTCCAGTGTAACATTACACAGAGGAAATATTTCCTCCACCTTTCAAAATCTATGAGACATGCCATGCTTATTCTGGTATTATCTTCATCCAAATAGCTACAAATGTTATCAATCAACATCAAAGAACTGAGTCCTCCTATAAATCCAGGTCAACAAATCTATGTCTATGAGGCTATGTAATTGTGTCATTGGCCATGATGTGTTGCCCTTTAAAGATTTTATTTTCCCTTCATTTTGGAAAGGTTAAAATAAATGATCTGATTGTCTCTGCCCCAGCAAAGGGAAATGAAATAAGAACAGCTGGGTAGGTCAAGAAGGAGATGAGTCATGTTACAGTCAACTCATCAGGAAGGGTCAGAGATCTGGACTACAGGAATTAGGACAGCTGAGTGGGAGTAGAGCAATTGCAAGTGTATTAGACTCTTATCCAAATCCCTTAAAATGGGCTTTGGTTCTTGCAAAGATGGGGCTAAATAGAAGTCATCAGAAAACCGGTAATATTTTGTTGGTAATACCAGACAAAATTGGAAAACAAACTGCTTTTGACACAGTGTTCTGTGGAAAATGTCAATCCTTTATTTCAAGATACAGGCTGCTGTCTGAACTTCTGGAAGGTTTTAACAGAATTGTTGCAACAAAACCCAAACTAATTTAGGTGAAATCAACAATCTATCAGAAATGTTTCCAGAAGATTTCTTATCCTGACTTGATGTAAACTTTTTGGATTTTGTATTTTTTGCAGTATACTATACAGACCTAAATCAATTCATTGAAATACTGGCAAATGTTATGGACAATACTTACGCTTTTACTTCACTTTACTATTAATACTGTCAATGCTAGGAAGAGCAAACTGTGCTCTTTTACATGTATCTGATTACTTCCACTTGCAAATACGGATTGGCTTTAATAACCACCTTCAAGAACAGGACACACCTTTGAATGCTTCACACTTTTGCCCCTATAAACCATGTGTAAACTCCTTCTCGTGGCCAGAATAATTTCTCTGCAACACTGCTCCAGGTTACTTTCACCATTTCTGCTTTTTATCCACTGAGTTGATACTATAGCATCCACGAGTCATCTCCTGGTGATGTCTCCAACAAAGGAATTGTGGGTGAGTGAAAAAAAAGCTTTTTGTCCACAGGACCTCAGATAATGCTGTAACTAGGGTTGTGTAGCATACCAGTGGACTAGCTGGAAACTCTCTTCAGGTCAATGATGATCAGGTAAAATTGGAGGCAAGCAAATACAGGCAAACAGTCTTTGGATTAAGCGTGTGGGTTTTTCTGCTCTATGATTTTGCCTCAGGTTCATTTTGAAGTTATAAGGTTTTTTAATTATAGCTCCAGTGTTTGAGGTTTTGTTGGGATTTTGGGGATTTCTCCTTTTTTTTTTTTTTCTGGGTAAAAAGGAATATCGAAATATGATAAATGCTCAGACAAACTGGCAGAAAATATTTCCTGAAACCAAGAGAAATAAAGATGAAAGTACCCGCAATTCACATTGCCCTTACTAGTCACTGAGGTGCTGAGGATAATTGTTTTTTTCACAAGGAACAAGGAGTGCAACAGCCCTGAAGGACCAAGGACTGTATTGCCCAGGATGTGAACTCCCATTAGCTCACTGCTAATAGCTGCAAGGTGGGATGTATTTAAGTATCACACAACTTCAAGAGAGCAAAGAGTGCTTCAGATCATTGACTGTTATGGAGTCTCCATCCTTGGAGATACTCCAGGCTCAGCTGAGTATGACCCTGAGCAACCTGATCTATCTTTGAAGTTGCATCTGACTTTGAAGTTATCTCTGCTGTGAGTGGGTGTTGGACCAGGTGACAGTGAGATGTCCCTTCCAACCTCAGGTGTTCTGAGATTCTCTCTAAAGCTGCTTGAATTAGTTACTCATACAGCTAGAGGGACAGAGAGACAGTGATAATACTTTAGTACAGAAGCTATATGCAGCAACACGAGTAACATCTGTCTTTCCAAAGGTGAAGACAAGTTACAAGAGTTGCTAAAGTCATGATGAACTAACGATATAAACAAGGCAGTTGTTTGGAAGGTAAGATAGTATCTTTTTATTAAACCAACTGATAAGGGTGGAAAAACAAAGATAAAGTTTGGAGCATGTAAGCCTTTTTCAGGTCTGCTTTTTTCATGTCAGGTCATCTTCGGTTGATCTTGTAAATAATCATAATTACTGCAGTACTAAACTATGAAGAGATGGGGAGTCTATGCATATAATTACTGAAGAAAATGAAGAATGTGATATAAAGCACTAAAATGCATGTATTAAGGAGACACACAGCCTGAAGCAAAGGCAGCATTAGTTTTGTTTTGAAATAAAATACTGCATAACTTGGATTTCAAAAGTTGTTTTAATTTACAGGTTTATGTTGGGATACTCTGGTTTGCATCAGTTACTGTTCACTGGAAATGGTGGTGTCTTCTGAAGAGAAGCCCTTGTCTGGGACAGCAAAGTTCATTTCAGGTCAGAAGCAAAAAAATCCTTTGCTAGGAGCGATGGCCTTCAAAGAGCTTCATAGAGCTCTGCTTACCTTGTGCCAGTCCCATGAGTCACTCTTTTACACAAGCAATAAATGCATCCAGATTATATATACTTAAAGCAAGAAGCCATTCTTTATACCTTGCTTTTTAGAGATATCTGATTTCCTCTACTGTTGAACATTAAGACATCTCCTAAGTGCTGTGTGGCAGCTGTATATCCTGCATTCAAATAGCTGCCTGACCCGGTCAGGGCTGGTCTGTAGCTTGGACAAATCCAGACCTCCTACACTTTTGCCCTTAGATTACCCTCCAGATTATTTGTTTTAAACTCCCTGCCATTCAGCAGCAAAAATGAGTTATTTGTTTAGAGCCTGAGGAGAACCCCAAAGCCTCCTTTCCTCTGGTTCCTGACTGTCTCTAACTCCTCGCAGATCAGCACTCTGCTGTGGATTAACTAAAGGTGAAGTTATACTGGTGGGGGGTGTGAGGGTCACCTTGGGACTTGTTTCTAAGAATCCAAAGTAATATGAGGGGTGGGCTATACCTGCCCAAAAATAAGGTAGGAATTCTGAGAAGAGTCACAATGTGCTGGTTGGAAAAAGCACAAAGGACCCACATCCAAAGCCCAATGGATCAATGGAAGGATGTTCAACGGCCTAATCTGATGAAACGGGGCAACGACTCAGAAGCTGAAGCCTTTGATATATGAGCCCTGTAGCAAAGATTCTCTGGATGCCACAAAGGTGAACTGAGGTTAGCAGGGAGCAGATTAACACAGGAGGGCACAGACTTCCATCCACCTGACGAGGGAGCACAGTTTGCTTTCATCTAAGCGGGGCCCTGTGTTTTCTAAACATTTCAGATTCTGTGTTCTTGTTTTGGTTTGGTTTTCATTATTAAAATCGCAGCAAATGAAACCCTCAGAAAAGAAGCAGGAGAGAGGGAGGGAGAGCTGCTCCCACATTTTCACCTCTGTGGGCTTGACCCTGCCCACAGCCCCACCTCGAGTGACTAACACAGAAATCTCTGTGGGACACTGGAAGATACTGGTTTTGCATATCAGCAGAGCATGCCTCAGGAAGAGGTATGAAGTCATTACCAGCTCCAAAGAAGATGCCATCTTCTGTGTATTGCCTGGGTAAAAAAACACCTTTCTTTCTTGGGTGCTGAAGATTTAAGTTCCTACCTACCACAGACAAAACAGGCATTTTGTTCGTCTTGCAGCTGCATCCTGTACACTCAGAGGTGCCCCATGCTCTCAATTTTTCCCTTCTTTTCTCTTTACTGGCATCATTTTCCCGATTGAAGAACTACAGCAACATTTCTTTTTGATCAGGAAACAAAGACATCTAGCAGAGCCACCCTGAGCATCCTGTTATCTGTAAGCAATGCTCCCTGTGCATATTTTTCACAAAGAATATTTCAACATTTCCTTACCAAAATGGTTTGAAAACTCATTAGTTAACACAAAGGTGTCCAGTTGTTTTCATGCCTGATATTTTTCTGAGCATAATAAGGCTCTAAAATCCATTCTTAGTGAATTACGCCTAAAGGGCATCAAGGGCCTTGCAGGGAGGAAAAAAGTTCCCTAAAACTCACAGCTTATGATTTAAACAGGGTCACTTGTATCAGGGAGCACAAACCACTCTATTCCCTGTGTACATCTACTACACATGTAGTGTCATTCAGTGATGCATTAGTTTCAGCATGTGTTTTGTGTAAAGCGACAGCTGATGGAGAACATTCTTTTGACACAGTCTAAATCTTTACAAACATGGCCATTTCAGGATGAGAAACAGTGTCTTAACTGACATATGACTTGTGCCTAGCTTCTTGGGGGGCAAGGCCAGGAGCATATCTATGTTCATACCCTACAGACACTCTCAGTCCAGGCAAAGGCAGATTAACAGAGTTGAGGATGTTACAGGCAGATTATCTATTCCTGGCAGCTACCCAGGGCAGATCTGAGCAGGGTCTAGCACAAAAGACAATCAGCCTGAGAGTTTTGCTTGTGCAACAAACCTTACTCTTTCTTATCAAAGTAGGTTTTTCCCCATCCAATGTTATCCATCTATGTGTCCAATGCCTCCTGTCCATCCACACATGGGCTTCTGCACATCATTGTCATCACTCAAGTTGTCCAAGAAGTTTGGCAATGAATTCCTATGTGCCAGCTACTAAGAAGCCACCGGCTGGATGTAGGTGATGGGTGCATTTGCTCAGCCTGTAGCACTCAGAGAGGTGGCTTGGATCACCCTTTTGGCAGTATGTGATGATGGGAATACAGCAAAACTCTTCAGCGAATGCGAGGGTGCAACTGTGCAAATGCTGTAACTGCCAAATGTGTTCTGAAGCCCTGTGACTAGCCAGAGCTCTGAGATTTCAGCAGGGCCTGAATTTTGTATCAAGTGCCAGGGAAATGTGAGAAAGTCGTCCATGGTGTAATTCCTTAGACCCTGGGTTAAACTGAGATCTATGTAAGTATTCATTCCAGATTATTCTTTTGTAGGGTATTGCTAGAAGAAGGAACAGAGATTTGATATTTGAGCACTCTAGGGTTAAGGACAGTTGGGTTTAATGCCCAGTCTTCCACAGACCCTGTCTCACAGGTCACATAGACTGTCTGGGTACTACTGAGTGACAGATACCATCTCTTCTCTGAGAAACTGCCCAGGAAACTGGCAGGAATTAATGACATCCCCTGTCTGCCCATTCCCTTATTCTTCTCATCCTCCATCCTCCACCTTCCTAGCCCAGTGTTTGCTGCCTGCAGCCAGCAGTCCCAGGAGCTGCTGCACGGCTAACATCCTACATTGCTGTACTCTTGGACACATTCCTGGTTTTAGGTAGCATGGCTACAAAATGCTGCTCTACCAAACCCTTTTCACCTGCAGATTCTCTCTCTATGCACCTGACCTCTGTTACCTGCAGGCTGTGTCTCTGTCTGTGCCTTTTCCAAGGCACCAAGATAGGTTTGTTAACACTGTTCTAGCTACCATGATTTTAAAAATATCACACCTTGTGCTGGCAAATCTGTGGATGTTGGAATGAGATACACTTATATATATACACACACACACATACATACACACACATGTCTGTGTTATGACAAATTCTGCATAACTAAATCTATCTATCTGTCTCTACCTACATACATGTGTCTATGTATGTGATAGTTTTATCTGTAGAAGCAGGCTAATATGCCCCTTTTCTTTTAAAAACAAACATTTATTGCTGACTTGTCAGGCATATTCCTTTTTGTTGTTTTTTTAACTTGGCCAGTTCTTAAGAGTACAATAGTACATTGGCCATCTGTGCAGAGGAGTAGAGGGGTTTAATGAATAGACAAAGCAGGGAATGATTGACTGATTGGGACTGTTTCCCAGTCTCATTCATACCAGCCATACAATGGAATCACTCCCCATTTACACCGCCAGAAGTGAAAGGAGAATCACGTCTGTTTTGAGTTCATTCCTCAGAAGCTCAGATCATCCTCCTGGGCAAAAGACTTTAAAGCACGTGCTGCTGAAGCCAGGCTATCTAGTTTATTCAGAACATGTCCAAGCCTTTTATATGTGCTAGTAAAATTAGCTTCTCCTCGGCCTCTCTGATGGTGTCACGCAGCAGACGTGGCCTTTGTATAGGACTAGGACAGTTTGTGTCCGGACAAACTTGTTTATGCAACCCAGTATGCCCCTTCCTTTTTTTGTCCCCATGTATAATGACAAAGTTCTAGGCACGTGGGCAGATCACTTTCTTTCCCCTTTTGTGGGAGTACAAATTTACAACAGCCTGTTTGCATACCGTGCGCTGGATTTTAATCAAGTTCACTGTAAGGAGAGATAATAAAAATGAGAACCATGATTACTTCACAGTTGATTTCATTTGAATAAAGAGCTGCTCAATGACAGATGGTTTCTAGAGCTGCTCTATATGTGAGCTGCCATGATGTTGAATAGTAAGAAGAACAAGAAAGTATGCTGCTCTGGTCTTTGGGTCCTTACTTTGTCTTATCTATATTCATGTTTTATTCAGAGAGGAAATTAGATTCCACACCATTTTTTATTCAGAAGAGAAGGTTGGAAAGGAATAATACTCAGTATGCAAACCTGCCAGCTTCTCTCAGATCAGGTCCACATCCCTCCACTCTGCCAATACAGCTTTAACTATATTCCCCACCAGCAAAACACCTTATTGTGAGTGTAGCTTATATCAGGAAAACTGTGCTTTAGGCAGCAAGACTTGTTTCACCTACCAGAGGCAAATGTGCTTATCCCAGAGGAGAAAAGCAAGGGGTTTTGTTCACAAGACCTGTGTGAGGAAAGAACATCCCTATGTACTCCTTGATGTTGCTATACCAGCAGCTTTTTGCAGCATGGACATGAACTGTGAGCCTGGTTCCACCGGCTTTGCATTTGGCTGTTTCTCTTGGTTACTTTTGTCATAACATATCTATCATACCATGTCTAGTACAGTATTACACAATATTGCTGAAGACTTTCTCTTCAGAGTTTTATTCTGTGGCAGCAATGCCCTTCTGACATCTCTTAAGGGAGTATATAACAAAGATCCTGGCAAACGCTTGCCTGCAAAACCAGAGGTCTAATGGTTGCAATGATCATTTCTTACCTGATCTTGAAACATCTTAGTGACACATCCACATTGAAATTACTGGGTTTTCATCATCAACATAGTTTCTTTTTCTTCTTATGCAAAATATTTTTGCCCCCCTGCCCCATTTTTCTGATTTCTTCCTGATTGCATCCCTATCTGATCCCAGCTGCATTATTCTGACTGATTCACTGCCGAGCTGCAATGGAAAATCATTGACTTGACGAATTAAAATGCTAGGCTTGCTTTGCATTTGAAACAAGTTTTCCAGCAAAGGTGAAAATCTGCCATTTCTGAGCATCCAATTAATGGCTGGTCAGGTCAAGATTTGTAGGGATGAGGAATAGCTTTTATTAGACCACCTATTGTGCTGGGAAGGCTCAGACAAGTTTTTATACACAGCACTGAACTTCAATTCAGAAAGTACCAGTCTTGAAAACTAGGTATAGGTTGAAAACAACTGCTCTGAATTTGGTTAATGTGTGAGACAGCAATATCGCTTGAGATGAAAGTTATTAGTGCCTGTGGCTTGCTGGTGTCAGAAGTGATTGCTTCTAAAGGGAAAGTCCAGAAGGACATTAGCCCACATCATTCAGAGGGAAAAGCAAGTGATTTATCACTTGAGGAACACGGAGGTATTTGCTGAGAATAGTTACTGAGGGATTAGAACATGCCATAAAAACCACTGTCTTTATTGCATCCACAAGTTTTGCATCCAATAATGATGAAAACCGAGAGGTAAATATTTCAGTTCCTTGGGCCTCACTAATGAGAGTCTTTCCAGTGGCTTTAAAATGCTTTGAATTGTGCTCACACAGACCACACTCGTCTAGTAAGCTTTTGGACTGAACTTTTTTGGCTGTTGAATCATGGGTTCAGCCAGTGACCACCTGTGACTCTTGAGATCATCGTGATTATTAGCTTAGGGAAATGCACTTGTCTTCCATTCCTCCTTCCTGTGTCCATTTATCATACCAGGGTATTCACCTGTTGTGTATTGTCTAAATCCTTGATTAGGAGGTCTCTAGGTCAGGGCTTGTCTTTGTGTCCTTTGTTAGATCTCTTCAATATTAATCCCTTTCACATTGGCAGTATAAGAAAGGTGGATTCCTCACAGATTCTTATTAAGTACCCAATTAATAAGAGCAAGAGCGTGTTAAGAGCACAGCACAGAGACAATGTTCCATTCAGATGCTGCATGAAATCTTGATGCTGATACTGTCATTTGAGTGAAGTCTGTGTAGGGCTCTGGATGAATCTATGGTGAGCATTAGGAAAGGATTATTAGCAGAGCTGGGAAGTGTTTGTTTACTTATTTGGAATTTGGTGTGTGTATGATGAAATAAAAATAACTAATTATTCTTTTTCCACTGTGCACCATTTATTAGGCAAATTGGCCTAAAAGTTAGCCCCCAAACTGGTGCACAATCAAGGCCTTCATTCTGCTTTACACTTTCTCCAGAAACATGTCACAACACAGAACCTTTTGTGACCATCTGAAGGAACTTGCATCCTCTCCTGGAATACCTCTGTGTTTCTGAGGTGCTTGTCAGTTCCCATGTGCCAAGGAATTAATGAAGCTGAGACACCAGACCCAAAATCTGAGTAGAGCAGAAAGTATAAAAGTACTGCTTTTAGACTGATAGGCCAATAGGCACTGAATAAAAAAAAAAAGGCTGTAGTAGTCTGAGAAGAGAGCTGGGAGTAAGATGGCTCTTTGAGGTCAGTGACAACAGGGAATTGGCAAGGGCCAGTTGACTGTGAGGGCCAGCAAGGTGAAGGGAAAGATCCTGGTAGACCTCTCAGGTACTACAGGTTGAGAGAAAACCCTAGGTTTTACCCAAAAAGCTAAACTAAATCAGGTGCTAAGCTACAATACTTGCTTTCAGAATAGATGGCTCCACATTTCAGGAAGGAGACTCATATCTGAGGTTTCCAGTGGGTCCATACTGAGAGGTGCCAAAGCTGCGAAACCTGGCTCTGCTTCCCCGCTCCTTCCACTCATGGGAGCTCAGACCTCCTTCTTCCCTCTTTCCAAGCCTCCACGAATACAAACATTAAAAAGCACAGGCAAGCATGGAGTGCCTCGAGTTTCTCACTCTGCCATAGCAGTGCCTTGAAGGAATATTCCCACGGTGCACCTCCAGCTGTGGATGCGAGGTGATAAAGGCAGGCCTCTGTGTGCTCCCAAAGATGCTGGGTGCCTGTTTTGCCATTCATTGCCCTATAGAGCAGCCTTTAGACTGCTCTGAATGGTAACAGGTGCTTCTGGCCCCATTGTGCTGTCCCAGCTGTCAGGGATTTCTGGGGACCAGTGAGTGAGATTGTGTAGGAGTTGCTTTAGTGGCTCTTTGCCATTCAGGAATTCTTTTGCGCCAAGGGAATCCTCCAACAGCTGTTTGGGCTGGCTTGGTGACAGCTTTGTGCTGCTGGAGCTGGGCAAAGCAGCCCCAGCTGGGCCAAGGATCTGGCTCTTTGCGTGTAACTTGCTTATTTAGGCCTGTCGCCCTGTTTTGTAGGTAATCTCTGCTACTGTTAGTGAATGCAGCAAGCTGCTGAAGTTGGTGGCCTTTGCCAAAGAGCAAAATACCGACTGATGTAATTGGAATGTGAGATCTGCAACGCTTGAAAATTCTGCCAGAAACTAGTTAAATGGAGATGGCATCTCATTAAAGGGAAGAATGGGGTCTCTGTGCATGTTTTCTGTCCTTAGTTCAGGCAATGGATATCCAGCAAGTTTCCCCTGCAAGAGATAAATATTTGAAAGAGAAGATGTAGGAGAGCTGGATGTGTGGGTGGAATGCCTAGGTGCAGGTCTACCATATTCAAGGATGCAACATCCAGGTGCAGCAAATGAAGACCTGTCTGAAGGCTACACATCGCTTACAAACAAAGATATGCTTTGCCATGTCATGCTTTTGGTTTGTGCATGTGCCCTGAATATCTTTCCTCACCCTTTTGTGCTATTGCCTATTCAAGAGCCACGAGGAGCATATCATAAGGCCAGCTAGCGACAATGTCTCCATATCTACTGAGTCACGACTGGCAGGGCATGCTTCGAGGATCAGCTGTTTGATTATCCAAAGAGCATGTGGCTTTACTCAGCTGTTCCAAGCAAAAAAATGCAAAGGACAACTGACTGATTGTCAAGAAGTATGGACAATGAGGCAGGAGGAGGACTCCATGTGACTGGTTTCTGAGTATGGTCCTTCAGTATCCAGTCAAAATAGAATGAGCTTGAGCTATCTGATGACCTGCATATGTAAAAATATTCATCCTTATTCAAAAGGGAGTGGGACGCCATCTAATGTGAATGGAACAATGCATACAAGCATTTGGAAATCCAAGATGTGCCTTGTAGCTAATTCATATGAAACGACATTACCTCCCCCAGTGCATTGCTGATGGGCAATAAGGTCCCAGCAAAGCTGTGAGGAAAGTAAAAGGGGTACGAAACAAACTCCTTGCTATGAGAAAGCCCATTCTTTGTCTGCTGCTAAATATGTAAATACTGAAACAGGTTAAGCAACAGTAGCTTTAAGAGAGGTATTTTTCTGTATTTTGTGGCCTAACGGCTTAAAGTGCAAAGCTGACAGACTGCTTTAAAGAGATGCTCCCTGCAGGACATTAAAAAGTCTTCATATGTTACCCTAGACAAAGCAAACAACCACATAACTGTCTTTGCTCTGAGCAAAAATGGGATTGCTTTTTATGTTCAGCACTAAAGAAGGATGTGCTATATTCCAGTAACTGGACAGAGGAAGGATAGTTGTTAGGGACAGATAGACATTATCCAGAAATTACAGTGTTCCTCATGATTTGAAACACATCTCCCTTGGGAGGACAGTGTGAGCATTCATTTCCCTCACCTCTGTTATGAACACAGTTATGGAAATAAGGGGCCTGCATTAATCTACAAAAGTAATGCCCTGAAGGGACCTTCCCAAGGGAAGAGAGGTTCCTGTTTCCTCCTGCACCTCAGCAAAGATGCTGCCTGACGATGGTTTCCCGATGGGATGTCAGGCTGGCTGGGCCAAGGCAGGGTCACGGAGTGGTTCTGTCCCCAGGACAGTCACAAAGCTTCTCTGGAAAAGACAGAAAAGCCTGCAGCTCCACCTGCATTGTCTCCAGGTTGTCTGCTGCAGAGTAGGATTGTGCAGTCCCTGTGGATGGGCCTGACTTTCTGCAGATCCCCCAGGATCCGGGATTTGAGATATCCCTGGAAACCTCTCAGTTGTGAATCTCCCACCACTCTCCTGTCTCCAGCCCCAGCAGTGAGACTTCATCACGTGATGGATAGGAGCCTGGGCTTGGATGCCAGCCACCCTCCAGACACTGAGTCGCCCAGGGGGCCTTGGCATCCCCCTTTCCTGCTGCTTCCCAGGGAAGTCTGTGCCTGCATCTGGAGACCTGAGCTGGGGGGCAGTTTCCTGCAGGAGCTGGGAGAGGCTGGATGGGTTTGAAGCCAGGGCTTGCAGCTATGCAAAGACAGAACTAAACTTCATCTGCACCCAGAGCCAGAGCATGTGGGAGTTGGAGGCAGGGAGGGATGGACTCTCCCTGAGGTCATATCCTCCCTACGAAGGACTCTCCAGGGTTTTTAAGCGTAGGCTGAGGAAATCTTTTTGATTCATAGACACATGTTGCTCTTCTTTGAAAGAAAACAATCCCCTTCCTCGCCCCACCTCCCTGGGCTACTCTAAAACCTTCTTCTCCCATGAGGATTTCATCCAAAGAGACAAGACTTCTCATTGTACTGAAGTGAGCCCTGCTGGCTATGAGCCATTGCACCAAACTCAAAATAAACCTGGAAAATATTGCCAAAAATAGTAATAATAATAATAAAGAGCCTGTGTGGTGTGAGAAAGCATTTAGAAAGTAAGGTAGGAAAAGAAGGGGGAGCTTTCCTGAAGTGGAGCCCAAAGGAACACTTAAGGCAAAACCTGAGTGTTGCTGACCCACTTTCTGTCTCCCCACTCCTCGTCCTGTGTTTCAGAGTCCTCCCAGGTCTCTCAGCTCTTCCTCTTCACACATGGTGCCTCTTTTGTCACAGGAACCCGCGTGACAGATCCTTTCCACCACAGCCATTGTCCCACACAGAAAATGAAACAGCTCTGTGGATGAAGCTGGGTGCAGATTTACCCTGCTCCAAAGCTAGAGCATAGAACAGGTTAGGAAGAAAAACTCCATGCTCCTCTGAAAGTCTAAGTATAGGTGATTGTAACCTGTTGATACAGGACGAGGGTGCTTTTTGTCAGTTTGAGCATGAGTAATGTCAGGTCACTGATATTTTTCATGCTTTAATAAAATGCAACCAACATTTCTGGTGTAGCATGCATTTCCATTTTCTCCCTTGATCTCAACCACCTTAAAATTCAACAGTTCCAAATGCTGGGTAGTTACCATGACCAACTTAGTCACTGGTGATGATGGACCAGATACGAGAGAATACTGGTTTTTCAACACCGCTTCTATCTCCTACTTTAAACTGTCATCAAAGAATTTCATACATATTCTTCTACATATTGCAACTGGTTGTAGAGACTAGGCTTGGAATGTCTTTTCACTTAATCAGTACTTCACTTTTTATTTGATTTAAAACACACCAGCTTTAAGGAGCTCTGCTAGGAGATTGTTGTCTCAGGCTCTGTGTGTCAGCTACATTTTCATTTGCTCCTTTATTTCCTTTTTTTTTTTGTTTTTTTACTTAGGATTTTCCTAAAGGCCGTTCCTCCTTGAGTCCTTGAGCCTCTATTCCAGCTCTTTTACTTTCCAGCTCAACATCCTGCTATCATTAGTGATGTAGTTTCAAAGTGCTCACATCTCCTACAGCTGAGATAAGAATCTTTGGGATTTCCTTTGAGTAGCCTCTCTTCCTTCCACCACACATGAAGATGTTGCCCTTCATAGGCAAAAAGCTTGTACTGCTTTGATTCACAAATTGATCTCTCTAATCCTTGTGGACCTGATCCTGTAATTGGATCCAGACACAGAAGCTACTTGTACACTGGTAGATTAAACATGCCCAGCAGTGCTCCTGGGCACTGCAGCCAATTGGCATGGAAAAGACAGTGTCTGTGCTAACGAACTGCCTAGTTAAAAGTGCTCACAGGATGACCACTTACTAGAAATGGTCCCTGTGCCTGGGAATAGTGTTAGAATGGACCAAATGCATCTCAGGGATGCTCTGAGAGTCTGCTAATGCAGGCAGTCAGAGCCCAGCACCTGGGGGTGATAACTGCCAGACCTGAATTGACTCGTATAGCCGTTGCTGTCTGAGTATCTTGCTAAGGAATAGTAGTACTCAGTATTGCCTGAGTATCTCTGGTGGGGGAGCAGGCCATAAAGATCAGCCCTTTTACCCAGGCAAGTTGTGAGACCTGTGCTGCAATCCACATGTGCAGTATATGACAGCATACCACTGGTGGCTCAATGGCATGTCAAGGTTCGTTGTCTTCAGTACTGTAAGATTCTCTGTGGAGCTTAAGCCACTGCTGTATCACATAAATGATCTGAATACATAGATAGATCAATCAGGAGTTTTCATCCTTTGGCGCTTCTCCAAAGTCTAATTAGAGAAGATGAGCTGGAAGAGAGCCCAAAGGGATTTCAATCCTCAATGCAGAGCATCAACACAAAAATTCTTGCACAAGGTCACCCGTGAGGCCAAATGCCCCAGGACCCTGCCTCTGACAGTGACCAGCAGCAGGCTTATAGAGACAGTCCAGGACAGAGTAATCCTCCTGAAGGCATAGCCTCCTCCCAGCTCTTGGCAATCAACAACTCCCTAAGACTTTGCATTCAGTAGACACTCAAGGAGTTTTTCTTCATGAACATTTCTATTCCTTTTCTGAAACTAGTTATATTCTTGGCCTCCATAACACCCTGGGCAAGGAGTTCCACAAATCCATTAGATGTGGTATGAAACAGCATTTCTTCTTGTTTGAGTCTGCTGCTTGATCACTTCTTTGCATGTCTCCCAGCTCTTCTATTGTAAGAACAGCTGTCTTTATTTACCTTTTCTATGCTGTTTGGGACTGAAAATATTTTTCTCAGATGTTTCCTTTCATCATTGGTATTTTTTTTTCCATAAGGAAGATTCCAGTCTACTTGTTCAGCCTTTGCATAGAAGTTATTCATCCATAACTATCATACCCTATTTGACCACAGTTACAGATCCAATCTAGTTCTGCTCTGTGCTTCTGAGATGGGAGGACCAGACCATTTGAATGCACTTGGATTTAAGTCATGGCTTATTCATTTTTTTTTTTAATACTTGCCAATAATTACCAAACATCCCATTTGCCTTTTTGATCACTACTGAACACTGATGATGTGACAGCTTCATAGGACTGTCCGCAGTGGCTGCAGTTTCCCTTTCTGATTCGTACTGGGTATATTAGAAGCCCTCACTACATTTGTAATATTCAGCTTGTTTTTCTCTGTAGTGCATTGCTTTGCACTTTCCAGCACTGGATTCCATTTTTTGGTTTGTCATTCAGTCACTTAGTAAAGCCAATCTACTGCTCTTTCCTGTCAGATTTGCAGACTCTCTGCAATCTACACACTATTGACTATTGCCAATATCCAAACAGAAGTCGTGTTACAGTCTGACCATTCTTCTCCAACCGAGGCTGAACTAATGAATTAAATCTCTTATGCATGTTGCTGGGAATAAGATTGGACTTCTCCTACTCTCTAAGCAGTGTACTGTGCTCCATTGGCCCCCTGCAGCAATTTTCATCGTCACATATCAAAGTACTTGCAAAGATGGGGGAGTATCAATGTCTCCAGGTGACAGCCAGGGAAACTGATATCCCTTTTAGCAGTAACAGTGTGCAGTGTTCTAGAGTGGCCTGAATGCTATTTGTTGAATAAATTAGTTAATGAGTAACAGCAATAGTTGCTAATTAACATACTCAATGAATATTTATGCTGGCACCTCGCCAGTTGTACATCTTATACAATGTGTCTTTCACTCTCACTTTCCCCTTATTTATTTCATACCGTGTGAGCTCCCATCGGAAACAACCTCCCCTGGCTCTGCCTCCCCAGCATCTGTCACCAGGAAAGCCCATTTCTTCTTTTCATCCCGTGATGGCCAAACTCCATTAGAAGTAAACTTCGAAAATCATCATCCCCAGCCTACTCTCAATGTAGAAATCGATCAACCTCTCCCCACCAACCCCAGCACCCCTTGGACTTACAGCATCAGACCATGTAGGGATTCAAGGGTACACCTGCACATTTTTTGCCACTGTCACAGACCAGCATCAGAAGAGGTGTGCCTTCAAAACACAACTGTCAGGTTACATTCAAAGCTTCATAAAGAAAATCAATAGCTTAACTTCAACCTGGAATCCAATCTGTAGCCTGCATAGCTCTAGGCCCATCACTTGTACCTCACAGCCTGGATTAGCTCCAGTGCCTGGAATAGCCCCAAGCGTGTGCATTACACTCAAGTCACTAATCAGGCATTTCAACTCTTTACTCCCTGGAGTATGATGAGGTAAGAGTTGGTGTTTTTAAGTCAAGAAATGAGGCAGTATGTTGATGCTGTCCTTCCTTTTGAGATGCCCATCACGTCTTTGGCCCAGAGAAGAGCATCATACAGGCACCAGACACAAAGCCCACTGGCTTGTGTCCCATACTGCCCTCAAAGATGAGGCTCTAAGCATTAGCACTCTATTAATCTTGCCTGGATTACTAAAAAGCTAATGCTGTGAACAGTGAAACAGCAAATGTAGTTCTGAGGAGTCGCATAAAATCTCACTCCACTGGTGACTGTGATCTCACAGTAGCAAATGATAAAATAGTCAATAAAACTTTAATGATATCAAATGCAAATTCACTCTACCAGAGGATAAATCCCTACCCTAACAATGTCTATGCAGTAATGAAGACTACATTAGCTATTACCACTTTGGAAAGACACTCTGCAGTGACTGTGGATAGTGCTTTTAAGTACATAACTCAGGGTCCAGCAGCACTCAGGAATTAAAACTGATCAGGAACTTTTAGGAAAGAAACTAAGAAAACAAAAAGCTGCATATCCTAGTCCATGTGTTGCTGTATACATTGATGGTCTGTGCCCTCTTCACCACTGCAAGCAGGGCTGCTTGCTCTCCCCAGGAAAAACAGAGTAGGACCAGAAATGTTCACAGGAGATCAACAGGGATGATCAAAGCTACGGAAAGTCTTCAAAATAAAGAAATATCACATGGGCTGGGACAGTTCAGCTGCAAAAGAGACCACTGGGACAGCAGATGAGAGAGGTATGTGAAACCAGGAATGATCTGGAGAATGTGATAAAAATATGTCTCTCGTAGTGCAAGGACTGGGGAGCCTTTATGTGATAAGTGTCAGGTTTAAAGCAAACACACCCAATGCACAGCCACATTGTGACGCCCGTTGCCGCAGGATGTCGTGGAGGCCAAAAGTATAAGTGGGTTCAAAAAGCAATTAGAAAATTCTTGAAAGCAAAGCCCATCAAAGGCTCCCAGGCTGCAGAGATGAAGATACAGCCCTGGTTCAGGAAGTCCCTAAACTCCAGATTGCCAGAAACTGGAAGGATGGAGTAGAGGAAATATCACTGTACTTGTCCTGCTCTTGTGCTCTTTTGCTGAGCATCCGCTAAGGGCTGGTCACAGACAGGATATGGTCTAGGTGACCCCTTGGTCTGACTCAGCACTGCTGTTGCTGCAGCCTGGCTCTTTTCCAGCTGGGCTAATTCATATGGTGGCTGGGAGGCTGTATTTCTTCATGTTGCACTGTCACGTGTTATTCAGGTTATCCAAAAGAGAGGATGGTCACTGCCATTGGGATCGAAGTCAAAAGCGCCATAAGTTTTTGGACACAGTGATCAGGGTTTAGGGACTTGGTACTATGAGGTCAAGGATCCTGACACAGTTGCAAGCAAGGACAAGAGCTGAAATGGACCATGGCCAGACCAGCACTGTCTACATTGCTCTGGCAGGACTTCACTGCAATATAAGAAATTGCACTCAGATCCATTTCTTTTGAGGCAGGTCTCCAACCTGTGCCACACAGGGTGGGAATTTGGGGGTGTAAGAGATTTTGAATCCACACCATACCCAGCACTGAAACACTTTCTATCGACTTCTCCTTCTACCAGGGCACAACATCTCTGGGTTTTGCACTGCAGTTCCTCGCTAAACAAAAGCGGAGGCAAGTGTTGCTTCGGGCTCTTGCCATTCTCCTCTCTCAGACTTTCAGGTCTTCCCATGGCAGATGCACAGAGCTGCAGGAGGTTCAGATAAGGCCTCATTCCAAAAAAAACAATCAAACCAAAAAACAACAAACCCAACCAAAACCCAAACCACCTGAGCATCCAGGTAATGAGCAGCACCTGTGCACCTCTAGGCACATGCTGCTTCCCAGCAGAGCCCATGGAGCTACTCCACATTCTGGAAATGATGTCTGCACTTCAGCAGTTTGCTGTACAGAGGCCTAAAATCGTGCAGAAAATCCCTGCTTTGCCTCACAGAGTTGCAGTGCTAGTCAACATCTTGCTGCAGTTCAAGTGCATTGCAGCAGTGCGGTTGGTTTTTGTGTCTGTGATAAGCCTAATCTTCTCTTCTCATCATTATCATGCTAGAAATCACGCTGGAGGCCTCTATAATCTGACTTCATTTTGCATTAACCATAATTGTGAGAACTCGCTTTCTGCATGCATGTTTGGGCAGAGATTGTTTGCCAATGACTTCACACAACTATTTTCCTCCCAGAAGTATGCCAGAATTCATTTCTTTTGCTTGATTTAAAGAAAGAAAAAAAAGAACACTATCAAAAAGAAATTATCCCGGGGAAAAAGAAAAAGAGAAGAAAAGAAAGTCCCTGTTGTGCAGCGTGACTCTGAAGTGCACAGTAACAGCCTCAGTGGCACGAGTTATCAAAGTCAGAGATACTGAATAACCTGGTTTCGCCAGTCAGCTCGGTGTATGTCGCTTCAGTGAACGCTGCAGTGACAGATGAAGTCCCCACACACCAGCTCTCAGTGAGGGACATATGTAATGACCTGTATTGCAGAGGTATCTTCATCTTTGTTACTCTCTAATTGATATAGATACAGTTTTGGGTTTGAACGGCCTTTTTTTTTTTCCTTCTGCTTTTACCAAAATCCACACGATCTGTTCACTCATTCCTTTTCACTTTACAGACTGTCAGGAGTTTCCCTTACCTCTAGGGATCCATCTTATTCCTATTAAACTAACGAGAGACCTCACACGGTGTGTGGGGCAGGAGCAGGGGTTGGGATGGGAGCTGCAGAGGAAGCTATGTGCTGCAGAGGGTGTGGAGACTGAGCAGAGGGTAACAGCTCTCTGGAGTCAGTCAGGAGCTACGGGGCTCAAAGAGAAGAGCCAACATTTGCAGCTGCAAAGCAGACCTGGTGATGATCCCAACCCTTTGAGATCCCAGTCTGATACAAGGAAAAAAAATATTTCATAGTCTTTCCTTTAAACACTTTATCAGCGGTGTTAGAACATTTGGAGGTACTGAGTGCTAAGGAGGAGACACTCATCATGTGAGAGGTTTATAAAGAGGAACACCTAAGAACATGAAACCAAAGATATTGTTATGGCTAATGAAACAAAGGTGTTTGATTAATTACTAGCATCGCAGAAGCACATTTCTAAAAGTGATTACTGTAACTTGAGATGTCGAACGTGATAACACACACCGTACAACTTACAATAGGGCTGGAGAAGATTTATGGGATTCCCCTGCACCTTGGCTGCAACAGGGCAAGTTCACCGAGTCCCAGGAGTTCACAGGAAGAGACCTGAGGAGCTGGGAGTCTCCTGTGAGCCTCCAGAGAGCCACCTGAGCTGAGACCACCAGCGATACAGATCATTTACTGTGAATCACCTAGGAGGGGAGGAGGTGGCCAGACTGCTGAGTTGGTGGCCTGTACAAGGAGTACAAGGACTTGGTCCTGACCAGGTCCATCCAGGTAATTGTCTCACAAGGGGCATGTGGGGTGATGATGGTGCTCACATTACTCCCATATATATCGCCATGAGAAGGTCATGACACACAAGGCCTCATCTGCTGCAGGAGAGATCAAGCATTCTGCCTCCATTTGCTGCTGCAGTCCCAAAGAGATGGGGAAAGCTGTACCAGGGAGGGGATGCCCTTTGAAGCAGGGCTCTTGCAGTCTTCTGCTTCTAGACCAGGATGTCTCCAAAAGCTGAGGTCTCCCGCTTGCATTATAGATCACAAGTGCTGGAGAATGGGGGATTCTTCATCAATGTCTTATCTATTACCAGTGGCCACACCTGGGTCAGATTAGTCACTGTTGACTGGCCTGGTATTATCCTCTTCCAAAGACACCAACCCCTGGCTGCTCTCAGGGAGCACCAACACAGAGCCTACGCATTACATGTTAATTTGCAAGCTAATTTTGCTTTCTTTGCCCTGTGTTCTGCCTCTGAGTTCCTGTCCATAGTTAGAACTAGCCGTGCATATTTAGACAGTGACAGTAAGGAAGCGATTGCTCAGGACAGACAGGCAGCAGAGCCTTTAACACTTTCATCTGCTTTCAAGCTGGGGACAGTACCCAGAAGCACTGTTCCTCTCTTCATTCTGTACAGAAATACAGCTTTATTTATTACATGTAGGGCTGCAAACAAAGCATTTCTGCAATGGCAAATAAATGGTGATCACAGAGAGAAAAACAAGGGTTTTCTTTAAATAAAATAAGAGAATCAGATATAAGAAGGCAAGTTGCAACAGTGAACACTGGGGATTTGTCTAGGGGCCAAAAACTAACCCAGTGTTGGTAGATGCTCTTGGACAACTGCAATGTAAAGATCTGGAGCCAGATTCTCTGTCGGGGTAAGTAAGTAATGAAGTAAATTGCACTAATCTGATTTATAGCAGCAGAGATTCTGCCATTAAAAGCACAGATCCCTCCAGAAAAGCAAGGGGCATCTTTTATGTGTTGCTGCACGACAGCAATTCCTCACGCAGCGGCAGAAACGTCTCAGTGATTTCACTGGCAGACACAACGCCCAGAGGGACGTTTCAAAAGGTGAAAAAACAATAAAAAAACCCAAAACAAAACAAAAAAAAACCCCAACAACATCCTCAAGCTACCTGTAACAATTGCTAATTTCCAGCTCCCTTCTGTTTTCATCATCCCGACTGGCGCACGCTTGACGTTTCCTTTATCGTTGCTACTCATCAGGCTCGACTACCTCTGTTTAACTACCACCTTCACAAGCCCCGTGGCAGTGGATTTATTTCCCTTTGGCACTCGCTGCCCCTGCCGGTGCTGCCCGGCGCTGGGGCCGTGGGGGCCGGGGGCTGGGTGCGGGGGATGATGCGCGGGCAGCAGCCCGGCCCTGGCCAGCAGGGGGCGCTGCAGAACGGAGGCGCGAGACGGGCCCTGGAAAGCGTTTTGGGGCCAGAAAAACCCACCCCAAGCCCAAAGTCTATTTCTCTCTCTCTCACACACACACACACACACTGAAGTTTTGGGGTTTTTTCCTTCTGCTTTTCAAACGCCTCTGTAGCTGCGAATGCAAAGGGCACCAAAGCCGGAGCTGCTCCCTGTCCCCACAGCTGCAATGGGGATTACACAGCATCTTTCACACACACACACACACACACACACACACACACTTCCCCCTCTCCCAGAGGGACAGACCACGCCGATTTTAGGCAAGTGTGCTCCCTGTAACCACCAAACCCCCATATATTCTAACACCAGTGTTTCTTTTTATAGCAGACCTAAACAAAGGTGGTGGTAGTTTTTTATTACTGTTGTTCTTTATCTCAGTTTCTGAGACCCTGCTGTTGAATCTCAGTGAGATTTACTTCTCATTTCCCAGTATGGAAACATTTCTTTCATCCATTTCTCTGAGGTATATAAACATGATGTGAATATGGACTGTATGGAATGCCCGGTACACTCAGCGTCAAACAGAGGTTGCAAAAGGACTAAAGGGCAATGGCATGGCATGGAACTCTTTCAAACCTTCAGTTATGTCATGAGAGCTACCATGATGATCTTCTGCCCTGCTGTATAGTGCTGATGTAAAATCTTCCCCCATGAGCTCTTCTCTGTCTTCAAACGTTGCAGAGGAGAATTGGAGAAGTCATCAACACTTGATGTACAGAGAAACTGAGAATCCAACTTTACTCTAGTAAGTAGTGGTTAATTACCTTCAATTTCTTTACTTGACTTCTGTTCTGGATGTGTCTACCATCAACAACCAACCACTGGATTTTATTATGGGTTCATTTTCTGCTTGAAACATCTGTTGCATTTTCCCCATGCTCATACTTGTAGACCGCAAGCAAGTCACCCCGTAGCCTTCTTTCAAGCAGATGAATTCCACTGAATTCTCAGTCTCCTACCATAAAGTCTTCAAAGATCTCAGGTTGCTCATGTACCTTTCCCTAATGCCTTTCCAACCTGCCAACATCTCTTTTGAAGTGTGGACTTGAGAAGAGGACAGAGCGTTCCTGCAGCAGCCCTGTGCTTCTGTGCACTGAAATGAATTCAGGTCACAGCTCCTCCTATGCATGTTCAGGATGTTCTGTACAGCAGTGCCTCAAGAAGAGCTGCCATTTATCTGGTTATTTCCCATCACCTCGACATCTTCACCACTCCCCTGTGGCTCAAGGAATGGAGTCCTTGTCAGAGGTATCTTTGACATCTACCCAGCTCCACACATTGCTATGAAAGGCCAGACCTGAGCTCAGGGAGGAAAATGGCTCCCCTGATCCTTGGACCATTTGGCTTAGGACCAACCCCAGGTTTAAGTTAGAGCCTCAAGGGAGACTCCCCAGCTGCAGCAGCACAAAAAGGATGGAGCTGGGAGCAAGGGTGGAGCCTGCATTCCTCAATCTAAAAGGAGACTTTTAGTCTCTTCCTCGCCTCCCTTTCTTTGAAATGTCTCTCAAGAGATGGTTAGAGAACAAAGGGGAAGAATGAATAAAACACACATTATCAGCACTTTGCATGAGTCCTGCAGGGAAAGGTGGTGAGCTCTCTGCTTTTCTCCTCCCTTTCTTGTTCCTCCCTTGCCTCAGTGACTCTCCGAGCTCTGGCTGGCTTGGCATCCCCCTTGCAATTCTTTACAGATCTCCTCTTGGGAGTCGCAGGAGATACTGTCTCACTTCTCTGAAGGCCTGGCTGCTTTGCTGCTGCTTATGAGCATCCCAGGACTTGACACAAATGGCAGTAGCAGAGGGAAACACTCAAGAATGGGAACATTATGCAGCACAATGATAAATGAAAAGCCATTACCTTCTGGAGGCTGGTGCACACCACTGACTCACTGGGGAGCACAGCAGAGCCATATCACTCACCACCATCAGGAAAAGCTGGAAGAACTAATGCTACATCCTAGAACAGTGACACTATAAAAATGAATATGTTCTTTCTTTCCTATCTCTTGATCTTACTTTTGAAAACTACATTTTTCCACTGCTGCACCTTACTTCTCTGCTTTTAAATAGTATCTTAATGGAAATTACTTCCTTTCCAATCCATAGAGCTTTACACATAGTTTCTCCAAGCATGACTCCACCAGTGAAATGAAACAGAAAACCAAGCCCTAACTGATCAGAGTTACTTTTAAAGGACAGAAAATCTTTTGAATTCATTATTTTATTAGCTATTGAGGGTTTTGTACCTTTTCCAAGCAAGTTCTGCAAAAGATGAGCATTTGCTAACCTGGACTATGAATGATGTAAAGCCAAATCTGAATAATGACATTGGTATTAATTTGTACGATGGCTTAAAATAATCACAGAAAAGGTGGATGGGGATGGATCATCCCTTGTACTTTGCCATACATGGACTGGATTCAAAACAAACAAGAAGCGGTAGTTTAGCATGCAACAGATAGTAGATCTATTGAGTTGCTTGCCAAAGGATGTTTTGGATGATAAAAGTTTGTAAGGGTTTAAGCAGTGACTGGACAAGTTCACAGTAGAGAAATGCACTGAGGTTACTAAACATACAGAAGCCACACCTCACTCAAGGAGTCCTGGACCTGAGAATAACTGGATGTGGGAAGAGTATCAGGGGAATGTATCTTATAGGTTTTCCCTTTCCTTACTCTTCCCAAGGCATCTGCTTATGATTACAATCCAAAACTGGATGCTGGGCGAGATGGGCATTGGCATGACTTGGTGGGGTACAGATAGTGGTGATAAGGATGCTGTAGTTGTGTTTGCATTTCCTAAAGTGTTCAGTTCTTATGAGAAAAATGACCTAGATATCACTGTTTCTTTCTACCATTACAGCATGTTTGGGGTTTTGTATGGCTTTCAGGAAGCAGTGGCAGTGGCAGTAGTACTTATCTTTTCTGTGGATGAGTTGTTTCTTCTTTATTTAAAATCTCACGAGAAAATCAGGATGGTTCAAAAAGAAAAGAAAAGAAAGAAAGGAGCATTAAAAACAAAGAAATCAAGTACGCATGTTATTTTGAACCAAAACAAGTCCATGACAGCTTAGTACACACAGACATTTCAACAGGCACATTGGACTCATAATCCTTTTTTTGGCGTCAGTGTAAGTGATGAAAGGTAGCCATGTGTCCAGATAACTCCATATGACTGATTAGAAAACCTGGTCATTTTTCCCACGGCACAGGCTCCTACCTGCCTTTTTAACGACAGCCTTCATCCAAGATGGTTGATGAATGCCAGCTTGTTGTGGTATTATCAGTAATGTCATATACCTGTGAACATGCAACCCAGCCTTGCAAGAAGAAAGTGCCAAGAAAGAGGATGAAAAGCAACCTCTAAAAGCTTGAATACTCCAGATGGGCAGACTGTCCCCAGGGAAGAATTCTCCTCTTGTTTCTATCAGCAAGCAGAGGGAAACAGTTAAAAGAGACAGGCCTTGTTTGCATTAATATTTAGAGTGTTTGGGCCAAAATGTAGCTAAATAATGAATCTGAAGGTACTAAACACTGTTGTGTGAAGCTGGAGCTCAGATCAAACAGGATGAGAAGGAAGGCATCTTGGGGAAGCAGAAACTCTGCTTGTCCCTGAGTGTCATCAAGGTCTCTCTGGAGGACTCCACAGAGATCAAACTGTGAGACCATGACAAACTTGACCACAATTTCAAGAGGAAACTTTGGTTCCAAATTAATACTCAGTGGAGAGCTTTTATCTAAACTGTTGCTTAGCTGAGAGAATCCAGTGAGAGCTTATCTATGCAGAAAGCCAGGATCACATTGGCTGATTTAACCAATGAAAGCAGCAGAGGCATCGCTTCCCTGAAGGGTCAGTGATCACCTGAACTTCCCCAATGCCAGTCAACAGGAGTGTGAAGGAGGGAACAGGCACTGAATGAAAACCACCGTATGGGATGTTCAAACTACAAGTGGAGAACTGAGCTCAAAAGCTACTGCCAAGATGCTGCGAGGGGTGGGAAACAGGGAATCTCACTTAGCAGCTGTAGATTAGATCTAGATGCAGACGTTGATATTGTTGGTTTATTAATATGCCTGTGCTCGATCTGGGTGGCATGTCCCCCCAGGGGTCTGGAATGCAGAGGGTTGAATAGTTTACTTCTGCGAGGGAGAAAGCAAGTCTGAAGCAAATCCCCCACACCGCTTCCCTCCATGTTACTGCTCTGATCAACCAGACTCGTTCTTCCTCCCGACATCAAGACCCACAGGCCGCATCCGAGGCCCATGCAGAGTCCTTACTTAGCACTAGCTCGTCCTCCCTAGCCCAGGACCTGCCCAGCTGCCCTCACTATGCTCAGCACTGGCCTGGCCATTTTCCTGGCCCTCAAAATTAGGATATTTTCCCTGGGGACTGCTGCCTGAGTGTCAGTTTTTTCAAAGTTGAGGCTATGCCAGCTTTCCATTTCCTTTTCTTTCCTCTTACACTAATTCAAGCTTTGTCTGTGGTAAGGTTTGTCTAATGAAAGCACCTGGTGAAGATATTGGTTTTCCTAGGCCTGGAGGCTAGGGCTCTGGCTGGCAGTAACCATCACATCTGATGAAGTCACTAGGCATTGAAACCCATCTCTGCAGTTGCTAGTGGCAGCTGGTAGTGGGTAGAGCCTGAGTCTTCACTGCCTGGGCACTTCAGTCCTGCATGAGGTGCAGTGATACCCACCTGACTCTGCTGCTTTAGTTGCTGCTGCTCAAAACTCTCCTTCACTCCCTGGGTTATCTGGGAGCAGAGTCAGTGCAGGACAGGTATGAGGGTAGATCAGAAGTTCCTTGGTTTCCAGTAACTTGGTGTTGGCAGAGAGTCTGTCAGTGCCCTTGGATCTTTAATCACAGCCTAATGATCAAGCAGAAGCTGTCATTGGGATTGTCTGATGGGAAACTGAGGCCAGAGGTGAGTTTAGTGACCAATGGCCACATCAGCTCACCAGGGCCACAGTAGTGGAAGTGAATAAACCACATAACAAGAAAGATCACCCAATGCTGAGTGAAAGGGAGGAAGATATTCTGCCGTAGCCTCTCTTGAGGACGATCATGAGATTAACTCCTTGAGTATAGGTTCAAGAAGACGTGTAATTTTGTGATAAGAAATACAGAGATTTGATTTGATGCTGGAGAGCTCAATATTCGAGAGCTGACGACCCTCAAGAAACAACTCCCTACCAGCAGACTCTGAGATGGCTTCACAAAGAGCTGAATTTCATTCTATACAGATACGTCCTTTATAAGGTGTCCATAAAGCCAAATATGGTGCAAATATGCTGCTAGTAGTGAATTTTCTGCCAGAGTCTCTCTTGGCATGCAGCAAAGTCACCAGTCCAGTTGCATTGTTCACAATGGGCCTGAATCACCAGCATTGACTTTCATGTGTCACCAAACAATATTATTTCTCCAGGTTTCAGTTCTTTCCCTGTGGAATGAGGAATTTCAGCTTCTTTCTCCCATCTTTTGCTGCACCTGCCTACTTAAAGTGCACATTGTCTAGGCCAAGTATTGTTTCTCATAAGGTGTGTATGTACAGTGCATCCGTCTAGGAATAGAAATGGAAACCTGGGACTCCTGTTAAACTGACAAGTCCTGGTAAGGTAACTGCTCACCCTGCAGGATGTGTCTACCAAGGAGCAGCATGTGTGGCCAGCACTTTGGGAGGTATTAATCTGATGTTTCCTCATACATGCAGTCTCTTTGACCCCATGTGCTGTCAGACATCCATGGCTACAGCGACTTTATTTAATCACTAGCTGCTGGCAAATATACAATCAGTCACCAGCCACTTCTGAAGCGTGCCAGGCACTTAGTGGAATATGTGCTCCTCTCAACCCATCTGCACAACAGGCTACAGATGCCAGCTGCTTTCCTCGGAGTGGCATGGATGAGAGAGAAAGAAGGGGAGAAAACTGAGTAACTGAAAACCATATCTCCACACTTCTTTCAACTCATCTCCCTCTTGTCTGAATACTGTTGTCTTGCTATTGCCCCAGTTTATCTCTTCTTTTCATTTTTCCATTGACTAGTTAGGCTGTCACTGAGTTGATGATGTTAACGAGGTTTTTATCACGTGTCAATAATAGATGAGATGTTCCTAAACTGTCTCCATACCAGTCTTCCAAATGTAAGGCTTTTGTTTAGCATGTCCCCTACTTATTGGCTTAGATCACTTGAATGCTGGCAAAGAACTCCTCAGTATCATTCACCCTTTCTTTGCAAAGTAAACTGACACAATTTCCTCAGGAATACTGCTGATTTAACAAAGGGTAAGATACAAAAGAATACTGAGGATAACATGCCTAACCTTGTCCTCCTCTGTCCTTTCTCAACACTGCTCTGACTCGACTTACCATGTTGAAAGTACTCCTGGTTGAGGCTGGCCAGAAGCAGTTGAAATGGAAGTCGAGTAATCTGAAATGAAAGCTAGCTAGCTGGTCACAGCAGGTACACATGAAAACATGAATGTGCAAGTTCTGAGGCATACTTGGTGTGGCTAACTGTTGTGAACAAGGCTACTAGGTAAGCAGCTGGTGATCCCATCACAACAATATTAACAGGGTAATGATGTCACCATGTCTCTGGAGCAGGATGGTGCATATTTTTTGCCAATATTTTAGGAAGAAAAATTACTTCTGCAATTTTGTTTTTATCCTTCTGATGCAAATCTGCATGCAAATCCTTTTAAAACAAATGTAGCTGGGGATGATTTTACACATGAAGGCACAGGAGCATGGCCCTATCACCTGAATAAATTCCAGTTTGATGGAATTGAACTAGCAACACAAAACAACTGAACCAGTGGATAAAGCAAAAAAAAAAAAGAGGAGTTCCTCACTGGGTGCAACTTTTCCTTTTGAAAACAAAATGAATGAAAACAAGCAAAAGTTAACCATTCCATGTGCCCTCAAACAAAAGGTGGTTGGTGAAGTCAAGGAGTCCTTCTGGGAGTTTGATTTTTTTAGCATTCATGTATTTGTGAAGTTCTGAATTCAGCCAGTATCTACCAGATCAAGCTCCTCAGCTTATTTGGGAGCCCTACAGACCCTCCCTGCATGTGTAATGAATAAATAGATTGTGAACAGCAGAAGCCACATTTCTTCTGAGTGAATCTGTCTGTGCAGACACACCATATGAATGAAACCATTTTCAGTTCACAGCTCTTATTAATTTGGTGACAGAGGGGGAGAACACAAGACTGGTGGGAACAATGAGCTAATTGGATAAAAGGCATGTGAAAACATCATACCTATAATATACCTTGTTAGCATATGCAAATGAGATAATTATACAGGCCGATAGCAGTTAGGCACAGTAATACATAGTCCATGTGAACTGTCCACAAATACTTTTGAGACCAAGAAATGAAAGTAGTTTCTTAAACATCCTAATTGGTTGCCAAAAGGAAATTCATTCCAGCTAGAACTTAATTCAGTGTAAAGTAACGTAAGTCATTTGATCTCAACGAAGATCAAAAAAACACAACCATATCCAGACAATCTTGGATTAAGACACACTGTTTGTATATATTTACTACACAAAGTTATTATGCAAAGAATAAAAAAAACAACCCTAAATGAGATGAAGGCTCTGAGAAATTATTCATTCCTATTTCTCATGTGTTATTAGTGAGATGAACATTGTCCTGTTCATGAAAGCAAACACCAGATCTTCCTAAAATCTGAGTTTCCATACAGGAGTTCTATGAGTCAAATGTATAGTCAAATGTTTCTCATTCCCTCAATTGTACTCGGTGATTTTGCACTTCAGATTTAGGCCAGCCTCTCACCTTTCAACTATTAATGTACCTCAGAGACATTTTCTAGGGAATTATTCAGGTAGACAACATTTTTTTCTACTTGATTTGCTATGAAATGACAAGCACTGTTAAACCAAAGGTTAATCATTGATTAAGTTTAATGACATTAAAAGAAACAGGTCATGTGAGAAAGCAACTGCACTTTCATTTTTGCTGTCACAGGTCATTTATAGCTTTTGCTTCAAATTCCACCCCACGCAAAGTGTTGCTAACAACATCCTACTTCAAATTCTAATGTACAACAACTGCAGACCAAGCATGTGAGCTGGCAGTAATCAGGCCATTTGTAAAGCATACACAGATTCTTTCATTCATCTTGGCCATTAAACTGGTTGAAAAGATTATTTTACTGTTCCACATTAAGAGGCAGTGCCTTTGACAACTTGTTTTACAGAGAAGTGACCCATTTTGTCAGGCTGTTTTCATTCATTTAAGAACCTCAAACTCATCATCACCTGCAGTTCTTCCTACTTTGGTATGAACTCAAAACAAAAAAAAAAAAAAACCAAAAACAATAATAAAAAGGAAATCAGTTGAAAAGAGAGCATCAATTCTCTCTGTGACCAACAGCCCTGGTGTCCCAAAACACAGGAGAAGCTGAAAAGTCAACTGTAAGTCTCTATGATTCTTTTCAAGGATGGCTGCATCAGCAGGGAACGGCTCATAGCACTAATAGAGCTTGTTTCTGATCTCATCCTCTTTTGTACTGTGGCGTATCCATCTGGTTCCAGGATGCAACTCTTCCTTTACACCAGCATCAAGCAGATCAGCATCAAATCTTCCACCTGCTGAGAGTTAATGGGCATTGTTAATCCAATATGCATCTATGATTTGGCCTACTAGCCAAAATAATTAGCCATCGAACAAAGAAAGAGCCTTTAAAAACTTAGACATGGGCAGGAAATAAGCAGTAGAAGCAGATCATGAGGTTTACAAGGCTACATAAAGCCCCAGTAAGCTTTCTTTTCTTCCTTTTCATCCATGTAATATGAAAAAGCAGAGCCTACTGCTCTACGTTTTGGGGCACTCCCATCAGGACCCATATATTTTACTCACAAATGTAAAATAATTTTCGAAACTGATCTTGTTTGAAAGAAAAAACTCTTAAAGACAGTGATATTGCCTCTCTGAAGCACAGCACTGAATCTTCATGCATTGGGAAAACGACTGCAGGTGTGATCTCAGAAAAATATGCTGTTGGTGTAGATCAGTTTCAGAGTGTCACTCGAGTGGACATCAAGAAATTGGCTTTAAAATAGTGATATAATTGTTTCAACAAAAAGAATGCCCTTTAGCATTCAGATACGTTCTTTTTCAAAGAATCATAGAATGGTAGGGGTTGAAAGGGACCTTTAGAGATCATCTAGTCCAACTCTGCTGACAAAGCAAGTCCACTCAGATCAGAACACACACGAACTTGTCCAGATGGGTCTTGAAGATCCCCAGAGAAGGAGCCTCCACACCCTCCCTGGGCAGCCTATGCCAGGGCTCCTTCACCTTCACAGCAAAATGGGTTTTTCTTATGTTTAAATGGAACTTTTTCTGTTCCAGCTTCATCCCATTGCCCCTTGTCCTGTTGTTAGATACCATCGATAAAAGGAATGCTTCAATCTCCTGAATGCAGAGAGCATTGTTAGAATACAGAAACCATGAAGAGAGCTCTAATTCTACAATATTGACATCTGTCATTCATCTAGGTGGGACCTGCTTCTGCAGGGAGGATGTACTGGATGATCTCTAAAGAGTCCTTCCAACCCCTACCATTCTATGATTCTATGACATGAATTTTTTCCCCCCTTTAAATATAATTCAGAAATGAAATGCATGAAAATTTCTCCTATCCAGTACTGCAGCATTGGAGTATTGGTATGGCCTTTTTGAAGAATCACTCCACATCCACATCTATTTTCACCTTTTCAACCCAATTCTATATTGTTACTGCCGAGTGGTGGAGCTGCCTTTGAAAACATACAAAGCAGGTGATTTTCAATTGTGTAAAGCCACGTTTGGCTTTAGGCATCTGAGTCCATGGGAATAACCTTTCAAAATGCCTGATCCAAAGCATAGTGAAGTCAGTGGAAAATCTCTAGGTGACTTCACTTGGTCTTGGATACAGTCCAAACTCTGGAGCCTCGAAGTCTGGAAGTCTCAATTGGGCTTGAAGTTAGTCCTAATTGTTTGAAAACAGAATAAGAATTTTGCAAGGTCAACCTCCTCCACTCATGCTATGTCCTATTTTGCAAGGACTCGAGCATCTCCTCTACGGCCACAGGCATTCAGCATGTCACAAAATGAACTCTCATCTTCAGACAAACCATCTCACAAAAGTCACAGCAGTGGCTGTGCAGTAGATTCGTCACGTTGTCTCAAGCCTCCTCTGCCAATATTCACCCAGCTGTGCAGCTTAGTCATCTTTAGCCACAAGTTGTGGTTGAGGCTCATCTCCTGAGCTTAGAAAGCCCCATGGAAATTTACTTCTAGGACACTATTCCCTCTAGGAATCAGCTAAGAAATAACACATAAATAAATAAACAAAGCAAAATTATGAAAAATTTAAACTAAAAGTATGATCTGATCTCTGAAACAATTCTGTATCCACAAAGTTCCCACCCAAGGAACCAGCTACATGCGTGTTTCAAGGAACTATAATGTTTAAAGAAACTGTCAAACAGTTAAAAGCGAGAGATGCAGCTAGATTTAGTTAAACAATTGACTAATAACTCAGTCAACAATATTCTTATCCTAGGTAGTAGTTATCAGCTTGGACAGCTGTTACAGTCTTTCACTGTAATACTTAAAAGGCAAACCACCAAATTCAATACCATATTGTTTGTGTAGTAGTGTTTGTTTAAAGGTAAATCACTCATAAAAGTGTAATTTCCTGCTGATACATAATGGCGGAGAGCAGCAGGAAGCCAGTCCGAGCAGACTGAGACCCTGAGATATGCAGCACTAAATTGCCAGTAGTACTTTTCCCCAGCTCCAAAACGACTGTGTTTTTACACCCAGTCACACCTAAATTAGCACCAGCATATTAGTCCTTCTTGCAGACACAAGAGCACAAAGAGATAAGAACAAAAGTGCTACAATCGACACAATAAAGCCATGTTTCTCCAAATAAAGATCCCTTTCCTCTCAGGGAGACCCTGCTGGGCAAAATTCCCTCCCCAGTCTGTTTTTCTTATTGATTTGTTATGGAATCACACTTATATTTTAGATTTCCTTGCTTTCATCTGACATACTACCTCGTTGGATTTCATCATTTTTGGAACTCCTCATTGAAGTGCCCAACTTCACAGTGTTTCATTCAGTGGTTTCTGCGTGCCAGCACCACTGATGTTGGCATTGGAAGAGTTGATCTAGAGTCATGTCAGCACAACCAAAGCCCCAGTTAACTCGTAAGCATGTGCTAACTTTTCCCCCAGTGGATCCTCAACGAATATAGGCGGTTATATTATGAAGGTAACAGGGATGCTTCCCTGTGAAGCATAAATGTGCTCTGAATGGAATCACCTGTGTTTCCATCTAGGTCCTTTGAGACGAGTGCTTTTAGCTGAACTTTATCTGCCTAAATCTCAGGGCACTGAGTGCAAGCCAGCTCTCCATGTGACCTATTTGAAATAGTAATAATAATCAATGAAAAGAGAGGCAGAAAGCAATTCATGCTGTGCGCTCTGTGTACCTTTTTGGGGGGCAGAGTGAATCAGCATCCATCTCTCAGATTGTCCCTAGGGCCCAGGGTGAGCAGATATGTATTTTACTTTTTTGCATTTCTCTAAAGAGAGATCCTGGGATGCCATGAAAATGCCTCAAAGGTCTGATGCCAGGGCACTCCCCATGTGCCCTAAGAATGCACTGGATAAAATCTTAACAGCCTATTAGAGAAGCCCACGCAGGGCAGGGAGGAAAGGACTTGCACTGCATCTCTCTCACTTTCTCTGCCAAGAGTCTAATTGCTCAGCCAGCTTAAGAGAGGAAGAACAGCTCCTGTCCTCTGCTCTCCCTTACCCATCTGTACCTGAAAAGCTGCACCCAGCCAGAACTGGATCTAAGCCACAGTGTTCAGAGGAAGTTTTGACAGAGTGAGAACGTTGAGCCTCATTTGGTAGGAAGGGCAGTTGCTGTGGAATTTGTACTGGGACTTTCTTGCTCCTTTGGACATATATATCTAGGTATTTTTTTACTGAACTCCTTTTAGCAGTCCACAGAAAGGAAACAGGAGTCCTGCAAATATCACAGAAAAGTGAACTACTCTGCTAAATTTAAAATAATAAAACATTAATAGAAGGCTTAATTGGAAATCAGTCCCATCTTCCTCCATCTGCCAAGCTCTGCTTTCTCAGCAGCAAAGCACGTAGCTCAGGGAAATTCTCCCATCTCTCTCCATTAGGGTTTGATGCTATCAGCTTTTTTTCCTGTCACATACAAGAAATTACCTTTAATTAGCTCAGTTTATGGCTATCCTACCCAGCCTTGGAAACTTGTTTTGGGATATGAGGAAACAGTTGTCTTCTCAAGTGTCTTATGAATCAGCAGCAGCAATAAATACATCAAAGTTCTGCAGCTCAGGAGGGCTGTCTGGCACAAATGAGGCAAATACTTAGTTCCAGAGACAAAGCTCTTTGAACATGCCATTCTTTGTCCCACAACCAGCCCAGTTCAGCCATCTCTGCCCCTAGGCTATCATGGTACTGAGAGGAACAAGGCCAAAATCTACCTTGTCTTCCTATGGCAGCCAATTTATCCCAAATTATGACCTAGATAGAACACTTGCTTGCCTAAAAATGAATTTAGGAACGTGAGTTTCCAGTGTAGCGTGAGCTGCTCACATCCCCTGAAGTTCATGTTGCTAGAAATGAGGGGGAATTAATTTCCTGATAAGTTAGATGAAATCCTTTTGCAGGTTGCATTGTTCACAGCTAAATATAGCATTTGTCAATGCTTTCCTTGCCTGGAGGAAGAGAAAATTGTCTATTGGTTTCCTTTTCATTAAACAGCTACTAAAATAAAATGTCTTTGTTTAATTGAATGCCTCTGCA
This sequence comes from Urocolius indicus, assembly GCA_013401255.1. Taxonomy (NCBI): domain Eukaryota; kingdom Metazoa; phylum Chordata; class Aves; order Coliiformes; family Coliidae; genus Urocolius; species Urocolius indicus. Next base: position 66,906 of record WBNH01010479.1, on the reverse strand, counting down.
CTTAGTGAGGTGCAACTCCTATTTCTTCAAACAAAAGGATAACAAAGGAAACTTGCAACTGCCATATAACCTTGTCGTTTTCTTTGAGGAGGGGAAGAGTTACAAGCTGGTCTTTAAGTTTCCCTCAGTGCTTCAAGGACAGAAGGAACAGCTGTCAGTCTGGAGGCAGCAGGATGGAGGAGAATCACACACTACATAAAAGCAGAATAGGATTTGGAGTGAAATTGCAGGCAGTAGGGGAAGGGTTTGGAAAAGGCTATGAGGGACACAAGTTTGTCAGGGCAATTCTCTCTGCTGGACTATCAGGTTTCTACTGTGGTAGGTGCTTCCTCACTCAAAAAGTTCTCTTGAAGCCACATGAGTGACCCTGGTGTGACTGAAGACACCATCATTTGGCCTCACTTGTGCAAAATGGAATTCTTTAGTATGAGGATTGAGCTATTGCCTAAGCCAAGGATTGGATACATGACTATCTTTTTAAAACCAAATATTATTTCTTACTATTGTTTGCACTGCAACCCTGTCTGAGAACTAGATCTCTTCATATTACAGAGGCAGACCCTGCCCCTCCAGACTTTGAAATCAGTGAGAGACAGGGGATGTGGCACAGATAACAGAAAGGGAAAGAAAACAATCAGGTTGTCAGAAATCACCCAAGAAATTAGTGGAAGTGCCTGAATGCAGATTTTAGGATGCTAATGATAAAAGGTAGGAATATGGGGAACCAACTAAGGAAATCTGCCAGGAGTTCATCACTTAGTTGATGATAAAATTCAGTGTTTCTGGATTACACTCTGTGTTATTCTTAACAATAGAGTTTGGAAAAACACACTCTGCCAGTTACACAGATCCACATTTTTGCAGTCTGTGCTCTGAAAAAGCATAGGAATATTGGGCTTTTCTTTTCCTAGTTCATAAGGTCTGAATTTGTTCTCCCTTCAGCCACAGCAGGGACAACTTTGTGCAAAGGCAGCGTTACCCTAGAATGGAATTCTGCAGAGAGCAGAAAACAGCAAGTCACCTGTCTGGCAGTCTTGCAGTCACAGTGAGACTGCCTGCATTGCTACTATGAGATATGTTTGCTAGACTGTAAACTGTTTCCACATGAATCTGAAACTGTCCCCTCTTCCCTTTCCCCCTACCTTAAATGGTACAGCACAGGCAAAGCCCCACGCTGATGTCTGGCTGTGGCAGCCTGTGCATTCATAGCTCCCCAGGCCAGAATGCCTTCTCTAGCAGTAGAAGAAGAAATCTGGACAATGATTGTAATTCCCAGATTTGTAATCATCCAGGCCAGAGAGGCTGTCATGATCTTGTGGTCTGATAGTCTGACCTTTGGCATAACCCAGTGCAGAGAAATTCATACAGAAGCTCCTGCACAACCCTCAATTGTGGTTTCAATTTGTGGCTGCTGGTGATGGTTTAGAAACTATGGCTTGCTCTAGACTTCTGATGATGGAGAAGCACCACATCCCTGGTCAGGTATTGCAGCAGTGTGATACACTAAGTGAATCACCTTAACACAAACACTCTGCAGCCTCACAGGCCTCCTGTCCACTTTCAAACCTGGAAACCTGCTTCAGTACAATACAAATAAAAGTCTCCTTTGGATCTATTGCTCAACATCCAACCGAAACTGCAGCTGGAACTCAGAGTATGTGGATATCCTCTGTAAGGTGTCACCAAAGAGAGGAAAACCTACTTTCTACATACAAGCTGGCGTGTTATCCAACTCATTGTTAATTAAGCCAGCCTTGCCCTTAGAGAGAAGGACTGACTTTGCCAAGAGGCTCCTGAGGACATTGAAACTGAATTTCTCTTCCTATTTGAAAACATCTCTCCTTTGAGGGAAATACAAACGCAGGAAACAGCAGCTACAGTGCTTCGTGTTTGTCTGTATAGAAAGAATGTGATGATATCGTTTTGGAATGTGCTTTCTTTTTCAGGTTTTTGTTTTGGTGGTAGGAATGTCACTTTCTTAAAAAGTAAAGCACATTCTTGGCTGTTGTCTCCCTCCCCCTCCTTCCAAATTTTGCCTACAAATCAATATTCCCATCTCCTGCCATGTGTTTTTCCCAACCTGTCAGATACCATTCTCATGTTACTAGTACAACCATCTGATATCAGGCATCCAAACAGGCAATTATAAATAGTCATTTTCTATTAGCTAGAGGGCTTATTTCTATAGATATGCTTCAAGATGTTCTTTGCTATTTTAACTTGAAAGCCCAATTTATTTGTATTTGCCAGAGAGGATTTGACCATTTAAAATGTGTCCATTTCCATCATGCTGTAGCAAAACCCCAAGTTAAACCTTAGCTCCCTGCAATGAACCATAAATACCTCATGTTACCCATTTTCAGAGGAACCCAAAGGCATGAGATGTTACATTCTCCATGAATCTGATTGGACATCTCTCTTTTACAGCTCTGCCTGAGAGCACCAGTTTCCAAACAGACATACCCTTAAAGACAGGTAATGTTTGTTAGTGAAGAGGGCCAACACATGGCAATCTCCTCTGCCATGCTCTCCTGTGGAACTGTCACTTTTTTCCCCTTTTAAACCTAATCCACATGCTACACTCTTCCACTACATCCCCTGTTACATCATGTTTTTATGCTTCCACTTCCAATTGTTGTTAAGACTAAGTTCAGGTTAAGTGATACCCCAAACTACTCCCTCAAGGCCCCCAAGAACTAATGCGCCAAAGAGACTGAGATGCTGGAGGACACACCTGCACTTCCAAAAGGCAAACTCTGTCGCATTGTGCCAAGCTGTTGTCTCTGAGAGCACCTTTCGTCTGATGGAGGAATGAAAATTTTCAGTTGTCCAGGACAACCTTCAGACAGAAGAACCTGAGAGCTTAGGACACCGAGTTCTAATCTAAACGCTTCCCATCTCAAGTGGCTTCTCATTATGGATCTTGGTGTGTTTTGCAGATCACAGAAGCATTGCAGTTGGAAAAGACCTTGAAAATCATTGTGTCCAATCACGCACCTCACACTGACAAGCCTATCACTAAACTAAATCACATCCCTCAGCACCTCATCTATGTGTCTTTTAGGGATGGTGACTCCACCACCTCGCTGGGCAGCCTGCTCCAACACTTAATAACCCTCTCAGTAAGAAGTTCTTTCTAATCTCCAAGCTAAACCTCCCCTGGCAAAACTTGAGCCCATCTCCTCATGTCCTATCATTCATTACCGGAGATAAGAGATTGACCTCCGCTTCACTACAAGTCCCAAGTGCAGAACCCAACACTCGGCCTTGTTGAAGGTCAAACAGTTGGCCTTGGCCCATCACTCCAGCCTGTTCAAGTCTCTCTGACTTACCAATCCCTAAAAACAATGTTTTCTAAAGTGTTTGCTTCAGCAATGAACATTTGGTAAAGAAAGCAGTAGAAGAAGTGCAGGGTATTGCCAACATGGGAGCCAAGTCAAATACAAAAAAATGCAAATGCAAAAACATTGATTCCTGTCTAAATGAGAGCTGGCTGCAGAAAGCTGGGTCTTAAAAGTCTTCTTGTCCTAGTATGCCTCATGTCTCAGAGATGGCATGGTGTGTTTCCTAGGTCTTTATTCTTAGAGTGCAGCAACAGTAACATCAGTCAAACTGCAATTTCTGATCAGGATCATCACGTCTATAGTAATGAACGCAGCGCTAGTGAAATCCAATTTACTGTCCTTAATCTAATGTTCTTTCTGATCTCCAGGGTCATCTCCAGTGAATGCTACTGGGGTTCTTTTTATCATAAAAATATTTCTTTTTGTTGAAGAATGTTTGACAAAATGCTAAGGACCTGTCATTGGACAAAGAATCAAAATTATCTAACATAATCAAGGACACTGTGAGATCAAATATTGGCTTTGCACTAGCAAATCTGTCAGTACAAAAGGATTAAGAAGTCTGGCTGGGCAGAACTAATTCTGCAAGCATCAGCTAATACATTTTCTTAAGTCTTCTATACTGTCTACGAAATGATTATGCAAAAACAGAGGCTTCCTACTGACTTAAATCAGGATTGTGTGTGGGTGTAAGGGTGTGCCTTCACTGGAGCAGTTCACATGAAAGGGGCTAGAAACTCAACCCAGCAAGTCCCTGTATTCTTTAACAATTGATAAATTCATAACCTCAACTCCACAAAGTAATTTCATGTGCCTGGGAGATGACAATGTGCCTACAATTAAAAGGAGCAAGATTTTCATTGCTGCAAACTCTATTACTGAAGACTCTGGTCTTTTCTGTTTGCAGGAAACAAACAGAAGGAAGGGCAGAGGTTCGGCCTGAGCAGTGTGGAGGGGAAGAGAGAATCCTCAAAGATGTAAATTCACTGAGTGCAGTTTGATAGAAAATATGGAAATGTAGCTCTCTGACATGCTGCTTCTTCTTAGCAATGTTCAGGTTTTTTGGTTGTATGCAAGAGGAAATGTCTTGGGATAAGGTTCTTAGAACTAACATAACAAATAAAATGTGGAAAAAAAATCTTTGACCATCTTTCAAATAACAAAGAAGTTCAATTTCTGAATTATTATATTTAAGCTGTCTTTCAACTTTCCTTTTTCCCCCGACAGCTTTAAATCTCTCTGTGGGTGGAGGTCTAATGTCAGCACATGCAATTCTATACTTTAATCATTTTTTCACTACAAGATCAAAGCAAGTAGGTTTTTATTACTCCACTGTCCAATACTTCATAACTTAACTATTGAATATCAGGCCACAGATCTTCTCAATGCACTGCCTTAAAATAAATCTTTTCAGCTACACTCCCACCAAGAAATGTATTAAATAAATAAAGAATATATTATTAATTATTTGAATACCAGTAGTAGTACAAAGAAAATGTAACACCCTTGTTTCTACATTTACTCTGGTGCTGTGCAAGCAGTGTGCTGCCTAAGAACAGCCCTGTGGCACACACTGTTAACATCTTCATCTTATTCTAACACTTATTTCTTCACTTTCTGTGCTCCCACATAGAAGCCCAGAGAAATTTGCACCTAGACTGTAGCCACACAGTCTGGGTGAGCAGTTCCCTGGGGTATGTTTCCTCTGGCCATGGCAGTACAGAGTCATTGCAACAGAAGAACGAAGGCATCTTGCCTCTTTTACCCTCTTGCTGTCAATCCCTTCCTACTGTGCCCGAATCCTGTCTATGTTGCTGGTCACTCTCCACCACTCCATCTATGGGAATTCATACAATCGTATCATAGAATCACAGAATGGTGGGGGTTGGAAGGAACCTTTAGAGATCATCCAGTCCAACCCCCCTGCCAAATCAGGGTCACCTAGATCAAGTCACACAGGAACATGTCCAGGTGGGTTTTTAACACCTCCAGAGAAGGAGCCTCCACACCCTCCCTGGGCAGCCTGGCCCAGGGCTCCCTCACCTCAACATTGGAGTAGTTTTTCCTTATGTTTGAATGGAACTTTTTTGTTCCAGCTTCTTTCCTTCACCCCTTGTCCTGTCACTGGATACAACAGAAAAAAAGTGCTGCCCCAGCCTCCTGACACCCACCATTTAGATATTTGTAAATATTAATGAGATCCTCCCTCAGTCTCTTCCAGACTAAATTCTTCCCATCCACTTGCTTGTGTCTCACTCTTGTGGCTGAGTATTATGGGAATAAATTTTTCTGGACTGCAGACTTATTAGTTCTTTTGTTTACATCACTGGCTTCAAGTTTGGGACCATAACCTCAAGAAAGGGCAAAATTTTGATCACTCCTTTGTAATTCCAGAGAAATCATTTCACTTAGCATTCTGTATGCCTTAGTAATGTGTTTGCTTCTGCTCATGGGGAAATTACACACTCTTATTTGATAGTCTAGAGGAACCTTAATAGTGGATTATGGTGACTACAGCATAAGCTCTGAGGTGACTTTCCTGCACGTGGATCCCTCTGGACACGCAGGCAGCCCTGCTGACCCCTGCCATTCAGCGGCTCCGTGGGCACGTGGATTTGTCAGGCGGCATTTCCAACCCAAGCAGAGCGCAGCGTTTGCACTTTGTTGTCAAGTTGAAATCCTCCCAAGTACTTCTCTGTCACAAGCTGTTCCAATTAAGAAGGCATGCAATAATATCGCTAATTACATTTTACTTTGATGAGAGATCTAGGCATTTTTTTAAAATGTATGTTGTATAGGGTTAGGAGAATCTTCCTTTCAATTCTTCGCATATTTTGGCAGCAGCTGTGTCTCCTCCCTTTAGCGGGCTCCAGGCCTTGCAGGGCACGTGGATCTCTTCTGCTACGGGAACCCAGGCTCTGGATGCCAGACACCAGCAGAGAAACATGGGGCTATTTTTTGCTGACTCATTCCAATGCTAAGTCTGTGAACTCTGACTGCTCCAATGCAAGAAGGAAAAAAGACCCTACGCATCCCTGGGCTGGGATGGAGGGGTCTCGCTGTAAAATGCTTCCTCAGAGGTGTCAGGTTCAAGCAAGCACTTAGAAGGAGATTTATATTTTGTTGATTACAATGGTAATAAGCCACAAACACAAATTCAAAGAGTTAGAGTCAACCAAACCCATGTTCTCTTTGAGCGAGATAAAATCTCTGCCTTTTACACGCCTATCTATTGATGTGTTCCTGGATAAAATGTGTAATTTTAATTAACTGCTAGTACTTGCCTTTTTTATTGAACTTGGTGCTAAACCCAAAGAAAATCATAGAACAAAAATGCCACGTTGGCTGAGTGCATCTTTGTTTTCTGCTGAGAAATTGTCTTGTGAGCTGCTTCCATCTCAATCAATACAGATTAATGTGTAAATGGGGACCATAAAACTATACACATCACTTTGCCAATCCTCTTGCCTAACAGACACAAGCATTTATATATTAAGCTTCTCTGATGAAGGTTCCACAGATAAATTTCTTTCTATTAGTGAAGCAGCTATGGGGAATGCAATTATTCCTAAAATAAGGGAGGAAAAGAAGAAAACCTAAAACCAAATGTGCTACTACAGAACTAAAGTGAAGCACAAGGAAATAAGATTCTTCACTGTAATTGTTTAATGAAACACTTCTAAAATATTTGTCTCTATTATTTAAACTATGATGTGAAAACCATTTTCATTTAGAGGTCTTCAAGATCCACCTGGACATGTTCCTATGCAACCTGATCTAGGTGGACCTGTTTCTGCAGAGGTGCTGGACTAGATCTCTAAAGGTCCCTTCCAACCCTACCATTCTATGATTCTTTGATTCATTTAACACACATATATGTCAGTACAGACAGAGGTATACATATGATATTTAATCTATGTACATCTCAAAAATGCTGTGTTTTTGTTGGATCTCTCACGATTATTTGGTCAGTACAGATCCCTTGATCATACTAAAGAAGAATTTTAGGTCAGGCATTTGTATTTTCACTGAATCAAATATTTCAGCAAATGGGTATTTCATTAGAGCTAACTTTTAATCTCCATCCAGACTTAGGTCTCAAACACTCCTTCCTGGACATCCTCTGTTGTCTCTGCCCAAGGGTTTTGCCATTTCACTCTCTCTTTCAACACCACCCTGTTGTTTGGCTAATAAGACACGTTGTTTCTCTAACTAGATCAAGGATTTTGCCAAGTCCTGTTGCTTCCACTTCTGTAGCATATTTCAAATTCCTCCGTCCCTCTCTATCTCAAAATTCTTGGCCCTGCACAACTGTTTTATTTTGGCTGCTAGAAGCCCACACTAATCTAACCAGATTTTACCTGGTAACACAGATCTTTTTAACCATGTCTGTTTTATCTTGGGCACATCCTTGTTTACCAAGTCTGGTGGTGGTAGAATGTGTACAGCATATAAAGACACCAACCTAAATCCAAGATGAGCCTTTGTTTTGAAACAAAGTGCCACAAAACAGAGCTGAGGACATGGTTTAGCCTAAAACACAGCTTTTCTTTGGTTTGGTGTTTTTGAGGATACCTGTGTCTGTCTACTGACTACAGTATCTTTTTAATGTTTCCAAAATGTAAGCACATGATGCCCAATTTTGAAGGGTTTTTTTCTGCTCAGTTTGCACACAGGTGAATGCCCACAAGCAACTGTCAAATGGCAAACATGATGCAGACTGCAATTCTCCCATTAAAGCTGATTGAATTGAGCTATTACAGATAATAATGGCTGTTAATGTATTAGTGGATTGCTGGTTTAATGTACACTGGTAGATAAATGTAGATGATGGTATTGGTGATGGCAGTGATAAAAACATAACAGTCCAAACACACTGCCTTCTGCTGCAAAGCACTTCTTCCTCTGTAACCTTCCATGGTGTTTTAAGTAAAACTCTGTTTCGATTTTATAAGCAAAGCTGAGAGTAAAGCTCAGATAACCTTTACCTCCTAATGATTTTTATTAGTAATATTCTAATTAGTAATATAATGTTAGTAATATAGAACACTAACTTCACTTTTTCCATATATAAGATGCACAAGATCAAGAGTTGCCTCAGCGATTTACTAAAAAGACAAAGTTCATCTTTCTGTTTCATTGTTTTTTTAGAGCTTTTTATAACCCCCATTTTGGCTGAACTTGGAAAATGTGACGGTACAATGGCAAAGGGCAGGCCCTCCTGGGTTTTTTTCTGTCTGAACACAATGGCAGGATAAGGGAGGCACCTCTCATTACAAGGAATACACTTTAATCAAGTTGCCCAGCACCAAGCATTTCTACCACTCTAGATGCCAATGTTTGTTTTCTGTGCAGGAGAAGAAACAGAAAGCACTTTTCATTTTAATAAAAATCCTTCAGAATGAAGCAAACAGATGACCTAATTTGAAGGATCTACTTCTTTGCTCAGTTTGCAAGTGACTGGAGATCTCCCATTACAGCATTAGCTGGAGGATATTTAACTCTTTCCTGATCAGTTTGCTAGCAGAGAAGCATCAGCTTGATTGCAGTGGTGTTTGATTCGACCCTCTCTGCTTCAACAACATTGCCATTACTATCTCACACAGCTTGGCTTGAGTGGGAACTTTACAACATGCTGCTGTGACTAAAATAGCAGTTGGAAAAGTGGAAATCTGGTTTTATTAAACACGTGTGGGTATCTGTTAAAATTACTTCTGCAACTAAAAGCGGGGCTTCATCTTCAGTCTCACAACAGTCTCTGCTATGACAGCATCCAGTGTTGCCAGTTTTAAGGTCAACATTGCAAGTCTTCTGTTTCTTCATCCTACAGTACTGGATGTCTAAGTATATGAAGACAAATCATAATCATAAGAAAGACTAATCTTTCTCTTAAATAATTCATTTCAAGTGTCTGAGTTTGTGCAGAGAAACACAAAAGCCTTAAAGACTCGTACAGCAGGGAAACTGAAATGCTTATTTATTTTGAATTCTTATTATATCATGGGCAATCTCCAGGACTTTGGAGCTCTAGTGCTACATTTTTTATGTTGCTGGCTTAACAGCAGATATCAACAACATTTGAGGGTTTCAAGCATCTTGTACTGTCTGAAGGTAGTGTCTGATAACAGCAGAGATTTACTTTACTATCTGTGACTAAGTAGAAATAACCTGGAGCCTGAAGACTGTTCTGTTCTAGAGTTCATCTCTTTTAAGGCCTGATCTCTCACTCTTTTATTTTCCCAGCAGCACTTAACTCCCCAAAATCAAGGGAGCAAATAGTAAGGCAAAATATAAAGAAGCAAAAATATGACATCTAAGTCTTCTTTGTCCTACATCACCTCACATACCAAGACAGAAATCCTGCTGCCACTGACTTGCAGGTCCAAAAGTCACCAGCTCTGCAGGTCATCCTCCTGAGACTCTGCTGGGAACACAGGAGAGACATCAGGGAAGAGGAGACAGCAGGTGGTGGAGGATTGGAACCAATTGCTTTCCTGCCACACACTTCTCCCCAGAGAAATCCCAACTCCTCTTGTGTCACACAGCCCCTAACAACTGAAACTTGCTGGAATCTGTCAACTTGTCTACAACCTACCAAAAAATAACATATTAACTATCACTGTAGCCTCTTACGACTAATTCTTGCTATTGCAATGCCATATATCATCTCTCTGTAAAGGGTGAATTAGGCAAAAATGAGGCACACAATGACACTGTAGGGTGGATTGGTTTTTTTTTGGTGAAGCTGGGACCTTCTCCTCTGTCTACCTGCAGCAGAGAATACACCAGGTATTACTGACAACATAAAGCTGCTTTTGAGGCCCAGGCTATCTGTGCAATAAATTGGTACAAAACTAAGGTACAAAAATAAATGGTCTGTTGTAAAGATCTTGCAGCAATATCTGACAAGACATGTACTGGACAGTGTACACCTTGAGGGGAGCATAGACTGGTGACAGGCTCTTTTGCCCCAAGCCACTCATGAACGGATCAGTTCTCATTTTCATAAAATCCTTGTTTATTCTCCTAGTGCAGTAATCACTGCTGTTAAGGCAAATGGCACCATGTATGGTCTTGCATCAGCAACCTGGAGCTGCCAAGTACCTAAGTGTGTTGCAAAAAGTGCTCCATGCAAACATCTATACTCATCAGATGGGCACTTCTTTGATGACCTCTCTGTTTTACCTTTGCTATCTCTTAGGGGAGTTCCTTTCAGAGGGCATCATCCTTACAGGTATCAGCTGCCTACCTGGTTCAGCCATCAGCTGCTACCAGCTCTGCACTATTCATTTGGCAGAGCTCTCACTCCTGAGCAGATTGTTATGGTTACTGGCATTTTCCTGTGTTGTAGGGACCAGGAGTGAAGGGGCTTTCACTTGCTTTTGGCCCAAATCACCTCTGTGGCCTCTCTCCCCTCACCCTCCAAAATCATATTCCCCGTTCACTGCTGACATTGGGAATTCATCTGCCATGAGACGTAACTTAACATGTATTTTTCCTCTCAAACACTGTAAAGCATCTTGGGATTTTTTACCATTTCAGAGGTGACATCTAAGATGACAGAGGATTAATACTCTGATACCAAAACAAGCAACACTGTCAGCAGAGAGTTTGTCTCATAACCTGAATTTGAGTTGTACACACAGCACTCTTGGTGACATAAACAACAAGTTATTCTAGACAATAATCTGTAGAAATCCTGCTAAATCTCACAGAGAAGTGTCAGAGATCTTGGGCTGGAATAAAGAAATAACCCACTGGCAGTCGGGAAAGATTCCTGAAGACATCGCCATACATAAAGCAGCCACTAAGCTTATCAACTTCAACACGAGGGTTTCATTCAGATCAAAACGATTCAAATCAAACTCCTCATCAGTCATGCACATTGTTCTTTTCACTATTCTTCTTCTTGTAAGAAAACGTTTTTCTTTCACCCAGAACTTTTCAAACAATTTTCATTAAGCAGTCTGTTGTCCCCGCCTCAGAACTGCAGAAAACAAGTGGAGAAACATAAATTTACCTTCTATAGATCGGAAATCTTTTTGGTTTTTTTCCAGTCAGCTCCATTACTGAGCCAGCTATCTGTGTGCACTGCCAAAGGAAGGAAGGGGAGCTGTCTGCACAAAATAGAGGGAGCACAAATCAACTGCAGGGAAAACCAGGTTTCTCTTGAGCCACTGGCAAAAACCAAACCTATGAAGAATGTAAAACGAGGCAGGGCTCACTGCAGGCTTGCAGGTCCCCTGTACTGTATTGATGATGTCTAAGCTGCATGACTGCTTCGCAGCTCTTTTTCCTTTCATCCAAATATTATCAGCCTTCAGATTGCTTCTCAGTGTATCTGTCTGCTTGCAGACACTACTGCATTGATTTCCATCTGGTGCATGTTTTAAAAGTTTTCCTCATAACCTTCAGGATTAACTGCCCTTTTTTTTTTTCACAGAAGTTTAGATTCTGAGGCACGCTGAAGAAAACAATCAGAGCAAAGAAGCACTAAATCTCTTGCAAGCTCTCCCCTGATCATTGGGCATTCAAAGATCTACCAGCAGCTGTTAATGTAACGTTATGGATGTTTAGCAGGACTTCCTGTATCTTATGAACGTAGCTCTTTCAGTGAGGAGACAAAGTGCAATGCTGTCCCAGGAAAATCAAAACGATGTAACATGCAGTCAGGAATGCACTTACTACATGGCCCGGAATAGTGAATTGACCTCATACTTCTGTAACAAAGATCTCATCTGTAGTCCCTGTGCAGTGCAGGCACTGGCATGGCTTCAGAACAAGCACGATGATCCTGCTCCCAAAAGGAACTGATTAGGAGGGATGTTCCAGGAGCTATTTGATACAGGCAGCACAATCCAGAACGACATTTATAGAGTAAAAAAAAACCCAACAAAAATCCCCCCCAAAACCCAGCAATCTTAAATATTTTTATGTTTAAGAATGCCAACAGCATCATCTGACAGTGAAAACAAAGGCTTTTTAAGCATTCCTATAAACATGGTGTTCCGGGAGCTGAAGCAGGCAGAGTGGATGGACAGATATTTTGGTGTGAGCATGGTACAAAAGAGAAAAAGCTTCATCTTGGAACAAAAAAAAATCCATTTAAACATAAGGAAAAACTATTTCATTGTTGAGGGGAGGGAGCCCTGGCACAGGCTGCCCAGGGAGGGTGTGGAGGCTCCTTCTCTGGGGGTCTTCAAGACCTGCCTGTACATGTTCCTCTATGACCTGATCTAGGTGAACCTGCTTTGGTAGGTATGTTGGACTGGATGATCTCTAAAGGTCCTTCAAACCCACACCATTCTGTGATTCTGATTGTTTTTCACTGCTTTCCTCTTGATTTTAACAGGAATTATACCTGTAGATCCATTTAAAATCCTACTGCTCATTTCTCTGTGCTTTGTTGCACACAGACTGTATCCAGGAGTATGTGAAGCAAAATCTAAAGTTGGGAGGTGACCCAGTGGTGCTGGAAACAAGGACAATGCAAGTAACACAGGCAACTTGTAAAGAAAGCCTTTCAGCATCTTCTGCCAAATGTCCAACCTGTGGCAACAGTGGAAGCAAGGGAAGGAAAATGTACTTGGGAGTTTTGCTTCATCAATACTATAAAACAAACCCACATTAAAATGGGTGTTGCCTAGTTGTCAAACATGGCTGTTGCAATACAAAGACAAATGCTTATTGGCTTAACTTGGAAATGGCAATAAATGCTCTTCTATTCGATTAGATAAACAAATACAGTACTGAGTATATAATAGGGTCCTTTCCAGTAAATTATGCTTCCTAACTCATGTATAAAAGAAAAATGACTTTTAATGTTTATATTCTTGTAAAATAAGAAACTATCAAGGCTCTGCTTCTGTTGTGTTCCAAATACATTAAAAAAAAACTTAAGGTTTAAATGATGTCCATTTTACGACAATGCGAGCAAAGTAAAGAAGTGCAGCCAGGCTGACATTCCAGCTTTTCTTCTCATTATTATAAGAGAGAGAGAGAGAAATTTCTCTGCTGCGTTCTGATTTACAGTAGCACAAATCTCCAGGAACTGCACTGACTTCAGTAGGTTATTTTGGATTTACGGTAGACTGAAAGAGATTAGAATTTGGTCACACATGAATGAAGAACAGAACATTCACGTTCACTCTAAATGTATTTTCCTTTCTAAAGTACACAAAACACCAATGCTGTCCTTAGCAATGACAGATTATGTGCTACAGCTTTACCTGATTGTCTAGAGATGTTTATACAGGTACCAAGCAAGATGCCTAAGGGAAGGAAGTATTTAGTTACCTTCCCCAGCAAATGCATCCACATATGCGCCTGCATTCTGTGCAGGATCAGGGCGTTAGGCAAAAGACTAAACTGCACACATACAGCATTATGCACCAAGTGATGAGAACCACCTGTTTGTGAGTCTGTTCAATTGTTCTGCCAAAGATTGGCTCTAAATCACGATAATCTCTGATGCAGATATATTAGCATACATGGATTGTATATCTTTAAAATACAAAGTAGATAACTGTAGCAGTTATTGTAGAGCACCATGGTTAAACCAATAGATAATTCCTGATCCTGGCAAAGAAGGGCATTTTCTCCATACCAGCTGCTAAGTTATGAGAATCTCAGATCTAGTCTCAGCAAAAAAGCAATGCACTGAATAGCTCCATATCAATTCAAAAGCAATGACATCCCTTGCACAGCAAAATCCAACTTCATGCCTAATGCCTCATGCCTTATCCATCTTTTTCAGCTGATGTGTGACATCCTTATGCACAATCAGTTAGTCAAACCGCGTCTTTCCTTTGGTCTTGACACCTCTCAGCATTAAATGCACCTGCCTCTTCCACTCTATAGGCTTTCTAATCAATCAGCTGCAGGCAAGGAAAAGGCATTAAAAGAGGAAGCATTGCATAAGTAAAGTGAAAATAGGCTGTTCCAGGAGATCGACAGAGATTAGGGTTGGATATCCCTGGGCTCAGTTTTACTGTGAGCATACTAATACCCAAATCTCCTATTGAAATGTTCTGGAAACCTTCTTTGCAGCCTCCAAGAACACAGTGCAAAATAATAAATCCAGCAAGATGATTCATAAATAAGAAAGCTGGAGGAAGGGTTGATTTTTGTGGTTTTGGTTGGTTTGAGATATTTTTTTCCCTGAACTACAATCAAAGAATTGGAAATGTCTGAATATGCAGAACATTTGTTAAATTAAAAAAAACATCACCAAGCTTTCAAAGTCAAGCCCTCAAAAGGCTGGACTCTCAAAACTGTTGGCACTGATATTTCCTGTGTAAGATGCTTGGGATTTTATTACTCAGAAGCTGGACTCTTCCGGAGACCTAATCTTTTAAAGACCCAATTTCTAACTTTCCATCAATCTTCCAACAACAGATCAGCTCAACTACTTGCAAATTAGTTGCTAAACCATCTCAGCTCCATCAGTCTGATCCCTATATTGCTTCCTAACTTCAACTCTCCTATACTGAAATCTCGCTGCCCCATATCTCCAGCCCCACTGCCATAGCGCTCCCAGGCTCTGCTCTCTGTGATGTCCTTCAATCACACATGCTCTTTGATGAAAAGCCACACTCCCTTGAACTAAGTTGTGGAGAACTTACCCTGTCCTTCCTCAGAGCTTTCCTCCAACTCACTTATAACCACAAGAATCTCACTAAAACATTTAGGCTGTTTTGTTCTATGTTTTGATACCGATGAGCACAATAAAGTTCTGGATTCCTAAGCACTGCTATGATACAAATAAATAAGAAAATAATATAATCTGCCTAATAAAGAAGAGACGAAAAATTGTCCAGTTCTGTCTCCTTACATATAAATCATATATGCAGATATTTATATGTAAATATGTCAGAAGCCAGTTACCTGCTCACCACATCTGGTTGAGAGAAAAAAAAAAAAACATAAGACCCTTTTCTCTGGAATGTCTCAATTTACCAAACAGAAACATTTCTTACAGACAAGTATTCAATTAAACTCCTTTGGAAAACAGGCAAGCTTCCACTGGAGCTACGCCAGCCCCAGCTTCTGAGCAGCCCAGATGGTAGTCTCCTGAGGACCAGGGCTTCCAGCTCCCATAACCTCAACAAATCTTACTAGGCAAACTGCCTGAACTCTTGAGCTCACAATGCCTGCAGTCCAGGGCAGGCTACCAGCCATTGCAGGGTCATGGTAACTGGAGAGCTCAGAGATACCAGGGTCATGGCTAGAGCCATGGCCAACATTGAAATATCCAGCAGCTCAGGCTCCAGTCCTTTTTACAGACAATTTCAAACTATTGGATCATCAAGCTTCCCTGAGAAATCAAAATACATATGAGGCAAGCAAAAGCAGATTCTTCTTATTCCTTTACTGTCCCTCAGCTGTTTATTATTACTGTACATTAGTCATGAATTAGTCCACAACTTTTTCAGGGAAGACATGATTTTTCTTCCTGTGTTTGAACAGTTTCTAGCATAATGAGAGCTGGATTGTAGCTGTGTGTGGTGGTTTAGCCCTGGCTGGGTGCCAAGTGCCCACCAAATTGTTCTATCAATTCCCTTCCTAAACCGGACAAGGGAGAGAGAAATATAATGAGAGGTTTATGTGTCGATATAAGGACAGGAAGATCACTCCGCAATTAGTGTCATGGGCAAAACAGACTCAACTTGGGGAGAAATGGGTTTGATTTATTAATGATCCATCAGAATAGGGAGATGAGAAATAAAACTGAATCTTAAAACACCTCCCGCCACCCCTCCCTCTTCCCGGGACCATCTTCCTTTCCCCCCAGCAGTGCGGGGTATGGGGGTTGCAGTCAGTTCATTACAGATGGACTTTGCCGCTGCTTCTTCTCAGTCAGAGGCCTCCTCACACTTCCCACTGCGGCACTGTGGGGTCCCTCCCACGGGAGACAGTCCCTCACCAACTTCTCCAGTGTGGGTCCTTCCCATGGGCTACAGTTCCCCACATGGGGCCTGCCACAGGGGCAGCTCCTCACACCCTGCCCCAGCGTGGGTCACGGACAGGGAGAACAGTCGTTCAGGGACAGACTGCTCCAGCCTGAGTCCCTCATAGGATCACAAGTCCTGACAGCAAACCTGCTCTGGTGTGGGCTCCTCTCTCCTCACAGGCTCCCAGGTCCTGCCAGGAACTTACTCCAAGATGAGTTTCCCACAGAGTCACAGCCTCCTTCAGGCATCCATCTGCTCTGGCGTGGGTTCCTCCGTGGGCTGCGAGTGTGTCTCTGCTCCTCGGTGGCCTCCATGGTCTGCAGAGGGACAATCCACTTCACCATGGTCCTCACCGCAGGTCACAGGGGAGTCTTTCATTCAGGGCCTAAGCACCCTCTTCCCCCTCCTTCTCCCCTGACATTGGTGTCTGCGGAGATGTTTTCACATTCTTACTCCCTGTTGCTGCTGCAGTTAAGCAACTGCCCAGAAACTTCTTCCCCCACTCAAATATGTCATTTTCAGAGGTGTTACCTCAGTCACTAATTGGCCAGACGTGGGTCAGTTGTAGGGTTCACCTCAGAATTGTCTGCCATCAGCCTTGTCTGCTACAGGGGAGGCTTCTGGCAGATCTTTGTTTAAAGAAGCCACCCCTGTAGCCATCCTGCTACCAAAAAACCTGGCCTAGGCAAAACCACTACATCGTGCATGGTACTGTAATACAAACAACAAGGTGTTATCATTTTCTTTTTTCCCTCATTAGAGAGGAGCTTATTGAAAAATCAAAGTCTTCCCTCTGATCATTTTCACTGTCTTAGCTGTAGGCAACATTTGTTGGGTAGCAATTAAAATAATTTAAAAGTATCTAAATTTTGCATGCATATTGTTTCTTATTTTTTTTTCACAGACTACGTGTTTGTTCTTCCCCCAGCTGGAAAGCTAGAAATTAGAATTTGCTCCCCATATTCTCACCTCCCTCTCTCTATACCATATTGCAGCTTGTCATATTATATTATGAATATCTTATGAACTATCTAATTGACATATTAGTTATATATTTATGTTGAAGAGCTTTTTTCCTCCACTATTTTTAGAGAGATTGATTTTGCATGTCATGATAGCCATGACTATATTTATACCCAATATATTTCAATAATTATTTTTCCTTACCAAATTTAGTTCAAGGATTTTAATGATGATGTTATTGATTAAAAAGAGCTGGAAAAAAAACCCTAAGAGCTTTGTATCAGCCCTTGATTTCACAAGGCAGATGGATAAATTTCAGCTCTCTGGAAAATCACAATATTCTGTTAGACGCAGAGGAGTTTTCCACTAGAGCCATGAGACAGTACTTGATTTTGCAAGGTGAAAACCGAGATGCTCCTTTTGTATTGAAAGGGACACCCTTTGGTTTTCTGAAATATCTAGCAACAGGACAAGGGGCAATGCTGGAACACAAAAAATTCCATTTAAATATAAGGAAGAACTATTTTACTGTGAGGGTGAGGGAGCTGTGGCACAGGCTACCCAGAGGTGTTGTAGAGTCTCCTTCCTCAGAGGTCTTCAAGACCCACCTGGACATGTTTGTATATGACCTGATCTAGGTGAACCTGCTTCTGCAGGGGCATTGGACTAGATAATCTCTAAAGGTCCCTTCCAACCCTGCCATTCTATGATTCTAATGAAAACCTCTAAGGGAAAAAATCTGGAATATTCCTCTAACTCTGAGTGGTGCACATCAGCAAGACCATGCACCATTCCTGTCTTGCTCACGTTGTCAGTACTTATGAATCAAGCTCTGCGGAGCTATACATGAATAGTTACTCTGAGTTCTTCAGACTGAGGCTACTTGTGTGATTAAAGCAGCTCTGAACCAGTTGACGGTGAATCAAATTGTTGGAACACAGTGTTACGTACTGCAGCGTGGACCTCTAATTTTCTATTTCAGAACAGAAATGTAAATTATTTATAAAATAGTCACCTCTCAGAAATGTTGCTACTAAAATAAAAATAAATTTCTCTAGGGCTCTATTTACAATGCCAGAAGAATTGCATAAGCACGATCCCAGACTTTCATGAATGTAACCAGGTGGTTATGCCCCAGAACTGAATAATAATTAAAAGGTAGATATTGGCAGCTTCAGGCTTGCTTTCCCCAGGAGCCTAAGGGGTAAACTTTAGAAGGCAAACCTCACAGCAGCCACTTCACTGTTGAAAGAACCTTCATCTGATCCCCAGAAAGACACTCAGAACTAACATCTCTGGGGAATTGCATGGACGGCCCACAGGAAGAGGACAACTTTCACACTGCCCATCATAAGGATTCCCAACATGAAACTACAAAATACAGTGGGTTTTGGACATTTTTATCTATCCTCCTGACTAAGACTGTACAGAGAATGTGTCCAACCTTTCTGATACCCTTATGTGACCTTAACAAAAACTGCACGTCACCTGGGGACCTGTGGAGGAGGAGGAGGAGGAAGTTCTGGAAGCAGTTTCCAAGCAGAAGACAATGGTTCTGCCGGTGTTCCAGTTATCTGCTGCTGGATGGGGCTGAACTGAGCACACAGCTGGATCCTGAGTCCAACAGAGCACGTTGGCTTCTCCCCAAAGCTGGGAATTCAGGTTATGTGGCAGACCAACAGCAAAGTCTTCCTACTATATATGTGGCATTGCTTTTACACAGGACCTGTCCTTAATAGCTCACAAACTATACATTTGAGCATAGTTTATATTTCCTGGCTTTTTTTTCTGCCCTGCAACTATGAATGTTAGAAATAACTGTTTAAAAATGAGAAATGCATGTCAACAGGCTTTCATGCTTGCAGTTTCTTAGTACCCACAAATATAAAAAGAGATACAAGAAAGTAACGAGACTCAGCAATACATTAAGAAGTCCTCCAGAGGTAAGAAAGGACTTGGTGATTTTTTACTCATGAGTAATGGCATGACAAAGAACAGTGAGAGCCTGGTAAGGATTGACTGAATTTAAAAGCACAGGCAGACATACACACACACAAATCACTATGGAAAATGCCTGGACGTGTTCCTGTGAGACCTGATCTAGGTGGATTTGCTTTAGTGAGGGGGTTGGACTAGATGATCTCTAGACGTCCCTTCCAACCCCTATAATTCTGTGATTCTGTAACATGCTGCCTAACTGTGCACGAATGAACCCAGCAGCTCAGGCACTTTGCTAAGCTCCAGCAGGAAGAGGGAAATGCTGCAAGGGACATTCCTGGGTGCCCATCCACAGTACACAGTAGGGCTGCTGCCTGAACATATGGGCTGGGGCAGTTGGCAAAGGACTGTCCTGACTCCCTGCCCATCCATGCCCGTGCACGCAGGTGGAGAAGCCACCACCAGCCGAGCAGAAGGGCAGTAGTGCCAGGCTTGCCCGGGAAACATTCCTCGTTGGGCCCCAAAGCAAACAGCAATAAACCAAACTGCTAATGAGGATGCAACCTGACCCTCTGCAGAGTACATGCTCAAGGACTGAGTGAGTGTCTGGAAGAGGAAGGGAAGGATGGTGTCGGTGGAAAATTCAAGCTCAAGGGGATTTTTATAAAACACCAGCACCACCAAAAAAAAAAAAATCATTGGAGTGTTTTGATGGTAATAAAAGTTACTCACAAAGTAACAGAGAGCAAACACAGCTTTGAAAAGAGAAGTCTGTTAAACAAAGAGCCTTACCCTGCAGAAAGAATTCCTTTTGAACGCTCATGTTAACATTAAGGGAATCTTCCGATAAGACTCTTCATCTCCAGACAGGGCACTTCTCTCTTTTCATGTCTGCCTGTTGACCTACTCTGCTGAGCTTTCTTTTCAGGAGAGAAATTAACTTCTACTCTTTTTTTTTTCCCTGCTTTTCTTTATTGGGCTGTTTATCCCACTGTCACACAAACTGTTCTCAGACCCATTAGAGCATGTGCAGGGTAAGCATCTAAATCTTAATATTTTGTAACAGCAGGCCAGCAGCTCCAAAAAAACTAAAGAACCCATGAGGAAATCACCCCTGACAACCCTCACCACCTTATGCCTGTCATTTTAAAAAGCAAGAAACCACCATACAATACAGAAGCCTAAGAAAGATAAAGGAATGTATTTAACACATAAAAGGCAACCTGTCATTCTGACACCTGCTTGGGTTTTGAGGAGGCAAATCAAGGATAACACTTCCCAGGGAAGATGTGATGACACGAGGCAATAGGTTGGCATATCATGGGTGGTTGTTTCAATTAGGGGTGCAATGGTAAACCTGGATAGTGCTCTGAAACCAAACAGTGATGGCAGAGAGTAATCTGGGATGTAAGAAGTTTGGGAACTGATGGTCTAGGGATGGTATCATATGAATGCAAACAATACTTTATGGAATAGTGCTAACAGAAACCAAAAGATGTTGCAAGTAGTTAAATATAGGCTTAAATGTAAGTATTGGAATCATCTCCCTGAAGCTAATGGACATGAGCATAGTACTTGAACACCTTGGAGTTATGAATGTCTATTTTCACACGTTCCTGGAGGAACACCATCACTAGCATTTTTGCTCTAAAACAGGAGCTAAGGCACAGGAATGTCAAGACAACATAGCTCAGAGATCTGTTAGCTGATTGTTGTCTGAGGTTAGAAGTCCCTATGTGGCAGCGCTCCATCTGAACAAATATGCCTGGTCTCTCAATGTCCTTTGGAATTGAGTTCCTCCAGCAGAAGTGGTGGGTACACAATGGGCACGTCTGCCCTGCTGGGACTTTGTGCGAACAGAGCTCTCCCAACCTCCAAGCTGAGAAGCTGCTGAGTAGCAACTCTACATTGTACTTTTTGCTGTGAAGCCAGTGCATGTACAGCCAGGTCAGAGGCACTGCACCAGTCAGCACAGGCAAGCTACAAAAGTAGTGCAAGGCAACAGGAAAACAGTACATCTCACCTATTCAGAACTAAGTTATTCCCCTTCATTACTGTCCATTTGAGTAAGTGGGAGCAGAGGGGCACTTCCTTCCCAGGAGTGTTCCTGACTAGCAAAGCAAAGCCACTTGCTGCACAGGGCGTCCAGGCCCTAATGACGAATTGCCATTTAACTGAGGTTCAGCTGCTCAGCACTAGTCCCACTATGCAGGGTCTACTTCTCCTATTCATTCTCTCACTCAAGATTACACCTGTAAAACAGTAACACTAAGGCAGGTGCTTAAGCTCAGCCTGTTAAATCTTTAGTTCACCAAGCACATTCACATGGGATCATCTCACATAAAGCAGTCTACAACCTTCAATTGCTGTTTTAACACTACAGTCCCCCACCTCCCACCCCTCAAGTGTGTTTCCCTGCCACACTGTGCTCAACTGCTCCAGGTACATTAGTGAGATCAGGTCTGTGACACATCACAACCCCAAAGGCTTCCCACCTAAGACTAAGAATGGAATAAGCGATCCATCACACGCACTGACACGTTCCCCAAAACACACACACACTCAAAACCTTAAAGTGGTGTCAGAATGTTTATTGAAGAGGGCAATCTAACTGGCTGAACCGACCTGGGTAGCTGGTAACTTTTAACATAAGCAAACACAGATAGTGTAAACTCGCTGTGCATGGAAACTGTGTTTATACTTAAATTGGACTTGGAAGGCTGAAATAATTTAATAGAAAAATACAGTGTAGGTTCCCAGGAGCTCTGAATGACCTCCAGATCATGCTGAAAAGAGAAATATAGAGACACATCCAATGATGCAACACAAGTATTTTCAAAGACCACTAATAAGATACATTCAGTTGTCTATTTGTTGTGATAGCTTTGCACGTGTAAACAACACACTTCTCTGTCTCACCATTTTTTTTGTCACTTGTATTATGGGAATTGATGGCAAGTGTTGTGCAACCTAAGTGCTGCCTCATTTACTTCTTAGTGAATCCTGTAATCGCTGGATCTGTTCTTTCTAGGCATACTGCTAAGATTTACCCTACCAGCTGACAAGATAATGAACTTCCTTAGTGATGCAGTGGAAGTAGACTAGAAGAGGAAAACAAACACAAGAAATGACAGAGTATTCCCAGTGCGGTTGATACATTGACAAGGTCATTTTATTTACATAGTAACTAAAATAGCCATACACTGGAACATCTGCATGGAAAGCGAACACAAACCAGGGAGATAATAACCATGGCAAATTGTGATCTCTGTTGCTCATGAATCTAGTCAGGAATATTAAACACTAAGGGGAATCGAATCTAACGTTGCATAATGACAATAAAACTACTATGAACATCGGGAAGGTGTTAAATCTAACAGCAATTTGTTTAAAAAATATGAAGTAAAAGCAGAGAGGATAAGTGTTTTGTAATTTTGTTGCTGAAAGCTGCCAGACGTGTTTAAGGAAACTGCATTTATTTGTCTGCCATGCGCAGAGTGCATGGAAGCTACTCCTGAGCTGGAAACCAAGATGCACCAAATGACACGTTGCAGGCTATCAGTGATCTGTATTTGTGCCTGCACTTTGCACATCACTCGTACAACTCCCAGCTCGACATAAAAACACCATGCAGGCAAAGAGCTTGTGCTCTTAACAGCGAGGCCCTCATCCTGCATAACATCACATACATCCCGAACTGGGATGACCTGTGGCAAAGTTCAGCAGGTCCCACCTTCACAAGAGGGGGCTCAGTTTCTGTTTGGTGCAGGAGCACCCCAGATATTTTGGCATTACATGTGGAAATAACCGACTCCCTGAGAGCATCTGTCCACCTCCTGAGAAAACAGCATCACCAACAGGTGTTTTGGCTGAGCTAAGGGTGACGCAGCTCCGGTGTGCTGCTGCCGTTGTACCCGTTTCGCGGGTGAAACCAAGCGCTTCGGTCGCGATCAGAGAGAAAAGGGCAGGACGGTGCCCCAGCCAGCACTGTCCCATCCCGACTTCACGGGCCGGCCGGCCGGCAAAGGACGGAGGAAAGGAGCTGCCGGGCTCCACTCCGTAACCGCGGCCCGGCGCAGCGCTGCAGCCGCCCGCGGGCGGCTCTCCGGGCCCCGCCTGCCCGGCTCGGCTCGGCCCGTCCCCTCAACCTCCTCGTCCACGTCCTGTCGGCCGCTGTCCCCGCAGCGATGGAGGCCATCGAGGACCTGGCGCTCAAGCCCTGCACCTCCTCCCAATACCTGCGGCCTTTCCGCCTCTCTTACCGGCAGGTGAGTGGCGGCGGAGCCTCCCCCCTCGGCGCCCGCCNCCCCCCCGCCACCGCTGCACCCTGCCCGGGCCCGCGGCGTGACGGAGTGGCCTTAGGTGTCCAGTGCAATTAGTGTCAGTGGAGGGTATTGCCCAGACTGCGTCCCCCGTGCGTGCGCCGAGCGCCGGCTGCCTCGCAGCAGTCTGCTTCANCCTGGCGCTCAAGCCCTGCACCTCCTCCCAATACCTGCGGCCGTTCCGCCTCTCTTACCGGCAGGTGAGTGGCTGCGGAGCCTCCCCCCTTGGCGCCCGCCCTGCCCCTTCCCTTCCCTTCCCTTCCCTTCCCTTCCCTTCCCTTCCCTTCCCTCACGCACTGCCCTACCCAGCCCGGTCCGCTTCCCCGCCCCTCTTCCTCCCTTGCAGCCTTTCCCGCCCGCGGGAGGCTGAAGGAGAAGGGCCGGAGCGGCGCCGGGCACCGCTTTGTGTCCTGCGCTGCCCCCCCCCCGCCTCCGCCATTTTGGGCCGGCGGCGGAGCGTNCCGAGCGCCGGCTGCCTCGCAGCAGTCTGCTTCATTAACCTTGTACGGGTTTATTTCCCTTCACCTTTGAGCGGGGCATCTCTTGGTTTGGGCTTTGCTTTTGTGCTGGTAGTTTGCAGATCAGGCTCGTTGCTGGCTCGCCCTTAGTGTGGAAGGTTGCTGCTTACATGGGCAAGTTAATTCCGCAGCTCTACCACTCAGTGCCAACACATGTGGGCAAAGAAATCACCTTTCCTGATCGTGTTTGTATCAACGTCAGTCACCTTTCACAGGACCCCTGTGAACTGGTACCTGCAGTGGCAGGAACTGAAAGGTGTGAAAGGAAAGTTTTCTGCAAGCAAAGTCACGCACAAAATAAAGAAGACTTAATTTATAAATAAGTCACTGGCTGGTCCAGGTTGAGCTTCTACCCAGGAAGAGTAGTGGAAGTGCAGAAGACTTAGGACAGCCCCTAGAAATGCGTGTGGCAGACTCCCATCTTCTGTTAGTCCTCCCTTGCTTTTCTCCTAAACACATGAGTTGGAAAGGCAGAAGAGGAAATGTATAGGGAGGAGGCGTGTCTAAATCCAACAGTGAGATAAGATACACAAAAGTAAAAGCAAGGGTTCAAGTAGCCTGCGCCAAAGCAGATGAACTGATTTTTAAACCTTTGTTAATATGTTTTGTACATGATTTTCCTGACACAAGCTCTCTTCTTGTTGGCTGGGATAAGTAAAACACTTGAGTTTGTCAACAACTGAAAGCTGTGTGCTGAAATAGTTATTTCTTTTAGATACCTGAAGAAGGCCTGAAGAACATTCTTTCATGTTCTAAATTTCTGCTGGCTGAGTTTATAAGTCACTGATTTATAAACTAAGTCTTCTTAATTTTATTTTCATTTCTGAGTCATGCTCTACTTACATGGAAAATGGGATTTAATTAAAATGTAGAAAACAGTAGTGCAAAATTACATTTAATTGAATACAGGTGCTTTAAATGGGATAAGTATGGTAAAGTAGAAACAAGGAGATGTTCGGTCACTTGCTGTGATTTGACAGAAGCCAGCACTTACACCAAAGAAGTAGACTTTCCCTTTCTGCACATCTTGTTACATCTTCTCCTTGCACAAGTGTTTGTGCAGCCGAGTAGTGTTGGGTTGAGGTTCTGGTCTGGACTGAAGCTAATCTGGCCGAAAACAGAAGTTAGTTTTGACCTAAACATATCCCTGATTCAATGCAAATGCTTGTGCTGGCAGAGGGGAGGCGGTCATGCGGTGGTTAGGGATGAGTGTTTGGGGGCTGGTTGAGGGCAGAGATTGTTTCTCTTGGCTGCAGGACTGTCTTGAAATGAACATGAAAATGTAGTTCATATGGCATCTGTACAGAAGCTGGCTTGGGTCCAGGCTACTGAGAGCATAAACTCAATGAGTGTACAACTGTCTGCACCTGACCTGAGAGTCAGGTCCTATGTTTATTAAAAGCACATTTTGCATGTAAAAACTTAGTAACCGGAGGAAATACTAAACATTTTTAGTCATTTGGCTAATGGTTTCAAAAGCATTTAGGCCTGCTGAAATCCTCCATTAAATACTGGAACACTTAAATGTCTAAAATCTAAGGGAATTAGGTGCCTGATCTGCATAAGAATTTTTGAAAATTGCACAGCTCATCTCAAATTGAAAATGATTTCCTAAATCTAGCCCTTGATCTTAATGGTTTTACACAGAGTATGTCCTCCACTTGCCCAACTTTTATTCACTAGCTGGAAAAAGAAAAGAAACTTTTCTTCTCAGTTCCTAATTGGTGCTGTATCTTAAAGTAAAATGAGTTTCCCCCTTCCATGAGTTCCCTGCACCTGCTTGCTGAACATAACCCAAATCTAATTAAAAAAAAAGGCTTTCTGAATAGCAGAATAATATAAACGAGGAACATTTAAATAATGGCATTTGTTGCACTGTGAAAACTGAAACTAGTTTGGATACTTCCTTTATGCTGTAATTGGAAGGGTTGGGGTGGTCTTATGGGTGCTTTCTGTGGTGCTGTAACATGTCTCCTGTAACTCATTGAAGTCTGAAGAAGATTCATTGATTCATACTTTCGTGTTAATATTGATGAAGGATAATTTAAGCCTTGAAGATGGAGATTTTGAAATCTGTTCTCAAACAGATATGTTCCTAAAATAGGCATTGAAATTTCAACATAACTTCTCTGTCCAAGGACATACACAGAATTGACAGGTTTTATTTTATTAGAGTTTTTTTAATAACTATTGCTCTTCTGTACAAACAAGAAACTGAAACAATTTTTAGCTGCCTGTTACTTTAAGATTATTTCTGAACATTCATCAACACGTCACAGCACCACATTTCATCATGAACACATTCATTACAGCAGTGATTCTGAGACATTTCATCTAAAAATTATGCTACTTCTGTGGAAATAATTTTAATCTCATTATTATAGTTACAACAGTTATTCTGTAGTTAAACACAAGTGTGTGTATATCTCTCTCTATATATATATAAATATCTCAGTTTACCCTGTTTGTCTCATTTTATGCAATCAGTCCACACCTCACTGAGTTGTAAGCTTCTGTTCTTTTAGCAGGTTTACAGGCCACCAAAAATCTGCAAGACATCAGAAAATTATGTGTTTGGGGGTTAAATCTGTACAAAATGCTGAATAAATGCTGTTGTAAGCCCACACAGGTTGTGTATGTGATGAAGATTGCTGTCACACCTGATCAAGAGTAGATGCAAAGATTCAGATGACCTACTTGTCAGAAGCACTTAAGACATTCCAAATTGTAGGACCAAAGACTGGATCAGTGTTTAAGCCAGCTGAGTATTTATCTTGGGTACTTGGATGTTCAGACAGAGCATTGTAGATACCTGCAGGAACAGAGTTAGTGCTTAGAATCAAGTCAAGCGGTTACTATCACATTAGAGAAAGCTCCAGAAGTATCTTTCTAGGTTTGTGCTTGAATCCTAAGTTTCCTTGTGTTGTAAGAACTTGAGTCATCCTTTGGATTACACCTGTTGTATTTGGCTACATGCAGAAGTACTCTTCCCAAAAAACACCAGAAAAATACACACTTCTGGCTATTTAGGTGTAGTGAGGATTCTCTTATGAGAACAAGACTTCTTGAAGTCTTCCTGAAGTCACAATACTTCCTGAAGTTACAGCAATTTATGCCAATGGTGTATCTGCTCTTCCAATAGAGAATCGTGAGAGCTTTTCATGTGAGGTCTTTAATCTTCCTCTGCCCCCACATATCTTAAATGAAAGTGATGAGCTCTGAACGTTTCCCATGGATCATGAAAGTAGGTGTACACCCTTCTGAGATAATTCTGTGTTTTGAACTATGCAGGTTGAGGCAACATGCAGCTTGGTATTAGGCATCCAAGCTATGGGGAATCACCTGGCTCTCCAGACAAATTGCTGTTAACAACCACTTTTTAAAATGCTTTGTTATGTCATTGTGTAGTGCAAAGGTAGAAATGGCAGTACAGTAAAGGGGTCATAGAATTCAGCAACTGTAGGCAGATTTGGTTAGGGCCGATGTAGAGGGATAAGGAACAGTTTAAAACTATGTTCTTCAAAATAGTCATCTACCAGCTCCTCAAAATGGACCTCACTTTCTGCTTGGGACTTTTAGCTGTCAACTGTTGAGCAAGATGAGGCCCTCAGGAAAGTGAGCCATTTTAATGGATTGACCTGAGGGTGAGAAGTGAACAAGGTGCTTCACATAGCCTGATGAATATCTTCTTCATTTTGTCAGCAGGAACCCCGTTTATGTATTTCTGTGAAGAGACTTAATTTCTCTTGTATATAGGGTAGCATCTGGCTAGTTTTAATGTGGACTTGGCCCTAAAGTGCAAATTGATTTGTAGTCTAAAGTGGCTTTTAAAAAAAACCTGTATCAGCTCTTGAAGAGTTGGCTTCTTTACCAGGAACTCCATGCTAAATCTCTTTTCACTTTTTCCTATTGAAGTTTTTCTGCTTTTCATAAATAATTTATTCAAGAGACCAGAGGGATGGCTAATGAGAGATTAACTCAATGCCCAAGGGCTAGGGCATTTCCCTGGGATGTAGTAGAGTCAGGCTGCAAGATCTTGCTTCAATTAATATTGCTTCCCACATCACAGGTCAGTGTGCTCACTACTGGGAAACACATTTGTGTGTAAATCTTCAGCTCTCCTTTGTCTATATATTAGGCAGACAAAAATGCTGATACTAAGTCATGAGGTAGACTCAGAGTAGTAATGGTTGAGCAGAGCTTTTAAGGTTTTAGGCAATACTAAGCATCCAAATAGAAATTTGGATTCAACATAGTTGTCTTAATCAGCATCTGAGCAGGGTTTTCAGTGGTTCTGGTTGGTGGTGGTGGTTTCTGTGGTTGGATTTGGGCCCTAACACCAGGCTTTGACAGAGAGAGCTCTGGTGAATCTTGTAATTTAAGAAGTTACTGCATGCAACTTTTTCTGTCCTGTGCTACTGGTTGTTACACTCTGGGAATCAGCAGAAAGGAAAGTTGTTTTGTTCCAGCTCTTACTCTGCTGTTCCAGTTCAAACCCACTTCCATCAGCCCTATCAGCTAAATTACTGAGCTTTGCACAGAACTTAATTGCCTTTGTGTATTCTTTTTTGGTGACCTCTGTGTTGGGGACAGTATCCTTCAAGGGGAGGCTGAGGAAGCAAAGCATCTAGCTAGGGGAATACTAGCTTGAGCTCCTACAGAAACTTTTGCTAAGATTTCACATATCAAAGCCTTTGTGGATCTAGCCCAGACTCCTATAGCTTTGGTTTTGAAGGTTGTTCTGGCAAGGGAGCTCTTGCTACCGTTTCCTTGCATTTTATAAACATATACGTGCATTCTGCCCAGGAGCTCCTAGAGGATTGCTACTAGTCTGTCAGGAATTTTCCCAGTATGTATGTGAGTTTGTATTTAAAATCTATTGAATGGTGAATGGGTATCACTCCCAGTTATTTGGGACAAACCTCAAAAACTCTGTGCATATCAACTGGACCAGTCAGCAGCGCTAAACTGGAACTATTTACTCTTTTGTGAGCTTCACACTCCTGCACTTCAGAGTAGTCCTATGCTCTCACTTTTCCTCTATTGATTTAATATTTAGAATCATTCATGTCAAAGTTAAACATGAGAAAAGCTCCTTTTAAGGGAACTTGATTATAATCTGTTTGAGTTTTACATCATCTTAAAGTAATTTTTAAGACTACTGTGGATTTTAACACATTATGAACTTTATAAAGGACAGAAAATATACTTCATGTATATTTGCTGTGCTGTTCATCAGTGAAAAAGAAATTTCTTATTGCAAATCTTAAGATTTGCTGCTGCTTTCTTTTGTGACCGTGACCTGCCACCTTGCTTCTGTGCCTTACAAGGTGACATGAAGGTAGAAAAATATGTATAGGTGCTGAACAAAGTGAGGACTGTATCACGATGTCATAAAAACTTTGCAGCTGGAAAAAAAAAAAAGCAAAGCTTTGTAGTGTTACAGTAATATTAACAGTCTGCTTTTACATTCAGAATGTCCTTTTATAAGGTAGGAGCAACATGAATGTGCTCAGCTGCCTGAATTATTCTGTGGAACTTCCGTCTGCTTTCTTATAAACATAAAACATTCTTTTCTATTTTGACAGTTAAACATTATACTGTTGCGGGAGTAAACAGATTTTTAAGTTACCTGTTCAAACAAGTAAGTTTTCTGTTGAATCTTCAAAAGGCTCCAGTAGTAGGAAATCTGCTACCAAATAGTACATTTATTTGCAGTTCATTTTTTCAAAGCAGTAGTGCAATAAAAGGCAATGCCATTTTTGCTGCAAAGTTTGTCTCATTTTTTTTTTTCAGCTTGTCAAGACTGTTACGTCAATGTATACAGTATTAGTCTTAAATAGAAACATAACTGCTTCTAGCTCAGGAAGTCCCTGAGCTGCAAATTGCAGGAGGCTCAGAGGATTTTAACAATATATTCTTCCTTAGGCGTCTTGGCTTCTGTCAGAGGTAGGATCCTGGGTGAGACAGGATCTGGCTGATGTGACTTCTGCTGTGTTAACCAGCAATTACAGTTGCAGTACAGCAGAATTCTTTTATATAGGTGAAAGAAACGTGCTATTTTTGCAACAACAGTGTTAGGGAGTTAAATGCCAAGGGAGCATAATTTCCTTTGAGAGAAACTGTGTTCTTTGCAATTAGAGCGTGGATTTAATAAAAGAAATTAAGGAATCTAGGAGTATCCGCTTCTGGCTCTACTAGACACCTTGAATTCAACTCTGGAAATGTGTACAAGTTATTTTTGTATGATACATTTATGAATTCCTAAAGGGGGAAATGAGAATTAGTTAATAAGAGTAGTAGTTGAAAAGAACACGAGCACTTGTTCTTGTTTCAGTGAATATTATGTTGAATTAACCTTAATTTCTTTATCCAGCCTGCTTTGACAAGTACATGTAGGGTTCTTTGAAGTGAATACATGAAAAAGTAGTTGGCAGTGAAAAAAACTTCATGTTTTTAGGTCAGCCACGTTATGATTTAACAAATTTATGACAGCAAATGTCACTTACTGGCAAGAATAAGGCTCTGTTGAGCATCTTCTGTAGCGTCCTTACACAGGGCTGAAATGTGTCTACACTTGTAGAAATGAACATTAAAATCTCATTTCATGTCACCAGTAGCTACACTACTGTGGTTTTTGTGAAGTTAAGATTATTAAGAGGAGGTACATATGTTGCAGTTATCTTGAACCAATATTTTTCAAGTTTTGATAACATAGCTCACGGAGAGCCATTGGACTACTTGTAGGTCACCCACGTGAGTCAATGAAGAAAAGCAGGACAGCTATCTGCAGACGTGAATGTGCTACCAAGGTCTGCAGCTTCACTGGTAGATGTTTCCAGGTCTGCAGCTGAAGAGGCTGAAAACCATCAGCTTCAACAATACCACTCCAGTAGCCTCATCTGCAAGGGCTTGTCTACACAGGACTTTCCTGATTAACTCCACGTCTCATTCTACAACAAAGAGTCTGGTTCTGTTTACGTTAAACCATTTTCAAAGTACGATTGCACTTTGAATTCATACCCTACCTTAATCCATGTTAACTTTCCAGTGCATGCCCTAAGGGAGCAGTAAACTAAACCGAATGACTGTGTCCACACAGGGGTTTAATGGAGTTTAACTAGCAGAATTCGAGTTCATCAAGGTACTTACTTCAGATTCATTTTATTGATGTCCCGGTATAGACAAGCCCTAAGAATAAAGGTGGTTTAGTTCTAAGTGAATAAACTGTGTTATAAAATCCATCATTGAGATTTTATTATATTTTTTTGGTGTGTGAAATGCAACTACTGTAGGGTACAAAATAGGGTTGTTTTTCTTTTTTTGACGTGTTTGGTACCATCTCTTTTATAGTAATTGCAGTTAAGTCTGAGAAGTAAAATGGTGTTCATGTTCTTCAGGAACTAAGTGCTTTATTTGTTTTTCAGTTTGGATCAAAATACATATGTTTGCTTAAAAAGCAGAAACTTCATTTTCTCAGTACAAAAAAAAATCTGTCATATGAATGATAATCTCAGCTATGACATTCTGCCTATTTGGTATGTTTTAAAGCAGATGAACACTATAACATTTTAAGTGTTTATAGCAAATCTGAATATTATGGAAATTAGACATTTTCTGTAAAGGGGAATATTCTTTAAAGTGCCTGGGTTTTATTGCCTGTATGGGCTTAAACTATATTATATTCTTGAAAGTAGGAATGTGTTTTAAGTAACAATTTCACCTCAACTGCTGCCACATTTATAATACGTTTTTATTTTCACCTGTGACTCATGAAAGGTCAGCTCCCACGCTTTCAAAATGCTTCACAAGTCCACATAGCATAAATGAGCATGTTTTACACAGCAGGCATGTACAGTTAGCTGCCCCTCTGACTTGCATTCAGATTAATTATTCTTCATAATTTTTAACTAAAACAAGTTAAAGAACTTAGCTTTTTTTGGTCTTGTCCTTCAGACATTGATCAAAATCTCGTTAATATAATAACAGTGAAGTTTACTGAAGTTTAAACAGAACAAAGCTCAGTTTTCCTTAGTGGTCAGCTCATGTCACACTAAAGCCCAGATCAGGGATCAAAACAGCATTAATTATTTGTTTCACGTTGAGGTTGCTGTGTCAAAATCCTTTAAATACCTCTTGGAGCTGAGAGGGAATCTTACTGCCTGTGACAGAGCAGCTGGTCTGGACATGGGCTGATGCCCCAGTTGACAGGTTGTTGGATTAGAAAGAATATCAAAGGCAGTGAGTAAGATTAGGGATAAGTGAACATCTGACAGCAGTTTGCAGCAGGGGAGAACAGATGATAAACAATGGGAGCGGGGTGCATGGGGGGGGTGAGAGGTGAGAAGGCCATGGGAAAAGTGTGGCGGCAATCACTAAAGCTCCAGGTTGCTGAGCCTCATGAATAGAACAGGAAATGGGATTTGCTGGGACAGATGTGCTGAGCGGTGATGAATACATTATAGGGAAATGAGGCTAAACTCCTAAAGGTAAGGGATGTTCTTTCTCTGAAAACAGAAAATATGGGTTAAAAAAAAGTTTACCCTGCTGGAGAAATAACCATTGATACTTAAAAACTGTTACAGAGAGAAGTAATGCTAGTGGTAATTTAATTATATGGTTATTCCCCAGTAGCATTCATGAGGAACTCTAGGTCATGTGCTTCTAGCATAACAATCTTACAGTGCTATTACATATACAGTATTACAAGTATGTATTTTAAACCTAAAATTGCACAAAGAGTAGAACAATTTGAATGATGGAGCAGCCTGAATGGAGGCTCTGACTGGATAATGCTCAGATGCATATTCTGTATCTGGCATGTATTATATAGCACTCACATAACATATGTTTGATCCTGCCACCATTCAAAGAGAGTTGTACAGAGTGATCTTGTGAGGTCCTTCCAGCCTTACATGTTTTTCAACGCTGTGAAGTGATTGTATGCTTGTAGGAAATTATACATAACTGCTGCTGCTCCTTAGGATATTGTTTCTGTACTTCTCAAACTTCTTTAGTTTATATTCTTGATGGCTCCTTTTCCGATATTTATGATTACCTCAGGAACCCAGCAGACAATTTTGTATTTACTAATAGGTCTATGTTTCAGCTCACTGACTTAGAACTGCTTCTGTGATTTTTCTTTTCTTAATTTTTAAAGAAATCTTATTAAAAAACTAACTCTCACACTAACATTTTAATAGTCTATTACTTCAGCAAAAAGAGGAGATGCAGAAACTATAATAGTTGACATTGATGTGAGAAAGTATGGATAAAGTTTGCCCTCCAGACATCTTCCATGGTATATTCTTCCAGTTTGTTTTACATATATGAGCTTTGTGAAATAAAGTAGAAACACAAAGTGTGAGAGTCACCAACTGGAAAACATAAAGCTCAATGGTGTAAAGGACAAGAGGTGGCTTAGCTGTAATAGGAATGCCCACCATCTGTCTCTCCTGACCTCACATCTCTCTCATGTGTTGCCCCCGTCTTCAAGATGAGGAAGCACGTATCTGGCCTCCTTTAGTCCCTGTGTGCTCCTAGAGATGTGTACTGTAACTGTAGCTCTGTTTTTCAAAAGAACAAGGCATTATAACTACAATCTGGGATGAATAGGTATGTCTCATAGGCCTATGGAAGGTGTTCGTGTTGCAGAAACATGACGTGCGATATTTTGACCACAGTGGCATCAGCAGTTCAAGAATCTGTAGATCTCTGGAGTCCTATAAGTTCTCAAAAATCAGGGATTAACAAGGATTGTACTTCAAGTGGCCACGATAGTAATGAAATAAAGTGGTGGTGAGCACAGCAGAATGTTGATTAAAAAGCATACTTTACATGTTCTGATCGGCATAAGACTATGCTAATAGTTCTGTTTTCCATAAACTTTGATTTCTTCATTTGCATGAGACTATAACTGAAGAATTTCCCATTTGTTACAGGCAGTGTCCATTTTAAGACTGGTTGAAGATTATTTGCAGTTGGCTCGCATAATTCCTTACTTATGTCCCAGTTCACTTATGTTACAGGATCACTGTCGTTACGAAGGTTTCAGAAATACTGCAGTGAAACAGAACTGTATCTAGATCACTTATCAATTACTAATGCCAGTTGTATATGACTTTTAAGAAACAAGTGTATTTCCCTGTACTAGTGCTCTGTTCAGAACAGACAAGTTAGAAGCTATTCCCAAGTTACTTCTTGAATCTTCCTGTGTATTATGTTTTCCGAACAGGAAGGTGATGAGGAGATGACTGCTGCTGTGGGAGTCAGATTTCAGTAGAATCTATCCAAATTGAGAGGTAAAAGTGGAGTTAAGAAAATAGCAGAACCTGGAGCTAGTTGCATCTGTCACTTTGAACTGGTTTTGGGGGGGCTGGGGAGAAAAGAGAGGATAAAAAGCCCTGAGGATCTTTGTGAGGAGGGTCTGTGAGAAAGTCTTAGGAGAAAACTCTAAAGACTGTTACTAAGCCTTGGCTTCTATTAGCCCCCTGCTGCTGTTCTTCATCAAGTTGTTTTAATGGCTTTCAAAGCAAGTGAGTGGAAAATGGTTTCTCTGGAACTTTAAGGAGACTGAACTGAAAACTGTCATTGCTTTATAAGTAAAACACATCAAAGATTGATGGGAGAATCGCTTGTTAGGCACATTGTAGATTTCAATTAAAAAAATGAGAGATATCATAAAAGAGACATTAGGTCATCATAACTACCTAAAGGTGAAAGTTTAGTGACTTGCTATGAGCTCAGGGACCTGTGTTAAGTATCTCTTTCATAGCCTTTGTGGCCCTCTGTGTTTGTGCGTGTGTGCAAGCTTTTTAATTTTTATTTCCAAGAGGTTTTTTTTTTTCCCTAATACACAGAGGGAAAAGTACAGAAGCTTAAAAATGTAGGTGGTGGTTAATGTGCTTTTTAATTGTCTTTCCTCTGTCTTTAGGGATGCCTTCTTCTGGTATTTTTAATTACTTAGTGCTTCAAATTCTTATCTACTTCTGCAATTTGTGTTGCAACGTACAGGATTTATTCTATGTGTTCAGTGTGTGCAAAGTGCATTTGCATATCATCCAGTAATTGTGTGTTTATTCTGGAACCTGGTCTGCTCACTTTCCTCTCCCCACCTTCTTTTCCCTCCACAGTCCTCCCAGTCAGTAAATAGTGTGGTTTTTAGAACAGTGTAGTAGATATAATTAAAAAAAAAAGGGGGAGGGGGGGGAGAGAACCAACATTTCCAGTGAGACTTTGAGCTTCATTCTTTTAAGGCAAATGCTTGTTCTGATATGTCATGCTGGGTATGATCAAGGTGCATATTTAGTAAGCAAATACAAACAATTGTTTAAAAAGACTAAAAGAATTCCTCAGCAGGCTGATAAAGCACAACGTGCATGATTCACTGTCCATTGGAAAAGTGTCAGAAGTGTTCCAATGTTGTAGCTTCAGTTTTAATTCACGAGTTCTTTCTGGAGTTAAGCAGCTACGTCTGTGCATGATTCTGACTCGAGAATTTATTCTTAATGTAAAAAATTATTTTTTTCCCAAGAGCTTAATATGGGATGACTGCAGTCACTGGATTTTCTGCATGATATACTTAGAAATGTTATCTATATCATCAAAATAACATAACATTATTTGGGTAATTCATAGAATCATAGAATGGTAGGGTTGGATCCGTAAGTTTTTTATGACATACGAGATCATTGAGATTGCTAGCAGGAATATTGACTATGCAATCAACTACACAGACTTTGATAACTTGTTTTTCTTTTAAGGATTCTTTTCAATGATTTTTGTCATTTTAGCTCACATTTTAATTAGCTTTAATTTATATGCTGCATAAAAAGGTCATAGGCTATACATGACACTCTAAGATCCCCTGCATGTATTTTTATGATCTTTTGAAATTCCACCATTGCTGAATAAGATTATATTTTCCCACATCTTATTGGTGAGGACAGATCTTTGCTTGCATTTTTTCTGCTTCATTCTGGTTTAGATAAAGCCTAAAGCAATTGAACTAAGAGAATTTTTGTTTTTAACTTGGAAAGTAAGGTGATTGGAATTGCAGCAGCTCAGTGTTTTTTGACCAGAAATTAAGTGTTCTAACAAACTGAGCTGGAAGTCAAGGTGTGGAAAAAAACCAAAGGAAACGGGTAAATGTGTATATTGAGCACAATATTGTAAGTAATTTAAAAATCTATTTAGGATATGGACCTATATAGCTTTGTAAATCTTGTTTTCTTGAACTGCTGAAATAAAATAATGCTGTTGGTTTCATTGAGTTTTGGTTTGGCTTTTAAACCTACCTTTGTTGTTATTTGTCCACTTAAGCTTGTTGAGTTTTGGAAGCAGCTGGATTAGAAGAGAAGTTGGCTATCACATAGGTAGGCAGCTTCTGGTTTACTTTGTCTGCAAGGCTTGTCATGCTGTTAAGTGCAACGTTTCCATAGCACGGGAATGTATGAGCCTCACACAGACTCACAGAACCTTAAGGGCTGGAAGGGACCTCGAGAGATCATCCAGTCCAACCACCCTGCCAGAGCAGCACCACCTAGAATAGATCACAGGAATTTGTCCAGGTGGGTTTGAATGGCCCCAGAGGAGACTCAACAACCCATCTGGGCAGCCTGTTCCAGTGCTTCCTCACGTGAACAGTTAAGAAATTCTTCCTTGTATTTCTTTGGAACCTGCCTAAAGCATTATGGTACTCTTGCTACAGAAAGATTAATTTGTAAAAATAACAATACAAATGTGATGATTTAAGTGTAAGAATTACACTTAAATGGGGGATGGGGGGTGGGGGGGCAAGCTGAGAGAGTAGAGATCTAATCATATCCAGGGACTGCAAACAAGCTGGTCACAGAAACTATTTCACTAAATGGAAAAACTGTTGAAATAGTCACTTTTGAAATATTTCTCAAAAAAAACCAAACCCCAAACCCAGCTGAATGCCAGTTGGCCTTGTGTCTTCCCTCCCTTCTGTCTGTACATTCTTCTGTAGGCCTTATGATAGAGCAATGGCATGCCTTCTAGTATTGCATTAAGGAGGATGACATACCACACCTAGCAGTTGTGCCTTGGGGAGAAGATGAAAGAGAAAAGAAAGAACTTTCTGCAGTGCTGTGTTTTGTGTATTTTTTGGTCAGAAAATGATGTCTGGCTCCTGCAAGGGAAAGTGTATAATTGTCTTTAGTACTTGTGGAAGTTAAATCTTCATTCTCAGACCAGCTTAATCTGTGGAGCTGTATCTGTAAACTTCATTCTTTGTGTAACATTTTTAGTCTCTTCTGTGTATGCTGGGTTTATGCCATTGCACATTCAGGATGAAGTCTTAGAGCCTAAGGTGTCTTGGTATTCTGTTGAAGGAGCCAACAGAAATGGCAATAAATAGTTTTAACATGCTCACTGTATCCAGTACTGCTGAGGAGCCACACTAAAAATCCCAGGACCTTGTCTATGAAAACACTTGCTTTGAGCAGTACCTTGAGTTCCTATGAGACTTGCTGTGTAGGAGGCATCCTTCCCTGCTCTTACTTCACCATGGAGACACCACAGTGCTGCACCTGGCTTCCTTCCCAACTTTTTTAAAACTTAGAATCTTCCAAAGTGCTGCTTGTGGACCTTGGTCAATGTTGTTAACACAGGCTCTTTGTGGATGTGTACCAGACTGCTGTGTGATGCAAGGTGTGCAGTTCATAGAGTTCCCACATTGATTTGAATTCTGCATCAAAAAAAAAAAAATCATATCCTTTGTAAGCTGTAAATAAATGGGTTTAGTAATTGCTTTTCAAAACCATGTTTCTGTGATCCACGCTATTGCTTCACAGATGTATTTGCAAAAACCAGTAACTTTGAAGCTGCACGACAGATTATTTTCTGTGTTGTTTGTAATCCATTTGTAATGATACAACAGTCTATACAAACACTTTTTCTTATCAATATTGTACTTTGGTTGACATAATAATTTCTGTTTCTGAAATTAAAACAGCATTCATCAACTGCATAGATTTGAATGCAGTTTTTTTCCATCTAAAAAATTGAGTGATCTAGGACTGTGGTAGAAGAGGGATAGTTTTTTCTCTCCTTGTGCCCTTTTTCTGTCTTTGTCAACCAGAGAAGATTTTAATTTAGTGTAAGTTGCAGCAGAATTTGTTAGAATGACTAAAGAGGTAATGAGAAATATTAGACAATTGATGGTGGTGATTAGCATTTGGCTGAAATACCAGTGGCAACTTAAACTGTGGTTTTACGGTGTTGTCAGTGTTGTTTTCCTGAATGGTATAGTGAAATTAATGATGAAAGGACAGTTTCTTTCCTTCCTCTTTAGGATGAGGGTCATGACCTAGGGTAGCAAAGAAGAAATTATGCTTGTAGGCGTAGTGGTTGCCTTGGGACTGATGATTTTAAGATTCATTTTCTACTATACTTTGCCTCTCTCTGTACTGTGCCAGCAGAGAGGAGGCAATGCAGAGTCAGTGGGGTGATTGTCTCTCTAAGGCAGAGGTTCTGCATCAGGTTGTCTTCAGCAGTCCCTAATTCTCTGGAGTGTCATACCAGTGAGTGGTCAAGGGAATCATGAGTTGTAGGAATGTGATTTAGACCAAAGCAGTGGAGAGTCCTCTTCCTAAGGGCTTGAAAGGACATTTGGAGTAGTGAGCGCACAGGATGAGTACAGGAAGGAGTTAAAGAACATCAAGGAAGGTTTCTCATCTGCTGTGGAGTCTCAGACTCGCAATGGGTACTTTCTTGTGATTTTCACTCTATCCTTAAACATCTACTACAGACATAGTTGACCTAGGTATGTTATGAGTTATTTCCCCTGCCTGTCATTAAATATCACTAGTCTGAAATTTCACAGTCAGGCTCTTTATCTTGGTAACGCTGTGGTCAAAAGAAGCAGCTGTCAATGGACCAGAAAAGATTGAAACAGGTTTCCTGGAGATGTTTTTCATTCTTTTGATCTCTTTAATTTTTCTTTTTTTTTAAACCAAGTTTTGTTTTCTTATATTTAGCCCTGTGTGTGTGTGTCTCAGGAAAATTTAGCAGTTTGGAAAATATTGTCTTTGGTGACTTAGGAGTGTAAGTGCCATTTTACAAAGCAATTTGCAGGAATCAGCCTCACTGAATTTCACTAAGGTAGTTTTGTAACCTTAGAACACATGTTGCAGTTTAAATCCCACCATAGAATATTACATTATTCAGTACAGGTGTTTAGATGCTGTTTGGGGATTCTGGTGTTTGCCTGAAACGCCAGTGGTTCAGAGTAAAGCCTTAAGTTCAGGTCTTCCATCTTTTCAGTGAGTGCCTTAAAGGAAAAAGTTAGTGTATGCCACAAAATGCTTTCTTAAATCTCATCTTTTGGAGTTGTTCATGAGTTATTATAAACTGGAGCAGGGATATGAACCCATGATTCTCATTCCCCAGATTTGTTTCTTACTGAACTACAAAGGCCATGTTTGTTTGTTTGTATCTGACTCAATGGATATTTAACAATTTATACAAATAAGGAAAACTCCAGAGAAAGAAATGAAAGACAGAACACGTAGGAGTTCTCAGCAGATCTCTGGTTGAGGTATTTCTCTGTCTTTTATTCTCTGAGCTGGAGCCAGCAGATATGCCTCCTAGATCTATTCTCCTGTTCCACAGGGATGTGCTTTTAATGTTAGCATCACTTTTACTTGTCCTGATAAAGAATTCCAAAGGCAAAACATTACGATTTCTGATCACATTCTACCCAGGACAATTGTCTCAATTGCTTCTAGCTTCTGGTTTTCTTCAAAGATGTGTGTATTAATCCCACTGAACATCATGAAGTCTAGTATGTCAGTATGGCAGCTCAGAATTGCAAAATGCGAGACATGAAATTACAGGTACAGTCGTCCCCTCTTTTGTGTGGCACATACCTTTGTGCAGTGGCAGCATGATTGCAATGGAGAAGCATTTTTTCTGCTGAGTTGGTTTAGTCATTAGGTGACATCTTCAGGTTGCAGAAATGTTTGTGCTGTTTGCACACCATGCAGAAAGCAAAGAAAGGCAAATTGGTACTGCTTTGATGGAAGTGCTAGTTTAGGTCAGATTAAACAGAAAGTATGGCAAAAGAAATCTTAGTGGTGTACATTTCCTGACATTTTGTCCCTTTGATAGTAATTTTGCAAAAAAAAAGAGTTATTGCAAGTTGTGTGACATTTTTTTCTTTGATAGTAACAGAAAACTTGGGGGAAAAGATGACAGAAATGGCCTTGTCTGTGCAGGTTTTCAGCAGACATGGAAATAAGTGTCTGTGTGAGATGTGTAACACATGCTGAATGCACAGTTTGCAAATTATATTATCTCTGTAAAAACATCTCTCATTATTAAGAATATATTCCTTAACTATGTGCAGATAAAGTTTCAGATTTCATGTTTTACTGTAAGTTTGTGGAAAAAGCAGTGTTAGTGATTTAGTAAATGAGGAGAGTATGTGTTCCTTTTATCCTAGCAAAATAAGGAAGTGTGTCACTTCAAAGGGAAAACACAGTGTAGTGAAAATGGAAAAATACATGAAGCATAATTCAATAATATGACAGCAATTTAAGTAAAAGAGCAGTTAATTATTTGCTTTAAATTTTGTCATATATGTACAGTAACACTAGAGTCTGAAAACTCTACCTTGTAGCAATTGTAATCAACTTAGTACTAGGAAAGCCCCATCTGTATCTCAACTTATAACCTTAAATTATATGCTGACCTGGCAGTAAAATGACGTGAGAAAAGTCATAAATTTGACCTTTGTGCATATCGTGTTTCTTAAGCACCATATCCTTACTCTTTGTAGGATAGATTTCAGTATGCTGCTACATATTTCCCTTGGAATAAAGCACATTTGATATGTGTATGCAGTTGTTCTTACTGGTGATGTACATTGAAAACAGAAAACCAAGGTGAGAAAAGCGATTTTACTTATTTTGGTGTAGTCATAATGCTGATGTTTTATAAATTTCATTCAAAGGTAAATGATCTTACTGATAGCTGAATGCCAAGATAAACTGCAACAACTCCATTGTTGAAAAGTACACACAAAAAACAAACTGTGACTTGAAAAGTAAACTTCCAGAGGATTATATGAGAAAGTTTACTTACACATCATCAAGTATCTTAGTTGTAATTGCTTTGGCAGTTGATGTACATAAAATGAACAAAGTGGCTTGGCCCAGTATTGCATTAAGATTTGAATAAATTAATGCATTCTCTATTGTTTGTATTACCTCCTAAAGTGTGAAAAAACTGCACCTTTGAACAGTAAACTCTATTGCCATAACCATCTGTTTGCAGTTTCATTGCAAACTCCTACCAGAATAACCTTCACTTTGAAGAGAAAATTGATATGGGTTGTAAAAATTATGGTCTATGACCTTAGGTTTTACATCTCTTGAGGTATCCCTGGTGTGGTCTCCACTGGTATACACGATGATTTCTTCAAGAAGTACCTTCATTTCTTCCAGCTAATTTCACAAAAGAGGTCAAGTCCATGCCTCAAAGAGTTTGCTATCACATAGAGCTGAGTATCTCTTTCTCTGATTCAAGCTCCTTATACATAAAGTGAGTGTAGTGGAGGAGATGGCAGCAACTTTGCCCTGCCCACAGCTGCTGTGTCAGCTGGAGCTGTCTTGTTATTCTGTAGCACACAGGATGATTTGTCTCTAGCTTAGTTTTACTTCTGAAATCATTAATGGTGTCAATTAAAGCCAATTAGCAGTAGTTGTATTTCTGCTTCAAATAGAATGTTCATTTCTGATGTTGAAAAGTCATCAGTTTGTGTATTTTTGGATGCAGATGCCACAAAGGCAGTAAACCCATTCATTTCTAACTGAGACGTTTGCATAGGAGTAAGTTAAAAACTGCAAAATGCCATTATTTGTAATCATGATGCTTTTAAAAATAAACATTCTGGATAGTTTAGTAACAAAAACTTGCAAGCTTTGTTTGAAAAACAAACACTCCCCTCCTTCCTCTTGGGCTTAAACAGTGGCTTGTTTAAAAAACAATAAAATTCCATAACACTTAAACTCTTTTGAAGTAGTTCTTCAACATCAGCAAGTAATTCTGCAAATTGCTTTTGAAGATGAGGCTTCATTTACTCCAGCGTGTGCAGTCTGATGGAGTGGATTAGTGGGTGTGGACTGAAATCGTAATTTTGGCTTTTTTTTGTGTGTCCATATGGCTTTCTGGAGAACACTCTTTATCAAATGCATCTCTGTCCTCTTGGAGGAATTTTGAATAGGCCCAGGCTGTTGCACTGAACAGTCATTGGTGAAAAATTGGTGTGTATATAATGGCATTGCATTTATCTTGGCTACCACAAATCAATTTTTCATCAGCTTTTATTGTAGAGCACTTTTTAAAACTCAGATCAGTTCCCAGAATCAGCTTGCTGTGTAGCTGTGCAAATGGAAGTGCCGAGGCAGGGGTAGAGCAGAGTTGTGCAGCTGGGGTAGAAGAAGGGGCAGCTTGGCTTTCCATTGACTGACACTGTTACGGAGCTGCACCCTAGGACTCAGTGACTTTAACACCAAGCCAAGCTATCATAAAACAGTTCTGTAATACTGATGTATACATTCAAAAGGGAGAAAAACGAGGGCTGTGCAATCACCTAATGCAAATTACAATGATTTCATTTATTTTTATTATTTTTTAAAATTGACTTGCATGGTTTTATGCCAACTGAAAGTGCTTCCTTTCATTTGGAAAGGTGTGTAGTACTTTCTATGAAATCTATAATTATAAAAAAGGAGACAGCTTTCTCCCTGCTTACCGCAAGTTAAACCTTTAAAGTAGACTAAAAAAAAAAACCAACAAAACCCTATGATAAGTCATTATTTCAAACAGATTTCATATGCAAAATAGGCTGTTCAAGACAAAGCTTTTCATTTAGGTGAAAAAGTTGAATGTTAATCGTCCTTGAATTTTTGACTGTTCCTTTGCACATTTTTTGGGGATGAGGAGGTTAACCTGGTGAAACCCCGTCTAATAAAGTGTCAAGTTTCATGTTTTCTTGCAACAAACAGACATCTCAACAAGAGAATGCATAGTGAATTTCCAAATAGAGGCATTGCTGTACACCTTGATATTAAACTATGTAGATAAATTTGTAGAGGACTGGTTGACTGTGAAAATGACTGCAATAGAAAAACAAGTTTCACACATGTTTTTAAAGAAAAACCTACACACATAGCTAAAAAAAATTAATATCTGAAGAGAAAAAAAGCAAAATCTGATTATTCCATGAGGCAGCTTTACTGCTTTGTTACACGTAAATCATTAAACAGGCATCACACACTTGCTTGGCTTTGCTGACTCTGGTTTCACACCGTTATTTGTCAGTTATTTCTCTTATTTGTTTGTCTTGTAGTGTTGATATTTTATTGCATGAAGAGTGGTCATAATCCCTTTGCATTAAGGACATCAAATGCTTTTGTGTCTTAGGAGTCTGAAAGCAGAGTAAATGGAGCGATGAGGACAGAGTTATTTTTATGTTAGAATTGCTTCAACTTCTCGAGTTGGATTTTTTTTTTTCACAAACGTGGAACATTTATTTCTTGGATGACTGCTTTAAACCCAGCCCAACTGGTAGAAGCTAGGGAATCATGATTGTTGTTTGCCATTTTAACCCTCATAACTGGTGCATGTGGCTTATCTATACCGTAATGTATTTGTCGTTTTTCCTTAGCTGCCTCTGTTTGTTTACACTAACTTTTGTCTGGGCTCTAACTGAATTGTAAGATGATTGTTCCCACTACATATGTTTAGTGCCTATCACAATGGGTCGCCAAACGTCATGCTGTCTCTCCTGTAATGTAAACAGTAAGAAGTTAATCGTTGTCAGGGACAGATTCTTTTTCTCTTTTAGTGGCATATGCGAGGTTAGTTTGCTTATTTTGGGCATATGTCGCCACTATTTTAAGTGCTTGCATGGCCTGTCACCAGTCTTCTCA
This sequence comes from Urocolius indicus, assembly GCA_013401255.1. Classification (NCBI taxonomy): domain Eukaryota; kingdom Metazoa; phylum Chordata; class Aves; order Coliiformes; family Coliidae; genus Urocolius; species Urocolius indicus. The sequence continues at coordinate 22,907 of WBNH01010479.1, read as the reverse complement.
AAAATCTGTAATACAAGCTATGAAACCCTTTCTCCTGGGGTGGTTTGGTGTGACTTGACAGTTCTTGGCCACGTTGGCTTTCTCTGTCCAAACAGTAGTTTTCTGTGGATATTCATAGAAGATGACATAGGGCAGTACCTTTAATTCAGTCACATTTTAAATCACTAAATACTTAGATAAGGCATTTCCCTTATTAAGATAGTAGAAGCTTTTAGATAAAGATCATTTCTGCTTCAGTCATATGTTTTCTGTCCAGAGCTCGTTACAAGAAGTCATTTAAATCAGTGCAAATCCAACATGAATTTGGATGTGTTGAATCATCTGAACTCCCAACAGAGTAACTACAGAAAATCTGTTCCTATAAACCCGTGTGTTGAGGATTTATTGTGACACTCTTGTGCAACGTTGTGAAGCAGTTGTTACATAGAGGTAAGGGAAGCATTTAAAGAGGCTTTGTGAGTGTTCTTGTACCTGTTACACTAACATGTTTTCAGTTTACTCTTCCAAACAAAACTTCTAGTAAAAGCTAAGAAGGATAAACCTTGAACTATGCATGTTTAAAACATACATGTAGTACTGTTTACATGTATGTGTTTCAGAAGCTATCAGTTAATTGTTTTACTCGTGAAACAAATAATACAAACTTCTGTGTGTAGCTGCTGGACTTCAGCACTGGTTCCTTGAAGGAAGACAGATCATTGCCCAGATAAGCCTTAACCTTTCTCCTCAGGTGTCCAGCTAAGACATCGTGTTTCTGTATTACGAGAAATAGTGAATAAAAGTTTCACATTCACCATCTCCATGTCATTCATGATATTACAGTCTTCTGTTGTTTCAGCCTTTAGCGTGGCACTATTACCTTTAGCTGCATGACATGGCCTGCTGCACAGCTCTCCCTTTCTCATCCTCCTCTCAAAACTCAATAGCATTGAAAAGATGCATGTCTTGTTATTTATAAGTGAGGCACCACAGCTTGAATTCACTTCCATTATTTATAAATAGATCCCCTTCCTTGGGAGGATCCTTGGAGATAGTCCTTGAGGAAAAGCCTGCATCTGTCTCTCTAAAGTTCTGTTCCAGTCCTCATTCCCTCCATTTGATAAAGCAGCATCTACAGAGGAATTGTTGTGATTCCCAGCAGCGCTATACACAACAGCAGAGACCACAGCCAAATTGAATAGGGTTTGATTTGTTTGGGTTGGGGTTTTTTTGAAGGCTCAGAATGGTATCAGTATAACACTGAGCTGACTATTGGTATGTGTGCAAATACATTTATGTGATGTGTGAGCTGGCTCGAGAGCTTCTCAGGTGGCAGACCGTGTACGGGTGCTGCCCTCAGGGAAGAGAGGGAGGAAGGCATTCAAGCTGTCTCAAATAAAGAGTAGAGGGAAACTCTCCAGTCACTTGTGTCAGAGCACGTCCAGGGTCAGTCTTGTGTGGAGCACATTCAGTATCACCGTAAGATCAGTGCCAGTGAATGCTGCTTCTTAGCATAGCGTGTCCTTTTTATCTTCTTTACTGGCTAGCCTGGCCTAAGTCTTGGTCAAATTTCTCTAGTAACCAAAAGCTACCCTTTGCTTAGGTACTGAACAGCAATCAGACCATGTTGTTCAGACTTCATATTGCCGAAGGGAGTGGAAGAAGGCAAGACAGTGATATCCTTGGTGCAGCAATTCTTAAGGCATTTTAGCCAGAGGGATTAGGAGAAAGAATGGTATTTTTGTTATAGGATTCAGACAAGTCCAACTTACTCGTAACAGACGGTGTGAACAGGCTTCTGCTTGTAATTATGGCAATGAGCAGGTGCAGGAAGAGTCTTAGGAAAATCATTTCAAGGATGGAAGCAGGACAGAGAATGTGGAGCTCAAGCATGGGTGGCATCATAAACAGCTCTCTGCTGGTAAGAGTCACATCTGCTGAACTTGCATCCACTGTCAACACTTCTCTAGAAGAGAGCTCTTTGCAGTGCATGGTTGTCCTGGAATAATTTGAACCAAAAGGGATTGAGTTCCCTTTGTGCGGACTGTAAAGCTGGTAGGATACCGTTGTCATTCTAAGTTGTCAATGCCATTGTTAAAGTCAGTCATAGATAATATGAGGAGGACTCGTGACCCACTATTGTGCATTCAAATAGTACAGAAATGGTTATTTGTGTTTGCTTTTTGGGATCAGGAGAGGACTGTGGTTAATTTGGATGCCTTTTTGAGGGATTGCCTTTTGACACCCTTCAGCTGCCTTTCATCAGGGGCTTGGAAGAGTATTCCTGGGAAGCATTGCTGTATGCTTCCTCTGTTCTTAAATGTGTTTTTTGCTGTTAGAGACAGGATACTAGGCAAGTTGGACATCTCATCTGACCTGATACGGCTTTCTTATGCAATTTGTGCTTGTGTAAGTAATCTGTCTTCTGTGTAACATGAAACGAAGTTGTCTCACATGCTGCCTCTCCTGGAATACAGCTTTATTAACTTACACATGCTATATGCCCTAGTTCAGCATTGCAACATCACAGAACCTGATCACTGAGCACAGAATAGAGTGTGATTACTTTGCGATTAAAGATTTACCAAATCAAATATGTGTTATACAAGGTTGTTGCATTACCAGAGCTGCTATTCTGAACAGATGAAAATTGATGTAAAATACTCCTGACCTATTTGTCTTTATAAAACATCACAGGACACATTTCCTATTCCAAGAGTAATTTTTGACATCTTTCTCAAATGTAATAATATGCTCCTTTCTCCTGCTGAGTGTCAGTGGTTAGATATCCCAGCACTTACTTCTCTCACTTCATTGAGAGATACTTTGATAGTTCCTTACTCAACATTGAAGAATGGAGTACTTTATAATAATACACATATATGTGTTTATTAAAATGGAGAGTGCTAAAGGTTTGAGAGAGTTTTTTGTACCTCATAAAGATACTTCTCTTTTTTAGGAGTGATGACTAAAGATACCTTTAACTCTTTCCACCTATCTGTGACAGTTGTGATAGGAGAGCATTGTCAAAGGCCAGCAGTTTAACAAGTAGTCATGGCCACTTGGCTTTTAAAAGCATGAATCTTGATCAGTTTCATCAATTAATATTTTGGTCCTGAAGATAAGATAGAGATATTACATACAGCTAGATATAGTTGGTTAGAAACTGGTTAGAATTAATGTTCTGTAAAGTATGTAAAGCAGCATAAGAACCATTGGTAACTGTTTACATGCTATTAATAATTAGCAACCTTCATACTAGTCTGTTAGCAAAGAACCACACATCGAGTACAATAGAAACTCAACTCCATACGGTTGGGTTCAAATTACATTTGGCTTGGACAATAGGGAATGAATGGGGCTCATTTGAGTTTCTGCCACTGTAAACAATGAAATGTTGGAATGTTTCATTTGTTTATTGATTTATTTATTTGGACAGGTGCAGGTTGATCATACAAAATAATTTTTTATTCAAATATAGGCAGAAAATAGCTTAACAAATATTGTCCAGTTAAGAGTGTGTGATGATAAGCAACATCTTAAGTGAAAAGACTCAAATTGATGTAGCCCGTGGCTGGTTTTGAGTTTGAGTCTTCAACTGATCAAATATTTTAAACTAATCACTTCATGTGCTGTCCAGCCACTTAGAAAAGAAATATTTTCTTTACCGATTCATTTATTTTTAGTTCCCCTTTTTCTTTTAGAAATTATGTGAATGTCTGTGATTCTGTTAATGCTAATGGAGCTAATCCTTGAGAAGAGGTCATTCAAATCTGATGGATCCTGTCTGAATGAGGGTGATTCTCCAGGGTGTAATTTTCCTCAGTTACTTGAAACCCTTCCATAAGTGCTCCAAAGCAATCAGGTTCTATAATTTGCAAAATGATGGCAGGAGGAAAGAGACAGGAAAATAGTTGCTGGGATCATATGATAGCAAGTAGTATTAAAGGACTAATAGCCTAAATTAACGCAAGGACATCCTTGATTCAGGCTCTTTTGTCTTCTCCATCAGCTGGACACCCACATTTCTCCCAAGCAGACGCTACATAGGGAGAACAGATGATGGTAGTACATCTCACCATTTGGGACAGGAGAAGGTTGAAACTGGAGAAATAATATGAAGGCACACACAGAAGACGTTACCCTTGTTCCACAGCTTCCCAATGTACTCATATGGAATAGAAAATTGCACAGCAATCTGCAGAGAAAGTTCCAAAAATACCAGTCTTACAGTTAGAAATAAACCTACAGAAGGACTGAGCAGATCTTACACATTGAATACCCTATATTATCTTGCCATGTACCGTAGCCTGTGCTATTAAGTCCAAGCGTTGGAACTATATGTTGTATCTCAGTCCTTTCAAAGTTGTTCCTCTACCTCTCACGAGGTGGAATGGATTTGAGTATACACTCAGTTTGACAGTGTCTTTAATATTTCAGTTCACACTGAGACATTTCTGTCTTTAGTTCTCTTTCAATTTGATATTGCATTTAAACAATGACAGGTATTCTGTTCTAATGCACACGTTTGATTTCTGTCAGTGCTAACAGAAGGTATGTGCAGTCACCAGTGGAAGAGTAGAGTTTCTCTTTGTGGTGAACAACTGTTTATAATTAGAGTTGTGGGAATGAAGAAAAACCCATCTAGCAAGCAAATAGTCACTATTCCAAAAAGCTTGGTAAACTCATAAAGCTCAGAAGCTTAATCTCTGAACCAGAGTGCTTGTTATCTAATCCCCACCAGCTGTTGTGTACTTGGTAGCCATGACATCTGTAATAGAGCTGAAGGGCCTGTCTATATTGGTTGGCACCTTTACCCACCAACTGAACTTGATTCTTCTGTCATTGCTCACATTTACCTGCTTTAAATCATTAACCAGTTGCTCAGGGTTTGATCATCCATGTAACTCTACTTTATAATAGAGAGCTTGTGCTGCTTGTCACATTAAGCATATTTTACTTATGCAGATTTTCAGCATGTCTAGGTTTTGCCTTGCTAATAAGATAAAGATATCAACCCAAAGTATTCCCTCTGGTTACATAGTGATTCCTTATATAGACTTAATACTAACTTAGGAGTGAAATCTCTTTCAATTGTATTTCAGCTGAAAAAAATCACACTTCTAATAAGGAAGGTAAAGAATTGTATGTGTTTCTCTGTTAATTGATGTGTTTGAATTGTTGTGGGTGATTATAGAAAACAGAATATAAATATAAGCAAGGGTGTTCTTTATAACTGTGGAAAAATGCCTGTTTTCAGGGATCAGTTTCATCTGTGCTGTAGTGGATCTCCACTTTTAAGATATCAGAGGACAGAAATTGACCCAACTAGAGAAAATAATCCATTTTATGTCTCCCAGTTCTTGGGTGAGTGCTGTGACTTCAAGCCTGCTGTTAGACAGTATCCTCACCACCACAAGCAGTGCAGAGTAACAGCTGTTGTGTAGAATGGAGTGTGATCTCTTCATGTTAGGCATATCACGGACAAAACTACTATTTTGGGCTTTGTAAGGGGTTAGAGGGAAGGATGTCTTGTTCCTGGATCCCAAATGAGTTTAGTTCGGATGTAAGTTCTGAGCTGTCCTCCTGAGACCATTTCTGAATGTGAAAGAACATAGACCCAAATGTTATTTTACTGGTTAAAACTTAGCTTTTTATAGCTTCCTAGCACCTGATAAATGATTAAATCAGGTCCAAAATTGGTCCTGAAGGCTACTATAGTCTTAACTTAGCCGTCACCATAATACCGTGGATCTAAAAGTTTGAACTGCCCAAACGCAGTACTCAGCATTGACAGTAATTGCTGATCAAATCCAAAATAACAGCCTCATAAATAAAATCACCTATACCAAGTTTTCAAAGCAATGACTGTTACATTTTGTTAATTTTCACTTGGAATTAATTGTACTGATGGATGTGTGTTGTTTTTCTGTTTCCCCACCAGAATGGCACTAAGAAGTTCTGGGATTTTATGAGGACACATGACAGGTAACAGATAAATTACACCAGTTCCTTTTGTCTTAATGCTGTGTTTCACACTATATTCTCTTCCATTGGTCAAATTTTTGATGATTTGAAATCTATTTCTTTTCAGTTCTCACTTCTTGTGTAATACTTGGAGCTGGTTCTCTACTATTTTAGACAGAATTATCAGAAATTTTAAAATCTCCTCATGGTTTATTATGCTTTCTGTAAATTTTGCCTGTGCTTGACTTTTCAAATCCTAGAGTTCTGGCACATGATGTATTGTACATTTTAATGATGGCATAGCAGATTGAACTGAAAGCTACCATTTTTAATTTAATCCTCTCCATCACTGCTATATAAGTATGTTTTAGGCAAAGCCTAATCCAAGTAACTTTACAAATGCCTGAAACCTTTCAGGCATTCCATTCTGTACATCAAGACCCTTTCTTAAGCACATGTGAAGAAATGGATGGCCGGCAACTTTGTTCCGTCTTTCCAATTGTATTTCTCCTTTCAGGGAAGAAAAGCAGTTAACTCCTGACTTCAAACATCACTTCATGCAAAATTATAACTAGTAGAGTGTATATGAAAGAGACCCACACTCAGAGTTATTAATTACTGACATATGTCTTTTAAAAAGGTGTAAATATTTTCTATAGTCACAGGTACTAGAAGATACAAATACAAAGCAAAGGTAACAACTTTCTCTAAAAAAAGCTTTTCTAAGTCTACAAAATGTAAAAAAATGTAGCAAAACACTAATGGCGAAAGAAATTGTGGCTTATAACCCAAACCATGTTGAGAGATGAATTCTTCTTGTATGTAAAGTAAGTAAGTAAAATAAATTATGTTTTTATCAATGTAGAAGTGCCAGGGAACATATTAGATTCAAAATGCCCGTTCTGCTTGAGAATGAGGACAGAAAAGGGAGTGATATTTCAATACTGAACTTCACACTTGCTTTTGGAATTTGCCTGGAAGACAGTTCTTGTCTTTGCACTTTGTCTGTCCATATGGGCATGTGCCTGAATTTATGATCATGGATACAAAGGCTGATATGATAATTGATTGCTGGAAATTTAATATATGCCCTGTACTGTCGAGCAAATGAATCCAGCCTCAAGTCACAGTACTGACAACATGACTTCCAGATGAATCATTTGTGTTACGATTTTTGTTTAAACTTTAGTATATTGCTCTGTGATAATGTGTGACTACATGCAACTAACTGAATGGGGTAAATAGGAAAGGATCAGTTTTCCATGAACTCCTTGGGAACACTATTTCTGAAGGACTTTTGTGGACATTTTTAAAATTGTTGAGAACATAACTGTATAAAAAGGCTACGGCCACATGTCATGCCAGTCATCTCTGGTCACATAACATTTGTTAGCTTCAGATGTACAACAGCTGCCATCCTCACTTATTAGTGACTTCTGTTGAACTGTAGAATGTCTAATGCTCTTTCACAAGTCACTTGAATGCAACTTCTGACACTGAAGGTAATAATGTGAACTTTCTGTGTAGGAAATCCATGGGTTTACAGAAATTCTGTTTGCGAATATGAAGTCAATTATTATCAGATAAATTAGTCAGGTTCAAAATGCCTTAACGTCCATTACAACTCTACATTTTACTGTGTTTTAATAGAGGAGCTATGATGCTAATTCACATGGAAAAATCACGTTGTCTAGTTGCTGAAGCTTATAGGGAACTTCACACTTAGAGGGCTCTTAGAGATTCATTACTGTTAATGAAGGATCAAATCTTGAAGAAGAGGAGATGTTTCTGGGACATGTGTCCTCTTACTCAGGGTTTCCTAATGTGTATATCTTCTTCAGGAAGGTTGTAGGTGTTTTCCATAATTAAGATCATTTCTCCACAATAAGTGTTCAAAAGTGTTTGTAAGTTACTTCTGAAAATGCTTTAACAATGTTAAATGCTGCACATTTTCTTACTTGCACATTGGAGTGCCAGATCTGTAAAGTACACATATGTATGTGTCATATATTTACATGTAACTGATATGTATCATGAATTTACTGATGGTGAATTACCCCCCCCAACTGTGCTAATCATATAAAACCAGACACTGAGCCTAACTCACGTTTTATATGTCATCCTCTTTCAGCAGCACAAGCGAATGTGTACTTTAAAGTGACATCCTTGCTGTATGACAGTGAACTGAGAGCTTGTGTATTAGGTTCCTTTGGGACCCCGGTCTTCTTTCTCATTTCAAATGAAGTCAACATAAGCCAATATTCAATAGATTTATGTCAGAATGCAAGCTCAATACAGGAAAATATTTACCAAGAGAGATTAAGTTATTTTTGTATAAATTTGTCCTTTCCAACTGTTCAGATGAACAGCTGATTAAATTATACAAAGGCAAAAACATGAGGACTGTGGTAGTAATTTCATTTGCCTTAAGTGTGAGTCACCTTTTATGTCACTGTATATTGCAGTATATTGAGTATATTGAGTCTATGATGCGTGGCTCCTGATCTTTCTTAAGATCAAGACCATTCAGAACAGAGTATCAGTCCTGGAGTCACCTCTCCCTTACATAGTTTGTCATTTATGCTTTATGCTGAACAAATAAATCCTTACTTTCAATCCCTCAATGCCACTCACAGACGAAGAAAGTTTTGTGGAACTTATTACTGGCCACAGAATAAACTGTTACCGAGGCAAAGCTTCCAAACCTGTACTGTCAAAAGTGAAGTGAGTGTCAGTGTCTCCATCCTTGGAGAAATTCAAACCTTGGCTGGCCAAAGCTCTGAGAAAACAGCCCTAACTTAGAAGTCAACCTCATTCTGAGCAGGAGGTTGAATCAGGTGATCTCCAAAAGTCTCTTACAACTTGAAGATTTCTGTGATTTTATAAGTATATTAAATACTTAATGAATGTGACAGTTCCCATCTGACAACTGTCAAAAATTTGTGAACTTGTCAAGAAGTCTGTCAACTTATAAACCACTTTTCTATTGGAAAATAATGCATTTGCTGTTGTTTGCATCCGGTGGTGTTACATTTACATTAGTGTTTATTTGAAACGTGCAGTTGAACGTTATCAGAGCTCATTACGAGGCTTTATTAAGTCCTTAGTAACAAAAGTGAGGATAACAAAAAAATTAATGAAGAAAAGTAAAAATCCTTAGTTACCTCTTTTTGAGTGTAATTATTGAACAAGTTTATCGAGGTGATCCTTATGCTATATAATTCTGGCCCGCTGCGTCAATGCAGTGGCACACAGCAAAAGATGCTTTCTGTAGGTATTTTATGCACTGCTAGCTTTTTTAACTAAGTTTACTTTTCCTCTGAACACTCAGCTGATGTGTTTCCTCATTACTAAAAACATCCTTATAAAAAGCAAGCAGAGTGCATGCATTGAAAATTTAAATGCAAGGTATATTTCAAGATGCTTTTTAGACTTTGGTCTACTGGAACTCGTTGGCAATTTGTGGTGGTGTGATTTTGCAGGGGAAGAAGTTGTTATTTTTCTTTTAAAGTCACTGCTTATAAAAATAAAAAAGCCTGATGAAGGGGACATTTTCCTTCTGCAAATTTGCTGTCAGAAATAGAAACTTAAAAAATATTACAAAGTAATCATTAATGCTTGTTAAGACAAAATTATTCTCTAAAACTAGACTCATGTTCCACTTCTCTCCCTCATCCTAATTTTGCTATATTTAGTGTAGTAAGAGCCTGAAATGTAATACTTAAGTTTTACATTCATCTACTTTATAAAGCAATAGACCAAGTTCGTTTCAGGTTTCAGCAGCTCCCCTTAAACAGATTCAAGGCTTTTAAAAGGCATAATTTGGGAACAGATGAAGGTCAGTGTATAATCACGTGCTTGCTTTTGTGCTTTGAGTAGTAACATTTGAGAACAGGGGCATAACTATACCTTTTGCTAGTTGACAAGCAAAAGGACAGCTCTCCAGTTGCATTGTGAATGGATATAAAGGAAAATTAGGGCTACTTCTCTGTTCAAAAATATGAAAAAGTCACCATAAAGTACACTACATTTAGGGAGGCTGAATTGCATGAAAGATTGTTATGTGTGTTCCTCTCTACTCTGAAAATATCATGTGACAAGTAAAAGACATTTGGGCTAAAAAGCTTACGACTCTCTTATGTGTATTATACACATTTTATGCTGTGTTCTTACCCAGAAAAGCATGCCACAGTGGATCAGTGGTAGTTTCTGACTTTAAAATTGTTATTGGAAAAATATTTTTTCTTATCTCTCTAAAATGGAGAGGGAAATAATGTAAGACTGGGTTCTGCTAAGTAAAGGGATCAATTTATTTCACATTTAAAACAAATTAGTTCCTACTTTAATTTAATCGTTTGCCAAGACAAGAGGCTTTAGCCTTTATGGATTACTAAGGCAACTGAAAAGTGTAATTCTCCATCAGGAAGGAGTTTGCAAGGTGAAGGAAACCAAAGTAGTTCGCACCTTAGCGTGTTGTCTACTGCAGGTACCAGCACTGGGTGAAAACAGAAAGAGGTTCTTGAAGCAAGTTAAAAATGAGCATAATTCAGAACAGGAAGATGAATACAGGAAGCTGGAACACAAAAAATTCCATTTAAACATAAGGAAAAATCATTTGACTGTTGAGGTGAGAGATCCCTGGTCCAGGTTGCCCAGGGAGAGTGTGGAGGCTCCTTCTCTGGAGGTGTTAAAAACCCACCTGGAAGTGTTCCTGAGTGACCTGCAGTAGGTGGGACCTGCTTTGGCAGGGGGTTTGGACTGGATGATCTCTAAAGGTCCCTTCCAGCCCCTACTATTTTATGATTCTGTGATACTATGATAAACACTCAACTTGTCCCTCTGTGGTCTGAACTTACCTGGCCAAGTGCTGGCTCCTGTGGCTGCTGAGGGGACAGTGAGGAAGGAAGGAATGGTGCTGCTGAGTAGCTGCAGCATCTGCCTGTGACCCTGGCCATGAGTGCTGGCCAGGTGATGGGTCCCCAGAGCCACAGGAGTGGCCTGGAGAAGCTGGGGTTACTATTCTGGCTCCATGGCTGTAGCAGACAGCTATGGAGACAGGGTGGAAGTCATGTGCCTTGTGACCACTTTATAGGAGTGGATTAAATTCCTTCTCCTATTTCATATACCATATCGTTTGGGCTTTATGGAAACTTAATCCTGTATGTATTTTTCTGGTTTATGTCCTAGTGTATTATAAGACACCATGAAATTTAACTCAGATGATTCCTTTGTGTAAGAATTATCACAGTAGCTCAAAAATGGGTAAAATACAGCTTTCTAACATCTTTATAGGTGGTGAGTGCCTCTTATATGCAATGACTGTGCTGTTGTGCTTTAAACCCTGTCTTTCTAATGTCTCCTCCAGGGTGTCAATGGTGTGGAATTTTCCTGATTATCTTCAAAGATAGCGCAGAAGATAACGCACCAGTTTAAAATAAAGTGGGTGTAGTTCAACAAACAACAAAAATGATGAAAAGTTTAGGGAAATAATAGCTGAGAGAAGGTAATGATGGCTGGGCATGTTCATGCAAAGGATAACACAACTGAAGAGAAAAAAAATACTACTTATCACCAAAAAATGGAAAGGAATGTTATAAAGCAAGGCCAGAATCATTTCATTTCATCAGTAATCAATGACACAACAAGAGATGATGTCTCACATGGAAAGTATTTTTTAAATTAACGATTAAGAAACCATTTTCACCAATGGGCAATAAGACAGCCTAGGAAGGCGTGTTCCGTAATCCCTGTCATCGAAAACACTCAGGTCTGGACTTGATATCTGTCTATCAAGGATGCTATCAGGATAATGATATTTTTTGCGCTCTTGGAAGGAAAAAGCTTAGTAGCCGATCAGTTTCCTTCAACCCAAGTAGTTACACGATTTGTTTGTATATGATATTTGCAAATAAAATGCACTTAATGCTTGTGTATTTTTTTTGTTTTTCATTTTGAGGTTTTTTTTTTTAAGTGAAGACTTGACAGATCCTCTGCTTTTGTGCCAGGAATTCTGCAGGCGTATTTACTGGCTTTTAAGATGTCTTCTTAAGTTGTTACCTTAGGATCTCATCTAAATAAAATCACAGCAACGAGGCAAAAATAAGTGTATTTGTGTTTTTCTCTGAGAACTTTACAGCATCAAAATCAAAACCAAATTTTCAGATTCTCGTTTCACCTTTTTTAAGAATATGATGTGAAAGCACCATATAGCATATAAACTTTTCTCTGCTGTGTGACTGAAAAAGGGTAAAATGGCAATAAAACCTTCACTGAGGGTATTGCTTAATTGAGAAGTTAAATGTTTGCCTAATTTTAAAAACAGAAGCCATAAAAATTCCTAAAACCATGCAAATACACAAGACTTCTGGCTGATTACTGATTAATTTCTAAATATAGGTTTCTGATATCCAGATGAGAGGCACCTTGTTTTTACAACTTCAGGGGTTTAATTTTGTATTATTTTCAATAATATGCAAAATAAGTTGAATGTGCTTATTTTCTAATAGTCACTAAAATCAAGAAGAATCTTTCCTCTGCTTCCAGGTGGTTTTGAAATATACCTGGCAACAGACTATGTTACTCAATTCCTGTTTAGTTTTTGGTAGGTAAGAAACAAAGTTGCTGGTTTGTCCATGTAGCTGAGGCAGAACACTCAAGCTTTTATTTGTGAGTCATCCTTGATACCTGATATTGTTTTAAAACTATGATTTCTTGCCATTTCAGAATGGATTCATGCTTGTGCCTTTTAAATGGATTGTTTATTGGTCCTATTATATGATAGCATTTATAAGCAGCAGTTTCACAAATAATTAGGAATTGGAACAAAAGCCCATCAGGCTCTGACATCTGTTGCACATAATGCCCACCAAGCTTTATTTAATCAAATAAGTTAGCATAAAACCTGAATTTATTTATTAAAATATTTTGTTGAAAGCATCTCATTGAGATGCAATGTGTCATTTCCAAGGGTATCCTGGGATACCGGCCAAGATATGACACTTAAAGAATGTTATTGAGAGCAACGTGCTTTGATGTCTCATTTATTTTGCAGTTGAATTTACTTTCCTATTTTTTCTTTGTTATATGAAAACAGAGTTCTGGGAGGATCATTTATTCCAAAGAAGTTGTCCTGCATTGTATTTCTTTGGTTGAGTGCAAATTATTACTTTATGAGTAGAGATTATATTTTAAAAGTACATTTGTGTGGATTTGTTAGCACTTCTGAATTCTTTCTTCCACTAGTCTGATGATTAACCGGACGTATGCTTCCTGCTTTATGGTATCATGAACAACTTCCTGCAGCAGTTCAGTTTCTTAAAACCAATCTTTTGATTTTTTTCCAAAGTAATATTTATCTTCTTAAGTATACATCTCACTAGTGTACTCTGTTTTCACTTAGCCTTAAATATTTAAGTTGCATTGGAGAAAGCATGCAAATTTCATCAGAATACAGAAGTCTTCTAGATGTCTCTAATTATCTTTTGCTAAATCCACTTTATATGTGATTAGTATGAAAGGCTGAATGTTTTTTGTCGGGAGCTTATAGCTTTGCTTTTGTAATAGGCTGCATTTTAAGCAGCCAATTGGATTGGTGTTAGCCTTTGAAAAATGTAAGATGCTTTGAAGGAAGACTTAAATGAACCAGTAAAGATTGTGCAAGAACACACATTTAATCTGAGGACTGTCTGCATTATAGTTAAAGCTCTGGGAAATGAAAGGAATTACACTGGAGAATAATCAAAGTGTACAGCTTTATTACATATCTGTTCTCTGGCTTAAGATACTATAGGTGCTGCTTTGAGAAAAGGAAGAAGACAGCACTTTAGATACCACATTAGAAGTTTTCAGGGACATGTCCAACTGTGAAATGGATGGCTGATTTGAATACAAAAGTGGCAGAGGGGCTATATGCAGTCTTTCACATGGTCACCAAAAATAATTTAGAAACAACTTCAGATTAAGTAAACCGCCCTGAAGAATGAATCCTGCCAAAGAATTACTCTAGATTGCTAGTTCTCAAATGAGTTTAAAGGTTTTTTGATTGTCACTTTAAAATTGAAAGCACAGTTGTTTCTAATCTTAACAAGAAAAGGAAACTTGTTCACTAACATCCCTTAATCCTGATCTGGGGTGTTTGTCAAACATAATATTTTCAAAATACTAGATGAAATTATAGTCTTGGCATGGAAAACAATATGAAAGACCAACTTGTCACTGCTGTATAAACAAAGAAAGCCAAATTCATATAACTTCAAGAAGAAAAACAAATTTAAAGCTAAAATAATTATAGGACTTATAAACAATTGCTTTCTTTATTTTCGTAATCCACTGTGGAGCTGAGATGATTGTAAGCAGCACAAATAGTATTAGAGACTTTCAACTAATTTCGAAGTAATTTTTAGGTGTCAGTGGCTGTGGTTAATAGATGGGAAGCTCTGGCTTTCAACGTTAAAGTCACTCTTTTTTTTAGGTGCATTGTCTTGCATTATTTGATTCTGATCACACTTGGTGAAACGCATGCCCATGCTAGACGCAGATGATCCTGAGTAGCTCTTGTAAAGTCAGTTTCTTTGGCTGTATTACCTCATTAATGACTTAGCATACTACAGTATCAGTACAAGATTATCATTAAAAATCCTCATCTCCAACCTTGAGAGTCTTATTTCCTTGACAGAAACACAAGATGATCTTGTCCTTTTCTTTGCTATTGCTCTACTGGGATTTATTTTTTAAATACTTTTTTACTGTTGCAAGTTCTCATTTGTAAAGTGTGCATTAAGGTCACCACCTTCTTTCCTCACTTTTGAGTGTGTGAAGGCATAGTATTAGTATTTCTGTATGAATGTCTGCTCTGTTGGAATGTCGTAAAGCATCAGTTACTGGGGGTTCAGTAAAGACAGAGCTGGACTATATTGGGGGAAAGAAAAAGGGCCAATGGCACAAAACACAGACATTTTCTAAACTTGTGTAAGTGGTGTTTTCAACTGTAAAGGTTGCACTCAGGCAGATACTTATCTTTCAATGAACCTCTTAAAGTTGGAGGAGGAATTAAGTTTCTAGTCTCCTGTGTGGCAGATGTCCGTGGGTCAATGGTATGTAACTTCTGCACATTGACTTAAACATTTTAGGGAGGCCAAATATTCGTTAGAGAATCCTAATACTCACCTATTTTCTTCAGTGTTTTCTTTGAAGTTTAAATGGTTAAATGCTATATGGGATCCTGAATAGTTGGAATCCTTTTAAGAAAATAGTGTTAGATACCAAGACCAGGCATGCTTCAACTGCAAGCTTGAGTGCAACAAAAGCTCAATTACAGATCAGCTCATCTTGGTAGATATGTCTTGCTGACATTTTAGGTAGATACCTTTCTTAAAATATTTTAAGGCTACCCTCATTGTTCCTCTATTTATAGAAATAACAATGTCCTCCATTGTTGTATAGTAACCTATTTACCTGTATTACATTTCTTTGGGAAAGAGTATCCTGTAATTAAAGTAGTGATTTATTGAATATATAAAGTGAGCAGGAGCTGATGCAGAGGGAAACCAAGGAGGGGTTAGGCTGAAGGCTGAGCAGACCTTTGGTCATCACCAGCCCTGGAAGACACTGTACCAACCTGTGTCATCTCTCAATATATTGTCTTTCTGCTTGGTCATAGTCCCTAAACCAGCCACAAACAGATGCAATGCATAGGAGCCAAGTCTCGATTAATTGATTCCGGGTGATCTGTATCTTAGAGAAGCAAATTGTAGCTCTGGAATGACACATAGGGCACATTTCAAAGAGTTTTCAGTCACCTCTTCCTTGCAGAGATGGCGAGCCCACTGACAGTGGCAGGTACCAAGCGTGATACCTGTGTGCGCTCTGCAGCTCCCAGGTGCAATTCTGTGGCACAGCGGCATTGTGTTTGCATTAATGGCTTCTCCTTTTACACCAGCAGTTTGCCTGAGGATCGGCTGCTGGAGGAATAGCCAGCAAAGATGTACAGCTGTGGAATATGGTAAAAAATAATCCTCTGCTGCCCAAAATGAAAAGATTTCTTCAGTGCGAGGATGAGGGAGCACTGGAAAGGGCTGCCCAGATGGGTTGTGGAATCTCCTTCTCTGAAGACATTCAAAACCCACCTGGATGAGTTCCTGTGTGACCTACTCTAGGTGGTCCTGCTCTGGCAGGGAGGTTGGACTGGATGACCTTTCGAGGTCTGTTCCATCCTTGAGATTCTGTGATTGGCAGGTCTAACCTGAGACAGTGTTTAATTTTTACAGATGTGTTATAGCTTGTTTTTAGGTATGAAAATGAGTTTTGGATCCATCTTGACCCTTTTACATCTGAATATTCTTTTCCTTCACAAAAAGTAATAAGTGGTCTTATGCTACTCTTTGAGACATGAGCAGATAAAGCCTGTTGTTACTTAAGACCTTTGATGTCCATTTCAGATTAAATTCTTCTCTAAGATTCCTGTCTTTTTTAGTAAATTTGGCTTGGTTTTTTTCTTTCTCTTCAAGTGATTCTGTGTAATTTTCCTCTGATAACCTAGAGCTTGGGCTTTTTTTTCTTCTTCTGTATCTTCTGTTTGTGGAGATGTTTCCCAAAGTCATTGTGAATGTTTTCAATTTTTGTTTTGTATGTTCACTCTGTTTTGATCACTTTAAAGCTTTTAGATGCACGTGTAATATTCTAAATTAGAATTTGTTGTAGTATGTTAAAGAGAATTGCCTTGAAACATCAAATGCCCTTCTAATACCTTATGGTAGGGTATCACTGAAAGATGTATTTGAAATGCTGCTTTTTGGTAGACTGTATCATGTGTAAAAATAGTAATCTCAGAAAGAATTCTGTGGTGAATTCTTTGTATGATTATTTAAAAATCCAGAAAATAAATACTCTTCTGAACTTGTAGGCCAGACCAAACAGCTGAACCCTCATATATTTGGGTCATTACAGGAACATGGACACTCACAGAAAGCACTGGCTCGAGGGATCCACTTAATTAAACAATCTTGCCTTAACTTTCTATAATACTCAAATAACTGTCTTGAGTGCTGCCTGAGATGGATATTCAGAAGTTACAAACCCAGTGACCTGTGGAAATGTTTAGTATTATATTGTTTCTTTTGGAGTAAGAAATACCAAATGGTATTCATAATGTCACACTCCTCCGAAGAAGGCGTCATTCTGAACTTTTTCCTCCATGCCTCTCCAACTCTGACAAGAAATATTAGAGCTTGTGTGTTATGGTTTGTTAAAAAATGTAAATTTATGTTCAAAATTGTTTGTCAGTCTCTTCAGAAAATTAGAAGTAATTAAATAGAAAGTTCTGCAGATTTGTGCCATTTCTGTACCCTCTCATCTCAAGATGGTGTGAGAAGCAGACAATTGTAATAACTTGCTGCTACTCCTTTCCAGCTTAATTTGATCTTGTTCCTTAATTCTGACAGATTGTTTTTAATTTTCCCATCTGTTCCATAAAAAATCTCAAGTGATTGACTCTTAGGAAAAAATAATGTCTAATAGCTGAGCCATTTTTAATGAGCTGGTATGAGTTGTTTAATGAGACGTGCTGAAGAAGGCAAGCCAAGCGAAAGATTAGGCCTGGGGTGGTGGATGTAAGGAAAGGTAAAGGGCAAACGTATGCTCTTCTCTTTAACCTTTGCTTTAGACTGCTGCTGTCTCCAATTTCAGGCAGTGCACATCGTCAGGCCCATGGACAGAAAACAAAGGTTCAGTAGCAGTAATTCCTTTTCCCCTCTTAGTGAGTGTAATGTCTACCCTCAGACATTACAACTTTGGAGAGAGGAACAGTCATGTAAAGGATAAAAAGGGAAAAAAAAAAAGAAGATCAAAGAATAATGCTTAAGTAAACTTAAAAATGTTGTAGGCTCTGGTTTAGCTTCATTTCTTCCAGCATCCTACACTATAATTCACAGATATTCTAGTGCTAGGTGAGAATGAACCCCCATGCCAGTAAGCAGTGAATGTTCTCCTCCAGCCTCTCTGAAGGCTGAAACCTTTGCTTTAAAATTGCCTGCAAATGACATCTCCTGGGGCAGGAAGCCATCAATATGCAGTACGGATCTTTGAGAATAGCAACCATGAATATAAATGTTAACATCTGGACTTCTCCCTTCTGTTTTGGTTTTGATATATTATCATAATAAACATTAACATTATTTTTAATAATCATCAAATAGCAGTTGCTCTGGCAGTTTGAGACTTCATTATTAAATCAAATAGTGAAAATAAATATACAGCTCTTTTACAAGGAGAGTCAAAAGTTTAACTCCACTCTGAAAATATGCCATTGTTCATCTAATCTGTTGTAGAATTCATAGAATAATGAATTAACTTTGCCTACAGTGAGGAATAACAAATGAGAGAATGCTACCATGGTAATGAGAAAAGTATTGTTTTTGCAGGTTTTCATGGGCTTCCAACTAAGGAGAGAGACTTGTGTCTGCATTTTTTTTTTTAAACTAGTAAAATCTGAGAGTAATTTAAGCAAGCAGAAAACATCAGTACTCCCCACTTTCTGAGCATCTCCAAATACTCAGCCTGTCAGGTTTCCCTACAACATGCATTTCAAGCAGCCAATGAGGATGTAGGGGAAGATCAAAATGTGACTTTTAAACCCCTGAATGTGGTAGCAGTTAAAGCTGCTTCTTGTTTAAATTTGTACAGAATTGGACTTGCATGGTGTCGGGTTTAAGGTCCAAGCTCAGCATGCAGCTACAGATAGGAGATGCTCTGTGTTTACAGAGCATGAGACTAGACTGTGCTTAAGAATTAGACTATCCTAATCCGTGACCAACACAAGGGAAGAAAATGCTCCTAAGGAATTTTTTTCCCTGTTATTACTATCTAGTAGTGTTCCTAGAGTTGGAATTTTTTTTCCAGTTGAGGAGAAGGAATTGATTGGTAGCTTATTTTGAATGGCAGGAGACGAAAATGCCTTATTTTTGAGTAAATTCTCATGGTCGGTCTTTTGGGAACCCAACCCATTATGTATCCCTCTTGATGGCTTTGGACAAGAATCTTGTTGCATTGTGGCTTTAGTAATAAATCTTACATGTATTTATGTAGTTAAAATTAAATTAACAAGATGTAAGTTTAATGGTTCTGCATTAATCCTCCATAAAGCATTGATCTTTTCTTTTTTGTCTTCTTCCTTAGTGTGTCAATCCTGATCTTTAACACTTCTCGGCAGTGCTTTGTTGTGGTGAAGCAGTTCCGCCCAGGTAATCCTCTTGTTTTTTAGGTTTACTTTTGCTCTCTAGTGAAGCAAGCTTTTCAAGGTTTAGCAGCTAAAAGTTGGTGCATCTGTGGTGATAAAAATCTTTGTTCTATATTCCATTTCTTTGTATCATAGCCCACCCTTTACAGTTGGTCAGAATTTCTAACCAGGGAAATTTCCATTACAGATGGAACAAACAATCAGGGTAGCCTTTTATTCTCCTTTTGGGCTAGTCATTATCCTCTTCTAAATGAACTTACAAACAGCTCTACAATGATTATGCAAAAGAATACTTTTATTGGAAGTTCCTTATATCTAGTATTTAGTAGATAGAAGCATAATATTTTTTTTTGGTCTCAAACATTCCTTTGTTTTAATGTGTTATTGTTATAGGATACTTGGGAATTTAAAATGAGAGAAATTCAGGACTATATTCTTTTTGATTAGTCCACAGACAGCTTCATTTTACCACTTATTAATATAGTTACAGATCCTCTTTTGGTTTTTTTTTCCCCTCGAGTTTTTGTATCAGTTATTTTAATTCAAAGCAATATTTACTTTCTGAAGTTAAAAATGAAATGCATATTCTCTGCATGTTAATTTAACAAATCACTAGATATTTCACTGGCTGTTGCTAAGAGACCATTTCAAGACTGTTCATGGTAGACTTTGTAGGAAACTTTCTAGGGTGGTGTCAGGCTGTCCTTTCTTACTGACAGTGATTGACAAGCTCTTCAGTGTTGTGCAGCACTGTTAGACTGACAGTGCAGACTTCTCATGAAGCCATAAATTATAAAGTGTTTATTTGTTTCTCAATAATCCAATGTCTTTTATTTACCAGCTGAATAAAATGGTTCGTATGTCTGTTGCTCTGTTTGAGGCAGTCTTAGATAGAAGCCTTCATACATGTGCATATGGATGTGTGTACTGAACAGCAACGTGTTCATTGCCTCATCCATATGGAAGTATCAAATCTGCCTCAAGAGCTGGACTGTTCTTGGAGTTAAACTATTGCACAGGCTGGAGTTGCTCAGAAGCCCAGCCTCGGGAACAGTGGTCAGTCAGACACGCTGTAGCAGTTTGGTGAATGTAACTGTGCCCTGACATTACACACATCACTATAATTATATTTCTATTCCATGGTTATTGTCTGCCTTGGTGCCTGTTCCACCAAGCAAAAATAAAGGCTGAGATTTCTTTCATTGCTAGCTTCTATCAGGGTCTCACCAGGAAGGTGATAGCTCGTTACTTGTGAGCAAACAGCTGCTGCTCACACACCAGGCACAGCCCCTGCACGTGTGATGGTTGACATATGCACTTGCCTTTCCTTGGAGTGTGATGTCATCATCAGGCTTTCCCACTGAAGTCCGTGCTACTTGTAAAGGCAGTTATCCCTCCACGTAAATACATTCCCACCTCATTCACTTTGGCACACCAGCCCTTATGCAGCCACAGCTACATACAGAAAATGGCTACAAACAGAAAATGTTGTGGATTAGGCAGCTTACCTGACTGGCCTGGAAGAGTTCATGCTGGTTGGAAGGGTGTCAGGAGCACACAACCAGGGTGAGGCAGACGGGACTATAGTTTTCAAGGTACTGTGGATTTAGATCATCTTGAGAGAAAAATATAAATAAATCACATCTTTGGAAGGAGCAGAGAGAGAAAAGTTACATGTGGATCTCAGAAGCTGCTATATGAGTTCATCACCTGTGACTGATTGGTAAAGGTCTTGAGCAGTGCTAATTTTGGTAGTCAGTTGACCACACATTTTCAAATACAATGATATGCTCCTTAGAAAGGCTAAGGTTAGAACCAAGGAACTTGTGCCCAGGTTTTTTCAATTCAAGTATAACGATCTCTCAATGGATTGTGATGTTTGTTTTTATGTTCACTTAAAATAAACAGTGTCAAAGGTTTGAATTGTAGGCCGTGTTGGGTTTCAGGAGGGTACACTGGTGCAATCAAAGAGACATCAGAAGTTTAAAAACCAGCTAGCACGGTCCCCAGTCAGGTGAACCCCACTAACCCTGCAGTCACTGTTGGTCTTTTACCATTAAGAGGTAGCAAACACATCCACGTATGAATCCTCTAACAAAGCTGCTTTGAATAAGTTATCTTATTTGATGAGTTCAGTTGAGCCATCCACGCTTTGTCCCAGCTTTGCAGAAAGAAAGGTTCTTTTCATCGGTTCTATTGGAGTTTCCACTCTGAGTGGCAATTAGTCAAGATGTTTGATAAGCACTAGATGGTTGTTTGAGTCTTCACCATGCTGCTGCTTATGGTATGTGTCCATCCAGTGGTGGAGGAGACTGTCCAGTAATGATGAGCTGGCAGTTTCTGACCAAAGTATCATGAGGAAGAAAGAACAATAAAACACAGATCTAGTGAGTGGGTGACCATGCTGGGAGCTGAGCTCTTGCTTCTAGTTTCTGGTCTCCAAGCTCTTTGTGCGTTTGCACTAAGCTGAGAACCTGTGGTGAGGAAGAGGAGAGTCATGAGTTTCCTTCTGAGGAGTGTTCTCTAGCCAATAGACCACAGACTACTTCTCTGTCTGGTTCTTCATCGCCCATAGTGTGTCACTTGTTCAGTCAGTTTTTCACCTTCAGGAGAGGTTTAGGGAGTCCTCTGTTTCCTGATATTAGCAGGCAGCTTGGTTTTCTAGGCTTTATTTGTCAATGAGAGATGAATTGCATTTGAACCTTTGTGAACCTGGTGATACTGAATTCATACTGTGACTCCTTGGTGAATGCTCTAATATTTGGACACTTTTACAGAAGTGGCTGGTACTTTTTCTTTTCTTCCTTATCTACAGAGAAAGGCTGTTACTGAGCATTGTGTGTTGGCATATTGCAGGACTTGTGCTCTGAAGAAGACTGCTGGACTAGGTCCTTTTGAGAACGTAGTTTTTGATCTGCACAGAGCCAACTTGTGCTGAGAATGGCAGATGCCTGCTGGAATGACAGGATGGATTTCAGGGATTCAACACACTTGTAACAGAGAGTTACATTAATCACAGTATCCTATTTCTGTACCCCACACTCTTACCTTTATCCTGTTTTGATGCCCAAGGCCTTAAATGAGATGCACGTGTTGTTCCTTTTTGCATTTACTGATAAAATACTAAAAAAAGCACTAAAACCTTAAGAGTATTTGGCTCATCTCAGAGAGATCTTGGAGGTAGTTGTCCTTTCCTGGAAGCTTTTGGAATAATGACAACAGATACCTCAAGGATCTTTCCCTCAGAGTCTGTGTGGATATTTTTCTTTTCTGCTTCATGCTGTATTTTAAAAAGAAAGCTGAGCTCTAGTTATTTTTCAAGTAAGAAATGAAAGCTCATTTCTTTAACTGTTTGAATCTCAAAGGCTTAGATGTACCTGCTACAAAGAGCTTTGAAAGTTCTAATTTCTGGAGACAGATTCAGTTTTGGACAATAGACAGATCTAGAAGACTTCCTTTTCAAGTGCTGACCTTGCCATACTACACTTCAGAGGTGCTGTAAGAAGCATTGTAGAAGGAGCCTAGGCACAAAATTTCTGGGATGTGGGCTCTTCCTCAGAGACCAAGTGCTTAAGAAGTCACTGGGGCACTTTGTTTTTTATGCGGCAACGTTTCTCAAAAGGCATTGTTACATACCACAGTTTTATGAAATAACAAAGTGAATCCAGTAAATGGAAGAACAAAAAGTTGTCCAGTTGACCTGTGTATCCTGGTTCATAATAAACTAACC
>WBNH01010478.1:64542-97230 GCA_013401255.1 Urocolius indicus | reverse complement strand
GCAGGAAGAAGATGGAGGAAGAAACCTCCTCTTCTGGCTTCTTCTTAAAAAGTGATCGTGGAGGCGCCTAATTGGTTCAGCCCCAGAAGTGGGTCTGGCTCAGAGCTGGGGAGAGTTGCAAACAACTTCTTACAGGCCCCATCTTTACAGCCAGAAAAGGCTGTCATGTCAAACCATGACACTGGGTCACTTTGGGACACTTCTTTATTCTGTGTGCCAATTTCAGGAGTGTTGTAGATGATCTTTAGTGCATGACTATGCAATAACTTTTGAAACATTTGCATGATCTTCATATCTGCAGGGATAATAATAGAATCTCTTCCTGTCATTAAAAATCCCCTCTCATACACTGCAAAAAAATAACCAGTATTTTATCCTACTCCTAAGAACTTTTGGTTAGGCTTATGGAATTTTTTTTTTGCCATACTGTGTAAAAGGTATGAGATTTTCAACAAATAGCCTACAGAAATCTGTACACACTGATACCAGACTGATGATTTTTTAAAAGTTTGTAGTATAAAGTTTAAAAAAGATTTTAAAACTACCCCATGTCACCTTGACTGGTAGAATCCTTTGGGGAAATAAAACCTCCAGAAGCCTGCTGACATGCTGAACACATGCTCTGGTCCCCTCTGCCTTTTGAGCTTATGCTAATGGGTACACACCACATATCTCATGACTAGAGATGAGATTGCTGCCTGAATATTGGGTATCTGTTGTGCTCTGGCACTTTTGCTACACAAACAGCTAAGCTGATTTTTTTTTTAAGTCATAATTTATTCAAACACCTCCTTCAATCTATTCTTTTCTGACTCTTTAAAGTAGAAGAAAAAGCAAGTCTTCAAGCTGTTTATTTTAAGGTGATTCTTCTAACTATTCTGTATTTCTTCTTCCTTTGAGGGTGTATTTTTAAGTTCAGTTAATACAGAAATTGTAAGCAAAAGAAAACTCAGCCCAGTTTTTGAACATTTGGTAGGATATTTAGTACTCTACAAGAAATGCAGATGAGCATAAAGAAGACAAAAACCTGTCCCGCCTGGCACAGTTAGAGAAAGGAATAGCCCCCTCACTATTTCTCTAGTCATTCCTTTTCAAGAAAATCACGGTTAAGTTACTCATTTCTTTTCCCCATGGTCAGGTTGGCTGCATCTCCAAACACTTGTAAGTACTGTATGTTCTGACATATCCTGAAGTCATGCATTAGCACCTTTTCATTCAGCAAAGGGTGAGAACAGATATCTTTTGGCAGCTGACAGCAGGGAGCAGGCAGCAAGGAGGAGAGTGAAGCTGTAGGACTGGGACACTGTGGTGGCCTAGTGGCTAGCATGGCTAATGTACCAGCTGTGAATAACCTCCTTTTTTTTTTTCTCTTATTTTTTTCTCTTTTTTTTTTTTTCATCCTATCCACCCAACAGATGTCTCTCTGTCATTGTCATGTCCTCAAGCTATCCTAGTAAATGATTTGTGCATTATAAGTGAGTCACTAAGGTGGCAATTGAACCTCTTCACAGCTCAAAATTGTTGATGTGTGCACAGAGAGTGCAGCGTGGGGGTGTGTGTGAGTAAAAGAGCAGAAGAGGAGAATGAGGGAAAGAGGGAAACAGGGAGGGAGGGAGAGAGGAAGGGAGGGAGAGAAAAGCAATGTCAAGGTTACCTTGTTTTGCCGGGAGAATTAAAAGGGAGGGTAAATTAATGGCTGGCTCTGTTTGGTCTTTTGGATATCCAGCAACGAGGCAGCTCCATCCAGATGTACAGCTCCAGCAGATGTACATATCACTTTGAAAGATTAAAAAATGAAGAATGCAGTGATCTGTATTGTACATACACTTTATTCTGTGGAAAGAATGTTAATAAATATACTGAGAGACTGCAAAGTTTGCCAATATAAATAATGTGGCATTTCAAAGACTGTCAGTAAATGTAATTGAATTTTTCAATGTAAAAATATAGTTTGGTTATAAATTGGAGTCACACTTGACATTAGTTGGGTATTAGGAGATATTAATTAGATACTGCTCAGTTCTTTCTGATTTCTTTATATTAAATGAATTATCAGGAAAGAAGAATTTGCAAGCATGCAATTTAGAGATTTTTATTCTTCAAAACAAGCTGCCTGGTAATTTTTAGTGGGGGAATAAATGCCTTTTCAAAAATCCTGTCAGTGTGCTGTCTGAAATATGCCCTTCCCAATATGAACACAATATGAAAAAGCTAATCCATTATAATACTTTGTAATGATAATAAGCTACAGTGAACAAGTAGCCTAGGGAAAAAGATGGTAGTAGTCACCTTTAACAGAAAGAGAATAGCAAGTAATTGTACATTTTTACAGTAGGCTGATGACAACATTTCCTGTGACTTTGAACTTACTTTGGCTGTCACTGTTCTGGCAAACATTCTGCATATCAATCAGAGACTGTATTTCCTGCATGACATTCACAGCATAATGTATAAAATTTACTTATGTGATCTTTACATAGTTAACCTGTTTATATGTAAACATATTAGTCTCCACAAACAGCTTACAGCAGAGGCAGCATTAAACCCTTCCATGGGGTTGCAATGACCTCTACACATTCAGTCCATGAAGATTGTTTCTCTTTTACTGCTGGATTAATATTTAGCTATTCATATTGTTGATCATGATGTTTTCCTGAAGGAGATCAACATAACTCTGGTGCACAATTCTGCTTGGAGCAACATTTTACTTACACTGAATCATATTGTTCTAGGTGAATATGACTAATTATTGAACACTTTTGTTATTTTTTTGATGTATGCCCCAATTATTCTCATAGTCACCAAAGAATAACTTGACACCTTTTTTTGCTCTATGTTCATTGAAGTCTTTGGGGCCAGTAAGGTTTGTGCTTGGCCTTTGGCACTGTGTGCAGCAACCATGCACGCTGGTCAGTCCCTCTCCTGGATGATGGTTATTGCTCTGCTGGTTATTAGCTTGCTACAACAGGAGTTTGATGATGTCTGTCAAATTTCTTAAAGTAAATGCTGATCAGATAAAGCCATTGTTCATTTGCCCTTCCCAGCTCAAAGAGATTGGTTTTCTTAGTTCTTGGATTTTTTTCCCGCATTTTTGATAAATGTTTCAAGGTGTCTTCAAGAATTACATAAATATAATACTCTGAATTATTAAACATAAAAGAAGGAAGAAGTCTCTGCTTAAGTAGTGAGATGATGGCTGAAGGTAGAGAGTTAAAAAAATATTAAAAACAGGCCTTGCAGAATGCACTTTTATCTTTGCTTAAAGGGAGCAAATACTTATCAGAGATAGACAAACACTAGTAAAAATACACCTGTGTGTACCCAACATATACATCACATATGTATCTATAACTGAAGTAACTGAAGTACATGTATAATCTGAAAAGAACAATGTCTCGTGCACATGCACAGCTCACCACAGCACCATGCTTCTTCAAAGGCCTCAGCATGGTTATGCTTCATGTTGTGATAAAGACCTCTTTTTTTGCTTGAAAGTTGGAGTTACTTCCGCACATTAGCACTGAAAACTGGAAGCTGTATATTAAAAGTCTAGACCATCTGGAGGAGAATTTGATCCCTGTTGTCAGTAGTATGAATTTCTGATGAAATCTCATCCTTCTACACCTTCCTTATGCCTGCTACTTTTTGTGTACAGCTGTGCATGTACCAAACTGTACACCCAACTTTTGACACATTGGATGTGTCTCAGGTTAAGTAAGGCAGAGGCAGTTTCAAACTCTAACCTACTAGTAATCACACTTAGGCTGCTGACCCCATGCTTCTCTGAAACTGATGCAGAAAGTAGGATGGAAATTAAAGAGTTTTACAGGCTTGGAAGTGCCAATAGAGTGATCAAAACTTGTGGTAAATTAGAGCAACTGGATGTCTCTTGGCTGACCCATAATGTCACATTAATAAATATAAGTAATGCAGTAGTTCATAGTTGTCCTAATTCATGCACAGAAGTGTCAAAAATTATTATTAATACAGGAGTGCTCTTACACCAAGCTGCAACTTCTGATTGNTACTACATCTTTTGTTATTATTATTATTTATTAAATTAATGTTATTCTTTTTTGTTTAAATTATTTTATTTCTCCAAGATATCCTAAATGTAATGTACAATTCAGCACTTTCTAGAGTCTCAATGTACCCCCTTTAATTCCCCTGTACACTCTCAAAATGCACTTACTGAANAAGTAAGGCAGAGGCAGTTTCAAACTCTAACCTACTAGTAATCACACTTAGGCTGCTGACCCCATGCTTCTCTGAAACTGATGCAGAAAGTAGGATGGAAATTAAAGAGTTTTACAGGCTTGGAAGTGCCAATAGAGTGATCAAAACTTGTGGTAAATTAGAGCAACTGGATGTCTCTTGGCTGACCCATAATGTCACATTAATAAATATAAGTAATGCAGTAGTTCATAGTTGTCCTAATTCATGCACAGAAGTGTCAAAAATTATTATTAATACAGGAGTGCTCTTACACCAAGCTGCAACTTCTGATTGTCATCAGAACCCGAAGTCAACAAAATGCATAGCATTTTCATCCAATCTGGTGGTTAAAAAATTAGATAGACAAAGAGACAACAAAGTTCTGCAATAATCTTGTAACTTCCCAGAACTTATTACTATGAAATAATGGCAAATATGTCCTATCTAATTACTGCATTGTTTAATTTATTATTTGAGTCCCTGACAGATTCCATCCAACTTACATCACCATCCTGGTATTTGTTAGCTCTTGTCCTAGCAGCAAACAGCTGTTACTGTAGTGTCTACAGCATTATAGGTCTTATGTGCACATCATGTCATGGAGCTACCAAACTCTGTAATATGGAGAACACCACAGGCACATGATGTTGCAGATATAGATAAAATGTATCAAATTCTGGTAGAGTGCCTCAATTACTACATCTTTTGTTATTATTATTATTTATTAAATTAATGTTATTCTTTTTTGTTTAAATTATTTTATTTCTCCAAGATATCCTAAATGTAATGTACAATTCAGCACTTTCTAGAGTCTCAATGTACCCCCTTTAATTCCCCTGTACACTCTCAAAATGCACTTACTGAAACTCTGACATATACTTAGCTTTACATAGCAGATTCATCCCCACGAGAGCTTTATCCAGTTTAAGTCAAAGGCCCATACAGCATTCTGTTGTTTAAAGATCAAAAAGAAGGATTCCAGCTATCAAGCCAAGGAAGGGAAGTTTTTTGTTTTGTATAAATTAATTCTCCATCACTATTTTTTAAGAGCAGCACTACAGGAAAGATAAGAGAAAAAATGCATTCACATACTTCCTCAGTTTTTCAATCTGAGATATTTTGAATTCCTGTGGGGCCAGTGTTTTTACTTACCATCTTGCAGAATTAAGGGGAGAGGCACAACGAAATAAGCATTAGTGAAGTATTGGTTTACAGGTTGTAATGGATGTGGTAGAATTTTGAAATTATGGTGAAGATCCTATTCTGCACTTTCAGTGCAGGTCTTTCAGAATATTTTGGGCAATGAATCTCAGATGTTGATGAGCTATCAGTGAAATTTTTTAGTATTGATGCCAATTTCATGAATGCATGTGCAGATACACAAACCTACATGTGCACACTAAGATATTATTCCTTTACACTCAAAAAGCACTTCTTGCTTTCCTGCTACCTGGCACTCCCCCACTAATGTTTGAAATATTAGAGGTTATGTTTTGATAGTTAGTTCAGTCAGGTTCTCAAAGCTAGTGAATACTGTTATATGAATTTTAAAAGCTAATGGAGGCTCAGAAGAGATAGGTGAGCTGCCCAGGCTCCTATAGAAAACATCTAATGTGGGCAACAGTGCTTGGAGTCCTGGATTCCTCAGCTGTTACACATGTGCTCATCCAGATCTGTTACAGCAGACAAGTTGCTACATCACATTTGTGTTGCATTTGCCTGTCCCTCCTTTATTTTTCTGCAATTTCTTCTTAAATTTATTTACAGTCTAACACATTAAGCTCAATGATAAGATGTCTTCATTGTGCTGGTGAAGTCAATCCTAACAAAACTGCTATTCAAGAGCAATAACCCATATCCTTGAATATCCTTTATCCTAATGGTTTGCTACATATATAATTATTTTTTAATCCTAGATGTATGCTACAGCAATTTCCAAAACTAATTGTTGTAGTATCTATCTATCAGAGCTTGGGGTGTCTCATTTGCAAACATAACCTAACAAGTTCTATTTTCTTTACATTTAAGGAAAGCTTTGCCTTGAAAACTAAACACTGGTTAAAGCTGTCCTCTGCTGTTTTGTGGTGGTACTTTTAATAAAATATTATCCATGGTAAAATGTAAATAAAAAAGCAAATTGGTTCATTCATCATATATTTTAAGCAGTTAAAATGAATGAACTCTCCTTTGAGAAAACATCTGACCAAGCAAAATAATGGTTATGCATTTGAGAAAATGTTTAATGAACTCACTGGTTAAAATGCTGCTATTTTAGAGCCCATTACTATGTATTTTAAATTAATTGGGTTGCTTTGCTTGAAAGGCCTCCTCCCCCCACCCCTTTCTGTCCCAAGTACCAAAAATAATCGACCTTAATACCATATGTGGGAGCAAAGATCTTCCTTGGCCAGGAATGCTGGCTGCACAGTCAAATGTGAGAGTCGGCAAGTGGAGGAGTAACTATTCATGAATCTTCTCTCCATAATCATTTGTCTAGTGTCAGTTCAAAGTCAGGGAACTTGACAAAGATCAAACGTATTTTTTCTTTAAACAACTCTTATTGCAAATATTCTAGCTGGTATTCATTTCCCTTTTCTTCCTGTTCTGAAACATACATATTTACCATGCCAGTAATGTGTGAGTTTTATAGGTTGAAGGAAAACGTATTGCTTGTCAGAAAAATAAGATTTCTTCAAATAATAAAATATAATCCTTTAGTACTGGAAACTGGGAGAAATTCAATTAAATAAAAATAAGAAAATAAACCCCAAACCCAGAACTTATATAAGCTCAAGAATTTAACCTGGACATAATAGTAGATGCCAATCTAATTTTCCCTTTAGGTAAACTTTAAAACTTGTCCTGTTTATAGGGTTTGGTAATATGACTTCATTAATATACACAATTAGTAATATATATATATATATATATATATATATATACACATTTCCTGTGCTTATCAATTACTAACTTCATCTTTCTTTTTGATGTCTTTAATATTTTTTTTCTCTTGAAAAATAATGAAGATGTGATTATCAGACTTCAAACCACAGGTTAAATTATAAAAGTATCAAAGATCCATTTCAGCCTTAACTATATGATGTCACATCTGTATCAAGCTACCTATGCTTAAGACAGCTCCTTCGCTCAGCCCGCTGCAGCTTACTGTACTATGGGAAAAAGCTATGGGAAAAGCAATGTGTTCAGCTAAAGGTTGCACAGACCTGAGATCAGTGCCCACTAAGAGAAGCATAAGATACAGTGGAAAAACAGGACAGATATGGATAGGATTCCAAGGAAGAAGGTGCACTTGGTTGCTTAGTGGTGAAGGCTGAGGAAGGAAGATGTCAGCGTCCAGGGTGGCCTTTGGTATGTCATTTATCTGATGATACATCACGATGTAAGTTTGATTACTCTTTCTAGAGTAATTTTTTAATTTTTTTTTAATTTTTTAATTGCCAACAATGCAAGAAATATAAAATATATGCTGCTAAGGATTTTTGTCTGCAGTTTTCACTTCTACCAATTCCAAAAGATGAAATTGTTCCAGTTCTGGGATTTGGAATTGTTAAAATCAGTTTCTAGGGCTGGAGTCTAGAAAGATGGGGGCTACTGAAAATCACATTGTGTAACATTGCTACATCACGTTGTGTAACAAATCTTTCATANTACTTATAAATTATGAAGGGACATAGAAAAATGGCAGAAGAGAACAAAAAAAAAAAAAAAAAGCCCAGATTCATGGAATTTTTCAAGGTGCCCATAAAAGACAATGGTGTTAAAACCCAAGGAATGAGAGACACACATCTACATTCAAGATATACTTTTTGCAGTAACTTCTACTGATATAATTCTTGTAAAACAAATTCAAACCTTGTGATAGCGTTGAGGGGCTCTTCTGACAACTGTACGTATTCATCTGTCCAAATGAAGGAAGAGGAGCCCCATGTTTGTCTTCCTCAGTGTTTCTCAGAAGACAGTCATTGGTCAGGTTTCACTGGCTTGAAGTTGGGTCAAAAGTTAAATGACATCAGGAAATATTAGATGCCAGAAGTTACTATGAAAAGGTAATCTCATAACATATAAATACAATGCCTTTAAATGAATGCAACTTTGAAGATAAGTCTGATATCATTCACATCTACCAATACAGAAACTGAAATACACACACGTGTTGCAGATTCAAACTTCTGATGAAACAAAAAAAGAAACTCACAGAACATAATTTCAGGGAAAAATAAAAGCCATTTCTTTAACTGTTACTTAATTCATTTAGGTTTTTAAAATTTATATATAATATATTATTTTATTTTATTTTTAACAGGCACTGTTTATGTAATGGACCGTGTTTATATAACATAAGCAAAAAAGCAATGCTCAATCTAAAACTTGATTATCAGACAACACTATTATGCTATAATAATTGTTACACTGCTTGTCTATACGTTAACCTATGAATTCTACATACCATTGCACAATATCAATATCCCTTTATGAGGAAATAAATATAATTTTTCTTGTAATACTAACCTGATGTTGAACTCTCTACTCTCTACTTATCATTTAAAATGTCAGTTCAATGATTTTTTCTTTTATTAAAAAGCAAGGAGTTTAGTAGAATGAACATCATGCATTGTTTAAGATTCAAATCCATGATTGTTCTGTACAAAATAAGGCAGTTATGAGAATCAATACTTAGATATAATTTGTATACAATTAGACAAAATCTATAATTGCATGGATGATAAAAGTTGATCTACATTGCCTAAAATTTATGTGAGAAAATCTTTTAATTGTTTTTGTCCTGAATGCAGATTAAATTGTGACACATATCTTAAACCCTTCCATGTATATTTCTCACCACAATCATTTTTCATGCGATCATGAACAGATGACAGAATACTTCCATAAGAATGGGGCAAGATGGGATTTACCTGAACTGACAAGAACAAAAGGTGTTTAATGAACTCTGGAATATGCACTAAAGGTCACATAAGAAGAACATTGCCTCAATATTGAAAGTCATTTGCAATTAGAAGCAGAAGTAATTGGATTCCTGTGATACCTCCTTCTTCCTTTCTATCTGACACACATGGACATTACCTATGACCCTGGATTAAATATTAATAAAATGCAGATTTAAAATATTAAAACTTTACATTCATGTTAATAAGTACTGTCAATCTGTTGAGACTCAACATATGGCTAATTTAAGAGTTAAGATCAGATGTTCATAATTCTCTAGATTATCAATGTCTTTTATTTTTTTTTAACTTCAGCATTTCACTGTGGAGTTCAGAAAAAAATAAGGTGGCACTTTTCTGGGGCCCCTGGAAAAAGGAATTGTATTTTCACATTGAACTAGGATCAATAATGTTAATAATGATTTTAGACAGGTACAATATTCTCATTTGGATAAATTCCAGTCTGTGGGGTGCGAAAGTGTCATTAATTAGGGGAAACAGAGATTGTGATATTGGCAAATTCTAATATCAACATGTGTATATCTTCTTTCAAATCAAAGAAACTCAGAACCAATAAATTTTATTTTCAGATTTCTATGACAATAATGCAAATAAAAACATGGAGGTGTTTATTTTTTGGGTTTTTTTTTAAATTGTGATAAAGAAGAAAAAACTATTTATATGTGTACAGACACACACTTCAGTATGGCACTCCAAATAGGTGCAAACAATAATGGACTTTCTGAGTGCTGGTTTGAAAATCTACATTTCTTCCTAAAAATTTGTCACAAGTTCAGATGATTCGTGACTTAGAGGCTTCTACTAGTTCTTTTGGAACTGGAATATTTAATGTTAAAATTTTAACATGCAGAATGGCTTATGATCTCACAAATAGGGAAAAACTAACAACAAGTGCATTCATGGAAGAAATCAGAGCTTGTGCAACTTGTAGGGAAATATTTGAAGCACAAAAATGGATGTTTGGAAAGATGGGTAAAGTTTCCCCTGTTTTCTTCCATCAAAAAAGGTAACTCCTCTTTAGAATCAGATTATAGCTCTCTGCTTTCACATTCCATTTTCCTTGTAATAACGGGATCTGAATTGCCTTTGTTGTGACTTGTTCTAACCCCTTGCTCTCTCTGGACTTTGGACCATCTGCCAATCTGGAGAGAGAGATGGATTGTGTGGGAAGAAGCACAATAGACTACATATAAAGCACATAGCTATCAAGTAGGGGTGAGGAGAGACAGTAAACTGTGATGTCCCCAACTGTTATCCTCACTTCTCATAGGGGGAAAAAACATAAGAAAAGAGGAAGTTGGTGTTCATTTTAAAAATTGGTTTATTTTAAAGATTTCAAAGCGGTGTTTAATTGTCCTTTTAAATAATAATAAAAAATAAAAAGAGAGGAAAGGATTTTATGAAAATGTCTTGTTTACTCCAAATTCAGTTTGAAATATTTCAATAGCTGATATTGAAACTTTTTCCACTTTAAATATTACAAGAAACTTTTGAAAGATAACTGATGTTGACAATTACATTGTCAACGAGTATTATTTTATAAATTTG
Organism: Urocolius indicus; assembly: GCA_013401255.1. Taxonomy (NCBI): domain Eukaryota; kingdom Metazoa; phylum Chordata; class Aves; order Coliiformes; family Coliidae; genus Urocolius; species Urocolius indicus. The sequence continues at coordinate 86,482 of WBNH01010478.1, read as the reverse complement.
TGAAATTAGGTTCTTTTTTTCTTTTGTAAGAAAAACTTTGATCAGTTCCATGTGTGCTCAGTATCACACAATGCATCTGTGCTAAGACACAGATAAGAGTTCCCAGTTTCGATCTTCTTTGTTCTGACCTTTAATGCTCATCTCTCTCCTTACCAACTCTGCTAAAAGCATTTAAAACAACAGTACAATACATGTTTTACAAGGCAGTTTAAGTATGAGGAGAATTAAGGGAATGATACTTTTAAAAAAATCCATATTCTTCTGATATACAGACTTCTCTGTCTTCTATAATACTGTACATGAAGCAGGACTTCCCACTGACCAGCATTTCCAGATTTCAAGTGATAGTGTACAGCTGAAATTGGTGTGAATAAAGTCTTTAGACTTCTGGTTGCTGGCTGCCAACTGTCTTTCTTTTCTTGTTTCTATGAAGATGACAGTTAGTTTAGCAAAAGGAGGTCAATTGAATTCTCTACAATGATCATGTCCAGTCATTTTAGCCTAAGGGCATAAAATATACTCTCTAAAGAGTCAGGGAGACATAAGCAATATTTTGGTGATAGACTAAGAGCAGAGGAGAAAAAATCTGTGACTGTGAATGTGGACACTAGGAGAGCTCAAGAACTCAGTTTTATGTTTAATATAAACATTACTGAAAAACCAAAATTAATCAAAGTATTAACTATTTTCCATGCTTTGACTCCAAAAGGAAGATATAACCCAAGAAATCTCAAATTCTTTTATTAAATGTAAAATACATGGCACTTGTTTCATCAGAAATATTCTGAATGTTCTTTCACATACATGTCAGGAGAGAATGTCATTGTCTTTCTTTGGATTTCTTGGGCATCCTAGACAAGAAATCTCAAAATGTACACACTGATTTTACAAAGTTAGACTGCACGCAGCAAGGAGTCTTTGTGTTTTCTTTGTTTTCTGTTTAAATGCTGTCCAGTAAAATGCTCCTAAAGCTACTGCCTGGTTCTCCATCTTTAGCAGAACTATGTATTTATAAAGCTACTGCTCTGTTGACACACAGGAAGGATTTTCCTTTTCTTCCTCAGCCAAAATGACAGGTGTCTTGAAGCTCATGTTGGGGTTTTTGTTTGGGTTTTTTTTTTAGTATTTTGGAGATGCAGCTGATGTTCAAAGAAATTTTAGACTTGAGTAGATGTAAAGCAGAGTTTGTTGCACAGGCTGAGTTTTTGGCTTACCTGCAGGTTCAAGAAGGTCTGGAGGAAGAAGTACAGGAGCAGCAGACGTCCAGATAATGTTCCTTTTTATGTTCCTCTGTGCTAATAGGAAGATATATCTGTGTTGACTGCCAAAGAAACACTGAAGAAAATATTACACAAGTTACAGATTATGTCTTAACCAGTAAATTCTGGGTGTATAAGACACACAGTTCCCTCCTACTATATTAATAATGTTGCACTAGCCTTGCACTTATCTCCTGAAAAAAAGAGAATGGACTTAGAGAGCTTTTTAGATGATGGCATTTACCAGATAGTCTAAAGGAAAATAGATACTGGATTAATCTGAGGGAAAGTTCAGGAACTCTTTAGGCAAGAGAGAGTAAATGTTCTGTGTTCTTTCTTTTATCTTTGAGCCAATGCATCTTTCTTTTAAAGGCAGAAATATCTGTAAATTTGGTTTTTATTCTTGGAAATAACTCTGCCATCATCAGCACTTCTACCATTTAAACTTACTGAGAACTATTTTATATACCTTTAAAATTGACATTGTAAACCAAACACTTGGAGCTAATTTCTATTCCAGCTAATCAAGAGCAGTAATTAAACACCAGGTTCCTCAAATGATATTCTATCACAGCCTTCATGTTTCCCATCACACTACATATGGTCCAATTGTTTACAGATGACAAAAAAAAAATCCCTGCTCAGATGTTAAATCAAGATGTTTTCTTCACTTTCAAATGGTAGGCTGGCAGCCAATTTTTACAATGAGTTATTCTGAGGGTTTTTAAAAAAAAAAAAAGAAAAGAAAGAAAACAAAAGAAAAAAAGAAACAAAACCAAAAGGAATAGAAAAGAAAGGAAAAGAAAAGGTTTGGACATTAGGCTTACATAACCCATCAATATCAGGACCTGCCAAAATGAAGCAGTTTCTTAAGTGTGTGTTCAACCCCGTGTCAGAATAATCTCCTGGGAAGTTTATCTTTTTTGTGCACATTTGATGCAAGGCTAGAAAAATCAAGAGGGAAATGTTTTATAGCCAGAAATAGGTAACGTGACATCAAAGCATAGACAGAGTTCCCCCACTGGTACTCTTTGGCAGTCTGAATTTCATAGTGTTAAACAGCAGAGGATTAAAGCATCTCAGGGCTTGACTCTGCCATAATGCCACTGCAAATTTAGACTAATTCCTTTGTATGCTGGCCTGAAACAAGTAAAAATACAGAAAACAAACAGGCTCGAATTGCAGAGTTTTATGGTGTAATTATTACTGACAGTTTTATGAGATTCCATTTTGGAAAGGGAAATGGGGTCACAAGTTCTCAGACCATGAAGAACAGGAGCACATCCTGGAAAAAACTCTCAGCCTCCAAAGCTATCAGAGATTATGAGATGCTGTATTTTAGTCGGCTATGTCCAATATGTTCCCGCTAGGGAGGAAAGCGGAAAGAATGAATTGATGTCCCAAAGACAGGAACATGCTACATGCAAAACTCATTTGCATTTTTGCTTTGTGTGGTGTCACATGGCCAGCAGGATTAACATGCTCTGCCCTATTTTGATTCCAGTTCTTGGCTTCCCCAGATGTTTGAAGCTGTGTGATGCAAATTTTTAAGCTATTTGTTTCTGATTGTCTAGAAGTTGTTGTGGATAAATTCGAAGCTAAAACTGTACAAAGAGTGTAATTAGAACAGAGGCTTTTGCTTGTGCCAAAGGGCTCTGCTGAGGCAGTAGAAATACCCTGTCCCATGGGTTTCTGAAACTGTTTTCTTCATGTTGCTAAAGCAATGACTTAAAATATGTTTTCAAATTAATAAATGAAAACAATTAAATAGAGGAATAGATTATGTTTTTTAATTGATTCGTTGTTGATACATCAAATACATTGATCTGTGTAATATATCAGAACATCAGTGATATACCTAATGCATCAAAACACTTTAAACTGGTTGTTTTTTTCAGATTCTCTCTTTCAACTGCCTTCTCACTGGCAGTCTTCTTGAGGCATGTACAACAAAAAAGAGCTAAAGGAACTAAACAAAAAACTACTTTCCATTCCAGCTTTGGGGTAGCTGTCCTAGTCCACTGCTTCAGCCTTGACTCAGGTTTAATCTAACTCTCTGTGTCACTTTCACTCATGCAAAATGTAATTCCCATTCATTGGCATACTATGCTGCCCGATAACTGTATTTGTATTAAATGGGGGAGGGGTAGGGGGAGCAAAGGGAGGGGAATAACCCCCTTGACTTTTGTCATTGTCCTGACCACTTCATGGGCCAGTTTTCCAGGCAGCATTTGGAGTTTCTTTCCACTCACAGTTCTTGCTTCTGGGGCAAGTTGCAGATAAGTAGCAAAATGCCAGAAAGTTAATGTATTTCAGTTGCGTCACTGTACAAGAAGCAGATGTGGTGACAAGCTTAAACTGATGTGCTTGAGTATATAGCCTGGTGCTCCAAGATATTAAGGACCCTTATTTCCTGACACACAGAGAGATAAACTGGATAATGTAACTTGAAGAACAGTGAGAAGTGTCCATACTAATGTGACATGAAGTTTTCAGATGCTATTTGAGGGAAGTCAAGGGAAGAATGTCAAATTAGCAATACAATCTACTTTATGGTGGGCTGTTTTTTTGGCCAAATGAGAAAATGACATTAATTACAGCTTTGGCAAATGCTCTTGCTTTGCTTTCTCTGGATATATCATGGATGTAGCATGTATTTAGTGGGTGGACACACCCACTTGTTTAAGTGCAATGTTTGCAAATGAGTTAGGTATTTTCTGGCTGTAGGAGCAGGAAGAAAAGTCGTATTTCAGAAGATGATTGCAGTTTTAACAATTAGTAACAGAAAGGCAACCTTTAAATATCAAGAAAACGAACACACTACATAATAGAACATTGTCATTTTAATGCTGCTTGAAGGGATGAAAGGAAATGCATGCACTACAAATCAATTTTATACTATTTCATTCAGGCCTCAGCTGAGACGTGGTATTTTAATGAAGGCACGACAAAACAAAAAGTCATTTTTAAATTTTTCTTTTTAAACATTAAAAATATTTCCTGTTTAAACATAAAGGATTCAGAGGAAATTTTAGTGGGAAGACTGATTTGTAGTCTATAAATATGACTACACACAGATCTAGACCAGTCCACAGTTAATAATGTGATGAGATTATGTAATTAACAGATTCAGGAAATTTGAATGATGACACACTGAAGATCTAGTTCTAGATCAGCAGATGAAATTTCCATTCTTGGAATGTACAGGTTGTATCTAAATATACATCCCAGTCAGTATCAAACATAGGCTGAATTAGAATTTAGATCTCTCCTTGTATCTTCCTCCCATATGTTGTGTCTTTGAATAACAATTTAATGGCTTTGACTTTCAGTTTATCTTCCTTGAGATGACATGCACTTTTCCAACAAAAAGACCTCATTTTTTTTGTTTGTTTGCTGTGTTCTGGACCCAATTTAAAAGTTTGTGAGATATTTTGAGATCACGTAATGAAATTTACAAATATTAAAAGACAGAAGATCTACCAAAGTATCAGCAATAGACTGCAGACAGAATACAACAGCAAAAAACTGTAGTGCAAAGGAAAATTTAGGATTTATGACTGATATCTGTTTGAAAAAATGTTGTTATCCTTCATGGCTTATTAGTACATACTTATTAGGAAAAGTTTTGTGCTAGTGTTTTCCAAGAACAGTTAAATTAGCCATCCCTTGTTACATAGATTCTTAACTAGAGGTTTGTCCTGTTGGGATGGAGAGGAAAGATGGGAGGAAATGCCTAGCAATCACAAAAGCAGCATACTGTACAGTGCCACTGTTCCCTCCTATACCAGCCAAAATTGCTTCCATGATGTGAAGTTTTTGTTCTGAAAAGCCCAGCTTTAATTTGAACTCTACTCATATTCTTTAATATTATGCAGTGATAAACAAAATATAGGTAAAACAAATGAAAATAGTTTTATGACACAGAAGTAGAGAGGAAGAATTTGTATATAGCAAATCTGAAGGGGGCTGAAATGACGATCAAAGCCCTGAACACTTCTACAACACTCTGATAACAGAGTTCTGCAAGCCTGGGAGTCTAGTTTCATTTGTTGCCTTAAACTAATAAGTTTCCCTTTTCCTTTTTTTTTTAAATGGAACAAAACTTGAACTTAAAACATAAATTGGTGTGTGTGTTTGATTGTAATTTTATGGACTCAGGTTAGGTTTATGAGCCTTCCAAAAAAGAGTGCTTGGGCCACAAAACTTTGAAAAAAAGAATTCAACCCTAGTCTCTATTTGTAGGACACCTCTATATTAGCTATAGGTCTGGGAAAGTAGTTATATGACAGTGAAGCTGAGAAGTGATAATATAATATATATTCTATATTTATCTTTTATTATATATAATATAAGTGAAAGTCATACTTACATTCTATTTTTTCCTTGTATTTTACACAGTATATGAACACATGATTATGTAATGAAATAATTACCTGTGTTAGCAAAGAACATAAGCAATGTGAATGGGACACAAAGGCAGCCTGATTTGTTATTAGGCTAACCACAAGCAGCAAAATTAAGATCAATGTAACCACACAACATGAAAACAAAGACTGGATCTCAGTCTTTATTCCCTGGTAGCTGGATGTAGCAGAACATATGAGAAGAGTATGGCCAAACCTTGTGAGAAAGAAAGGGAATGTTACTAAAATCAAGTAGTCTTACATGTAGGTTAAGAAGAAAGAGAGAACTGTGGAAATATGTCCTGAGCTAAACTGTCTAGCCTGCACAGAAACAATGTACTTTATTATTTTTATGGATTTTTTTTTTCAGTGATTACACTACATTGAATAAATTTAGGAAAATGGCACTGCTCTTCTGATTGTTTATGCCTATATTTATGAAACACTAAATCAAACAAACAGAGGATACATTTTCCTGTCTTCCCAATCTACTGCAACAACCTGATTCCTAGATTTTGGACAATTTAACCAAACATCACGTCTAACCCAGAGACAGCAATAGCCCTTTGGACGAGCCAAAAATGACATAAAAGTCAGGTCCAAAGCTGGACCTTTCCTTTACAAGATAAGATGATAAAAAGTTAATTTACAAACTATAATACCATAATGTGTTTAAGTACCTGTTGTTGCCATCTTCTCCATCATTTGTCTCTTTACTGTGCAATCTGCATTATAAACCAGGTGTTCAAGTAGCTTCTAAAACTGTACATATTAATTTTTGGCTGATTTGAATTCTTGGAGGAAATCATTCCCTTGTCATGCCATCATTTTCTGAGCAATGTTTGTGCTGGGTCATGAAGGCATAGAAGATAGTAGAGGAGGGTTAAGGTGAGGAGCATGGAGTAGAGGTCAAGCAAAACCTTAAACTGAGAGTTCCATACAACACCTGGATTGTCAGATCGTGGTAGAAAAGGAAAATATGAGTTTGCTCTGTGGACCTGTAAGCAGTATCTAAGAAGTATAAATTAGCCAATTTAGTTTTAAGATGTGCATATCCTTTTTGTCACTAGTTTTTATTATCTGTGGCAAAGGAATACGGTACTGGAAGTTTATAAAGCAGAAACTTTTGTAGGTCATCTATTTAATCTTTGCAGCAATTCTAAATGGTTCCCTATAGTACATTTTCTACTTCTTTGTCATTTTCCAAATTAAAAACAGAAGCAATGTGTGTAAAAATATTAAATTAACATTTATTTGACAACAAAGCATATTACATTTATATATAAACTTCTCAATTAGCCCTGTAAAGCTTCCTTGGGATCATTGTACTGTAAAATCAGTAAGATATCTTTATGTTGCTTTGAAGATTGATACGAATTTCATGATAAGGAAAGGCTGCTTTAATTTTCTTTTCACGTTCAGAAATGATGAAATCAATTTATTGTTTATAAAAGGAGATAGAGAGATAGCACTGGAAAACTGTTTTGTTTAAATACAAAGTAGGAGTACGGTTAGAAGCAACTGAATATTTCTTATTTCTCCTTGACAATGTACAGGTACATTTTTTTCTGGTAAATTATTTTTAAGTGCAATACTACTTTTCCTTTTTGACAAGAGGATTTATATTGAATTTGACATGATAAGGAAAGTACTGCACCCACTTAAGTTACAGAGTGGCAAAGCATAACGTTTTCTTCTAATGAAATAAACATAACATTCAGGCTATGGTACTTCAATACCTAATCTTCTTAGCTTTGTCTTTAATGTTATAAAAACCACTTGCCTACAAACAACCTGTTAAATCCAAGTGGAGAGGTATGCTGCAGTCCTGTGGCAAGAGAAACTAGCTGACATGGACCGTGCAGTGATCTTGATCTTCTCCAGCCACTTCCAAGAAAAACTGAGTTAAAAGCTTTGAAGACCTTTCCACCAAGAATATTTGCTGAGATAACTCTCTTGCATCTATGATACATTATGAAAAAGTACAAAAAAGCCCTTTACAAGACTCTAGATGTGGATCTTCTTGACATCTACAACAAAACAACCAGATTGTAATTTCTTACTGACTCGATCAACTAAGACATCCTTCATACACAGCAATAATAAAGTGTTCATATGCGTAAAGGGATTTTGCACACATTTAGCAAAATTTGGCTCTGAACTTGTTGATATAGTTTCTAGTTTCACAGACAAAAAAAAAACCAAAAAATGTCTGTCACCAGATATATTAATTCTAACAGCAGCTTGTCTAAAGATGTCAGTCTTTCTGTACCTGTACCAAAACAGTTATTAGATTTAGTTATGAGAGATAATTGTTTATTGACAATCTTAAAAGCCAACTATGCCCTGATGAATCTTAAACCAAACAATAACAAAATCTTCCCAACTGAGACCTGTGGTAGACCAAACCTAAAGTTTTGGATATTTTGGATAAAAGCAGGCCAATTCAGTAAAAGGATAAGTTATCTCCAGTAGTGCAAAAAAACGATCTCAATGTACACAAAAAGTGGAAAAGAAGGAATGTTTTCTTTCTACTTATTTTTTATCAGCAATTTTCAAAACCTGATTTTTTTGTTGAAGACAAGAAATAAAATCACTACACAAGCATCACCACAAGTCCTGTTATTTATGACTCTTAGTTTAAGCCCTGGTACTGCTAAAAATCTTGAGACGACATTCTTAGAACATTACTAGTTTGAAAAGTTTCAATTATACCTCTTAGATAAGCACAAACTTTTTAGGTATTGCTGTGAACCATATGAGGTTCATCCATAACTACTCTTTTCCCTCAGGTCAAGTGGAGAAATAGAGGCTGATCTGATTCTGTACACAACTAGTTCATCATTTTTTCCAATTTCTTTTCTGACATTTCTAAGATGTAGCCTGATGTCTAAAGCACATTAAAAATCCTTCCAAATAGCTGATCATAAACAAGAGACTACACAAAAGGTGGCACAGAGCTTTCACACATTACACTGTTGGGATCTCAGTGCAAGCTTTCCACCAAGAACATAAAGGAGAAATGGTGTTTTTCTGAATGTTTCCAGAGTGAGGCTGACACTACTGTCAGTTCTTAGGAAAAGTCAGACAAAGGGGAAAGTGATACTTTTTTTTAGTATAATCATAGCAGTATAAAAGAAGCAATGGAAATAAGTTTTTTGTCTTTCTGCAGGGAGTGGCAGAGAATATGATGATATACAGAGGGCAAGTTTTTAATCAGATTTTTTCCTGGCTAGAGTACTTCCCTCTTACCTTTCACCTACCTTCCCAGAAATTAGTTACATTACTGAAACTGATGATTTAATGGTCCTCATTTCCTATTAGTTTCACATTGCTCAGTTTTGAAAGTGTTTTGTGAATTGTGTCTCTTTCCAACTACAGTAATAGAAAACAATAAATAGACAATGTCTGAGAGCACACTGGAAATGATCTGAAAGTGTGCTATATATATTTTTTTTATGTTTTCATTTTAATTAATGGTCTTTATCAAATTATTTTTATCGTATTCTAGTGCCCCCTGATAGATCAAGGAATCAAACCTAAATGCATATCATAACACATCTCTTTTCTTAAGGATCTTGCAGGTTTGGTAGATCTGATAACACAAAGTTCTCATAGATATTGAAGATCCTTAGGAAATCTTTCCTTTTCGCTTTTTAATATGCAATTTTTTTATTTCACCTAAACAGCACACTACCTACTACATCATCAAGCTCTTTACAGTTAAGTTGTGGAAGATAAGAGCAGATTTAAGGAATTTTGTCTAATGACTGTGCTGGGTGCTGATTTCCTCCCTCAAAAAATCTAAATTTTATAATCATCAGGGCTGTCAATCTGCCACATTCTTGGGCTATTATTCATATTTTAAAATATGAAAGTTATCTTGGCTTGATAAACTAGAGCCCTTGAGAGTAGTGGGAAAGTTTAAACTTTTTAACTATTTTTGTAAGTCCCTACAAATCTTGAACAGGTTTTTGGTTTGTTTTTTGATTTTTTTTTTTTTGCATATCCTGAGCTCTGACTCTTACCTGATACCCAGTTGAAGCAAGTTACAACTTTAATTGTTTTCATTTTTTTCTCCTCTTTCTCGAGCTCTTGCTTCAGAGCTCTATAGACCTTTCAGAAGGGCAAATTTTTGATGCTGAGTCAATGAATGGGATCTGGGAACTGTTGAAATGAGTTTGCCACTGACTACTATGTAATATAAATTTTCTTTTGCACAGATGTTTGTCTGCATCCCATAAAATATCATGGTTTAAGTAAACATGCGGTCATCATTATCTCATTAGAGAAAGTTGCAGAGGAGTTATGTATTGAGTTTGTAGGACTTTCCACTCAGCCGCTTGAAGGAACTTTACTCCACCCTCCCAAGGAGTACACAATTGTTATGCTTTAACTTTTAACATTTTCCCACTGGAAGAAGATTGGTATTTAAAACAATAGAATCAGTATGTGTGGTGATGTAAAAATACTTTGGGATCTTTCAGTTAACCAACACTTAAAAGTTGAGTCGGATAAACAAACAAGAGGCAATTTTGGGAATAAACAGATAAGTCCATGATTTTCTACTTCAGAAGAAAAATCTGAGGTTCTTTGATACTTAGTGCACACAGATGAAGAATATATCATGTAAACATATTTTTACGGCATTACTCAAAGTGTATTTGAGAAGGGCATCACATTGTCCAGCTGTCTTTTACTCTGTCCAGTTCCCTTCCCCTCTTAAACGTTTTCCTTTGCCTCTATTGAAAAATTCAGCTTGCCAAGAATCAGTGTAGGCAGAGAGTAAGTAATCCAACAGCAATTAGAAGTAATAGTTTTTATAAGCGATATTTTAATCTGAAATATACCCATAATAAAAACAGTAATTAGCAAGTTTAAAAGAGGGAGCAACAGATGAACTTTTCACTGCTTGTCTCAGCTCAGTTTGCACAGTGAGACAAAGCTACACTCACAGACCCTTTCCATTTTCAATGCTGCAGGATAGTGTACTGGTAAAGTGAGATTGCCCACTCTACTACATAGTAATAACCCTCAATTTAATTAGATGAGTATGGCAAGGCTATTCATATGCAGTTATAACTCTTTAAAATTAACAATTTGTTCTGAAAAAAATTATGTTCCATGAAAAATATTAGTAAGTTTTTGTAAACCAGAAATTTGACTGCACTTTTGTTGAATTGTATTAATTACTGAATGGTGACAATCTTATGTAAGATTATCACACTTGCCTAGAAAAATCCTGCTCAATTCCAATATTGTTCCAAAGCTTTGCGACCTTTTCCATAGTGTTTTTAAAATACACAATTCTGTGCAATGCTTAACATCTAAAGCATTGTAATTTGTCTATCGTTATTTGTGAATTCATTACAGGATGAATAAACATCCTGTAATTACCACTGAAAGCATCAGCAGAAGATCTTAGAAACTCTAAGAGGAGGAGAAGAGAAGTAGGTTGATGGAAGATTTTCTAAAAGAAGTAATTGAAGACTACGTATTCAAGTCCATTAAATAAACTGTGATGTCCTCTTAATGAGAGTCATTTCACTTTCAGAAATGTATCTGGTAAACTAGGCAATAAAAAAGATTTATTTTTATCTGCCCTTTAAAAGATAAAGTGTAGAAAAGGAAATCCCAGGGTGTGGCAGGGGTTGTCTGAGGAGGGATGGGAGGAGTGTGCAATCAGGAGGCTGATGATTTAGGGATTTTTCAAGAAAGGCAGAAGTTAACTACATACATAGCAGTGTTTATAAAAGATTAGAAGTTACCCTCATCTGAGCATTTAACATAGATTTGTCTTGACCTGAACTCCCTTGTTTAAATACAGATTAGAAGAGAATGTTTTGGTGCACTCTGAGGTTAGTGTAACTCCCTTTGACATGACATAGTTAAAATATCTACTTCAGCCTGATAAAGCCAGAAAAAGATATCCTTTTCTGTCAGCCAAAAGACATCTTTTCAGGAAAAGAACAAATTTGAGCAAGCATTAGCGCCACCATCTGAAAAACCTGGGTGTACAAAAAGTGATGGTGGCTTATTGACTTTCAAAAACCCAACAAAACAGACCCAGATCAAAAACCCACTTCATTTTTCCCTTTCTAATTGTGTACACAGCTTTTATCCTGAAAAATAAAAATAAAGCTAGGACCATACAAGTTATCAGTGTGATAATGACCTCCTCTGGCCTGATTCACTGCCCACTTACCCCAGCCCTCCTCTACTTTTACATATCCCCCAACATAATAAGCCTGCCACCACTAATGTTATAAAGTAGTAATTGTGCCTAATTGGTAGGGAGGTGACAGACCATTCTGGTAATGTTGTGAAACTGTAAGAAAGGAGGAGTGAGAACATTCACAGACCCAGCAGTAATTATCCACTAATTTGGCCTGTTTGTGTGGGGACAGCTCATTATAGCCCTTAAGAAACCTCAGAATAAAGAGAGAAAGTAGGTAGGAGGTAAGGTTAAATAATTAGTGTTCAGCAGATTTTTCTTCTTTTTTTTTTTTCTTCCTTTAATTCAAAGAGTGGGATTAGGGAGGGAGAAATGTGATGAGTGTAACAATTCGGAATGCTATAACATTGCCTTCTAAGTGAATGTTACATATTCTAGAGCAAACAAATAGTTTACAAGACACTGTGGGAAAATGACACATTTCAATGGTCGTCTTTACCATATTTTAGGCTGATAGGGGTTTATTTAGTATTTTGGTTCTTTTATTTTTTTTTTTACATCATTATACACATATTTTACTATATGTATTATTACATTTCTGTTAAAAAATGTATCCAAATTTTTCTATTATTTCTTCAATATAAAATAGCAAATGAACTATGCTTGAGAGGTAATACATTAGATTTTAAAATTGAGAGTATTTTGGGAAAGGGGTATACACTGATTTTCACAAAGGAAAGAATTATATTGATTACACTTTTCAACTGAATGAGCTGGTGATGATATATAAAAATTGTTGAAAATATATAAAATATCTCAAACAATCTTCAATATCTCTCAGATCTAAAATTTCATTATGTAATTTCCAGTCACTGAGAAAGTCACTCAGACTGATCAACAGAAGTAATTAACATGTTCTCTTTCAAAATCACTAAATATTTTGAAAATCTGGTTAGTTCCCAGTTAGTAAGCTGGGAAACCCTCCAGAGACAGGACATCAAATGCTATCAGTAGAAAGCTCAAAATGAAAATGCTATTGTTCTCATCCTCTTTACATAGTTCCAAGATCAAGCATCTTGTTAGGCCTCTCTTTGCATAACCAGTATTACAGTTCAGTCTCCTATTGGACTGTCATGGAAAAAAAAAGAAAAGGATTCTACATTAGAAAGCATTTCTTAATTTTCAGTTACCTTTTACTCAGTTCTCCATCCTTCTGCTGCTCTGCCTCCCTTCCCTTCACTTTTTTTTTCATTTTCAATTTTTTTCCCTTCCCTTCCCTCTCTCCTTCCCTTCATTTTTTTCTGTTTGAATGCCAGATATTTGCTGATGTCAAATTGTCTGGTTTTATTTATAGAAATTATCCAAATTAGAGCTAAAGAACTGGATTTTGCTTTGTTTAGTCACCATTAGAAACATTTTCTTTTGTGACAATCTTACTTAGGGCTAATTCTAATAGGACGTATACTAGGACAGTATATTCAGTGTCTGAAATATGAGTCATGCTAAATGTTCACCTTTGTGTAACTGCATATTACCTGCATAATAATTTCAGTTTTTACTGGACTATACTGATAAATTGATACAAGATTTGAACAAGAGAAAAGTGGAGGCAAAGGAGGGCATGAAACCACCTCTACAGCTCTGAAAGTTGGAACTGAACCTTGTGTATTGAATGAGTATTGACTCAAAATCTTAATTAAAATATTTGCTTCTCTTGTAAGCTATCTGGTAAAATGAAGGGGCTTTTGTATTGCTCTTGGCAGTTACAAATAGAGACTGAAAGTTTCAGACATGCCTTGTTCAAAATAAATGTGTCCCCTTTCTCTTTCCCCACAGCCTTGCTTTCCCAGTTCAGTGTTTCAGGAATTCTGTAGGCCTCTTATCCTGACCTTGCTCTAGATGGGAGGGACAGCTAATTCACCAAATCAGTCCAGTCCTGGGCCATACTAGATAGTATGGCAGTTAGTGCTCTGTTTGAGATTTTGTTATTTTCTTTAAATACAGGCACCTGCTTTCAAGAATATTGCCTCATTCTGTATACATCACCAAACAGCCAACAGATGGTGATAATGTTCATTTTCTGTGTGTGGTGTAATGTCCCTCAGCAGAAGGCCTGAAGAGAAATGGGGACCAGACAAGAATACAAAAATGTTGCTTCTCTATTCTTACTGCTGTCAAAGCATTTCTTTCTCGAATGTGACTGTACAGTCTAAAAGCAGAATAAGTCCTTGATTATTACAATCTGTTAATGCCAAATGAATTGTCTTGTTTGGGTGTATTGAAAGGTTCTGTAGTGTTCTTTACACAGTTTTTTATCTGTTACGTATTTTTATATTATATGTCCTATCTAGTGTCTTGATCTAGTGTCTTGATTTACTTTCTTATGTACGTTGGAGAAGAATCTCTTCCTTTTCTCCTACACAAACAAGATAGCTGTGTGTATATGTATCTGTGATACATGTATAGGACTACAAAATACATAAGGTATATATTGATAATAAAGGTGTTTGGTCAATGTATATCTACTAAGCAGAAAAAAATATTTGATGTAATTACAGATTATGGACTGACAAGACATTCTTTTAGCCTACTTGACAAAGGAAAAGATTCAGAACATGTGGCTATTTTTTTAAGAAAATGTTTTGTAGGATCATATGTAAATAACAATAAGAGACTGACAGGGAAAATACTCAGAATTTTTAAATAGAAAATACTCAGAAAAGTGGTTAATTCTTTTTCTTTTTTTTCTTTTTCTTTATTTTTTTGGGCTTTTGATGATTGCCTTGAAAGTGTCACTGTTTATATCTATTTTCCACGTCAATTGAAATCTAGTAATTCCTGTAAAGGTAAAAATATATTCAAATAAAAAAAGGAGGAAAAAGAGTTCATAAAGAAAGAGAATAATGTCTTTCCTAGGATCAGCCCACTATGTACACTGATTTCATATAGACTTTGATGTCAACTTCTTTATGGCTTGGTGTTCAAAATGCATCTGTCTTGTCTCAAATGGGACAGAAGGGGTATACTACTGCTATCAAAGTTTCACAGCATGTCTTCTTAAGTTTAAGAAGAAAATAAATAGAAATCCTTAGATTTCATTGAAGATAACACTCACATAAACAAAGCTTTCTTAAAGAAAACATAAGACATCTAAAAATTAATAAAATTATGGACTTCTGTTTTGTGGAAACACATGAAAAATCATTAGTCTTTTGTAATTTGGACATGATTATTTTATTTTCAATATTTCAATCATTTGCTAAAGATATGTTTTCCAATATAGTTATTCCTGAAGATAAAGGGACGTGTAAAGACATGGGCCAGAAATTAGGGCCCATTTGTAATTTCCTAAACTTTATCATATTGTGGAGTTCTCATCACAGTTTTATCTGTTAAATTTTCCATTTGCAAGATGGGGTTTTTTTTCAAAGTAATTGCAAATTTATTTTCTTTTCTTTGGGGCTTTTACTCTTGCCAGGTTTATAGAGGGGGATGCTGAGAAAAAGAAATGGCAAAAATGTTCAGTGGTAAACTGTATTGTTACTTCTGGAGGTTTTGCTGTTAATGTTCCTGGTAGTCTTAAGAATACTGCAGAAATAAAAGAGTTAGTAAGTGCAAAGTTAGCACCATATTGTTCGACATTCCAGTCTTCCAATCCTTCACTCAACCTTGTAAAACGAGGTTTTGCTGTAGCCTGTGTCTGAACTCCATCAACATATGGTAGGAATAAATTAGTCAGTATCGTGAAGGTGTCAGTTACCAAGACCATGAGCCATGGGGTTTGCAGAGAGTTTCTGTAGGGCAAATCTTGTAGCATAAAAAACTTGCGAAGTCACAAGAGGTCAAAAAATAATGCAGAGACTGAGAAGATATCTGCACATATTCTAGGCACCTGCTATATTTCTTGTTTAGGGCTTATATTTTCCAGAATTGATATTTGATACCATAAACACTTAAGATCTGTTAGAAAATTATAGTGACACACCCATTTCATATTCTATTATTCATCAATTTCTTTGTAAATAAAGTTTTGTATATTGGCTTTTTTAAGTTACTCTAATCAAACGTATTTGACTGTCTTGTATAATCTTGATGCCTTATGCCTCCATGCTCTGTAAAGGCCTTGAATTCCCAAAAACACTTTGCAGCAATATAAATTTTAGCACCAGCAGGCTGGTTTACAAAGGAGAATGATTATGATCCATAATGGCAAAAGTATCATGCTCAGTAGATCAGGACATTGAGCTGTAAGAGGACATAAGTCATTTAAAAAAAAAAAAAAAAAAAGGGCATTTTTCAGGAAGCTCATTAATATTTCTGGAATTTGAATTTCCTACAAGAAATGTCAGAAAAAAATCTGTCTTCCAGTAATCATATTTTTATTCTAAAAATAAATTGAGGAAAAAAAAAATCAGTGACAGGCTGACACTTATGTGAACAAAAATCAAACCATCCAAACACAATATTCCTTTTTGCCAGAAATTTAAACAAAACAGGAGAAAAAAAAAACTTTTTTGACATTTTTAATCACAACCTACTTGATGATTAATCAAAAAAAAATTAAAATTCTTATATTTACACTACTTTGTGCAATGTAATGCAGTTATAGGTGACTTCCAGAATCTTTTAGACTTCTGAAGAAAGATTTGTACTCCTGTGATCTCCTAGGGGATTAACTTCATCCAGATAGTAAAGACAGGCAAGATTTTTCAGGTTGTTTGAAAGATTCTTGCCAGATAAGTGGAGGAAAGTATTGTTTTGCAATCAGTCAGAGTGTTGGTGAAATGTAAAAAAAAAACAACAAAACCAACAGGACTGGTTGGAAAACAGGGATATTGACATAGTTATAGAGTCAATGAGTACAAGGACATGAGCTAGAGATTGTAAAAATATAGATTAGGTAAAACCAAGCAAATATATTCCTCTAATCTAGTACCACTTAAAGCTGATAGAAGGCTTTGTAATATAGAGAAAGCAGAAATATCCAATAAAGTTCTTGGTTTGTATTGGAAGGGAAATCTCAATAGTGTATTCTTATCAAATATCAAGGAATTTGGTTTTTTCTGGAAAGAATAATGGAGGCTGTGAAAGCAGCTGTCAAACCATATATTTTATTAGAAAATCTATTTCACTTGTATTTAGTTTTGTAAATCTTAGAGAAACAGGAAAAAGATTATGGAAAGAAGCCTAATCTTATGCTAACGTTTAAGGAAGGATAAACCTTTTGATTAAAACATTCCTGTATCTGTTGAGCTGATGTTGTTCCTAAAGTAAGACAATGGAATACATAGTGTAGGACAGCAAGAACAAAATTAGCAAAAGGTTGGTAGTCTGTCAACTGACATAGATTTACAGAAAATACTTAACAAACTGATGATTTTTATAATGGTTTTTCGGCGGTTGGGTTGTTGAGGGCTTTTTTTTGCTAAAATGCAATTAATCTTTGGGCCTATTACTGAGTTGTCCACTTCATCTGACTGCAGGAATAAAATATTATTAATCAAAACCAAAATATAATTATAGTTGTCTGATTGCAACTTATTTACTGTTAAATGTAAATAATAATTGTGAACATAAGTTTTTTCCAAATATATTTAGTTTTGTTGGTATGCAGGTATTAGTTTTCAGTTCAATGCTTTTTAATATTGTGTTGTTGATAAACATCTGAAAATACAGATAGTTAGTGATAGTTTTCTGATGACAGAAAGACTGGGAAAGGTGTAAATAGTGCAGATAACAGATGACAGTGACAAATTAAAATCTTCATGCATTGATATAGTGGATAGAAATAAATAACACGTTTCAATGCAGCCAAACAAAGGTTCCAGAGCATTGATGGTCAGGCTTAAAGAAAGAGAGTTTATTCCTGGGAGGTAGTGATTGAAAATACGTGAAAGCAGTGTTAGGCTGTCACCTGGATAAGAGCTTGTAAAATCATGCATAGACTGCAAAAGCTGAAGTTTCTCATGGCTCTATTGAGGAGGGAATGATAAGTAGTAATAATGAAGTAGTGTTTTTGTGATATAGCTCATATAATCTTAAAATATCACCACCTAAATAATTCACTTAATTTATTCTGTGAGAGACTTGACAGCATAGTCACTGTTACCTATAAATCATTAGTGTCTCAGAGGAAATACAAAGTTTACATCACTCTAAGCATCTATTCGTTCTCATGGAAAAGCCACTAAATCTCATTCAGGGCCTACTGCCACTTGGACAAGATACATGCAGGTGTTTTTCTTGACTGGACTGGCCATAAGTGTGGGACGTATACATCTAACAAAGTACCTAATGGCAATAACTTCAGTAACATAATCAAGACTAATACAAATTAGTGCTATTGAAAACATTTTTAAAAAGAAGAAAACCCACACACACAGACATATTAGAATTAATTTACCAAAACAACAGAGATTTATTGGGTTTGTTTGAGTTGGGGTTTTTTTTTGGCATGTGGGATTGTTTTTCCTTTCCAGCGCTAAAATTCTCTGGATCTGATTAATGAATTCTATTCACCAAAGAAGTTGCATTCTTCAGCCAAAATATTTTGAGATATTCTTTCTTACCTAAACTTCCAACATCGGTAATATTGTAAACTTATTATAAGAACAATTTGCAGATAATAACGTAGAAAAACGTAGTTCTTTTCGTTGTGTCTTCAGAGTCAAATTCATGGATAATCATTCAGTGACTTTAAATCCAGTATGGTCTTGTCAATATAAAACAGTCTATTATTTGACACTTGATAGTATGAATTGAAACCGCATTAGTCAAATAAACCATGTGATATTGTTTTGAACGCAATCTGAGTGAGGACGACTGTAGGTTTTAAAACCTTTGAAATAAGGCTGCTATAAACTTAAAAAAAAAAAATCAAAACCAAAATAACAGGACCACATATGTTTAAAAGAATGCTGGTAGTATTTGACTGAGCTACCTTTACCACCAAAAAAAAAGGCCACACAAACAAACGAAACTCCCCAAAAATATCATTAGTCTTTTTTTAGGCATTTTATTTTAAAACACATTTGAGGTAATTAGCCATATATGCCTGATTCTAGCTAGCAATACCACCACAGTATCTTTTAGGTGATATTTAATTATCTTTGAGCCCATATTCCAACAAAAAAAATTGAAAACTTTGTCCCTTGCAGCTTTCAGTAAGCATCTATTACATAAATATACAGCAAGTGCATTGCATTTACTAATCTGTAATTATCTTTCCTTGCCACACCAGCATTTGACATGTAATAAGTGTGTTCATGGGCAATTGCAGCTTTAAGGGGTGTAGTTGTATCACTTTCTGCCTCATTTAATTATCTGTGGTCATATGAGCACTTTCAATACAAATTTTTGACTCTTGGTGAGTCCAAGAGTCAAAAATAAGATATGCATCCCTAAATACTCACAGGGACGTTTATTTTTTCATCTTCTCTCTGAATTTGTAGTAAATAACTGTTAGGAAAGGATTTTGTGAGATTTGTTCTCAAAACATACATATTTCTGACTGCTAAGTAAAACACAGCAATAATGGACTCTGGTTTAACGCTGTGCCAGAGAGCTCAGCAGAAGAATGTCTAATGAGTTGGAAAAGATTTCAACCAAATATTTCACATAAAATATTGGGGTATTTGGCATTGCAATTGTGCCAGGACATTTTCCTGTTGGTAAATTTAAAGCATTTAATGAAAACGGGAAAAGCTGGGCAAACCTTCAAATGGCTGAAGAGCTTTGTTCTGAAATTCTGGCTCTAAAAGCATCATGTCCAGAGGTACCAAAGCAACAACTCTCTGGCCAGATATCTGCACTCTGCTGGAATTACTGATGATAAAAGTACAGTCAGTGTCCCACCATAGTTGGAGCTGCTATCTCATCTCCTTACATCACTCCTTAGTGCTTTAACCTGAGATGTGCTCATTGTAGCACACTTAGTCTGAGAAATGGATATACAGGCTCACAAATCAGGTTTTGCTTCAGAGGAGCCAGAAAAATGCACTGTCGTGTTTGTTATCAGAATCTGATCCCTCAGACCTGCTGGTTCAAGCACAATTTTCTGAAACCATCATTTTTATCTATTTTTTAAAGCAGTGTTGAAATGGTTCATAATGGAATGTTCTACACGCTAGTGGTTCATTGATTTTTCCATTCAATTACAATAACCAAACAGGTAAGGAACAGTGTTTTAAGCAGAAATTTAGTTCCACTGAATTTTTTCCTTCGCTGATGACCAGAGATTGCTGAAGTCTTTGGTTAAGAAAACAAGAAAAATAAAAGGAATTGTTCCCCAAATATATTCTATGGCATAGCTGCAACATTAAAAAAAAATGCCCTCACAAATTGCAGAAAAAACTCACCTAAAGTACAGAAAGGAGGAGGGATAAATTTCCCATACTGTATCCAATTGTGATTAATGTAATGAGACATAGAAATGGAAACATAACCAGTGTGTTTACAGATATGAGGCCAAGATTCTTGTATGTTGCGTAAATTAAAAGCTCTCTGCCAGGAAGTTAAATGAGACCTACCAGCTGGAGAGAGATTGGATAACAAGTAAATGGACAATTTGACTTGTTGGTTATCTGTACAGAACACTAATAATGTTGAAAACCAAATTTAGATGCATCCTATCAATATTTCTAGGCTGCACATGTACAATATGTATGGTCTACATATATCTTTAACATAGTGTTCTCATACATATGTTTATATACACTTCTGAAAATATATGTAATTCTTTTCAGTGTCTTTATGGATATGGGAGTAGGTCTCAGGATCTACTTCTGTTTTTGTAGATCTTCTTGTATTCAGCTTTGTAAACTTTTTACCTGTACACATGCCTTTTTTCAGCCTTATTCAGCTTGTAAACAAAAGCTCAGTCTTTTCACAGAAAATCTAAATTTCTCAGAAAAGGGCTAACTTTCCTGGACATTGGTCCTGAGGTACGACATCCACACTGTGGCAGCGATGCTTGAACAAAACACAACAATTAGAAAGACAGAGAAGAAAAAAGATAGTTTCCTTGCAATATTCTGTCTTCTTTTCCCAAGAGAGTCCTTTCTCTGCAAGTATTTTTCCCAGTTTTTATCAGTAAAATTTACTTTATAGCAACTGTTCTTTGTATAGGTTCAAGTAGGAGTTCATCTGTGGGATGCTTTTGATTCAGATATTTTTATTTTATGTACCATTTAGAATTCCACCTTAAAGGTGATGGTCCATAATCTGTCATAGCTTGTTAAACAGTATTTATCTCTACTTTTTCTGATGCAGGTCAAATAATGGTAATCAAGGAAGGATGCTGCCCCATGAAAAGACTTCTTATCCTAATTTTAATAAAACATTACATAACTGTACTTCATTGTTAAAACTAACTTTCTGTTTGCCAGACACTATGAGAGACAGTATTTGGAGCTCTGAAAACATAACAGAAGTTATTAGTAACGCAAATTCCAGTTGTAAGAACTAAGTAACTTTAGTTACTTGTGCAAGAGCTCTTTGATTGTTTTGTAAAATCATAGTTTTAGTAGATATTAAAAGAGGATGTGATATCTGTCCACATTCTTATTTAGAACACAGGGATTTTCCATGTCTTTTAGGCGTGTCTCCTGGATGTGCAAACTGAAATTGTGACATTTGGAGTGCTTCAGAGTTTTTGAAAATAGCTTCTAAAATTTGTTGCAACAACATTTATTAATTCCAGCTAGAATATTCTTGCTGCTTTAACATATATTGCAAGAGCTAAACTAGGGTAGTGTTTCATATACCAATATAACATTTTTTTAATTAAAGTGAAGTTAAGACAGGCTAGCTAGAAGTAAAGCCCTATTATACAGAAATATATGTATAGTAAATCATCCTTTTCATTTATTATTCATGCAGAATAGTAAATTATTCTATTACTAATTCGTATTCAATTTATATTCTAAAAGACTACTGATGGGAGTAAAGGAGCAGCTACAGGAAGTGGGTTCTACCATTTCCTATGGTCATTTCTTTATCCATAGTGATGATTTAATTTGGGGAAAAATGTAACTCAGATATTATATTAAACCTTCAATCCAATTATACTTAATTTTTGGCCCAGATTCAAGCTTAGTCTA
>WBNH01010478.1:49542-59542 GCA_013401255.1 Urocolius indicus | reverse complement strand
CAGCTGTGAAATTCAAGAAAAAAGCTGTACAATTTTCACTTGCAAATTTATGGATTCATGAAGTAACATCATTGTGGTTGGCGGATGATATGATTGCTGGCTCTTTTCCTGTTCACCCTGTTTTTTCATACCTTTCCACTATTCTTGGGATCAAAACCACTTTTTTATCTGTGCTTTATTTACCAGTACATTATCTTTAATTCTCATATAAAAATTAAAATGCAGACAATAATATTTTTCTGATTATTTCAGTCTCATATTCCATTCAATCTTACAGTGCATTTGCACCTTGTTTTTTAAATATAGTAATTCACATTTTGCTTTGATAGAGTGACAGGCAAACCTCTTTTCTTCCAAGAATTATTCTCTCTCACAAGATAAATGCTATAGGGTCTGAAAATTAGTGTGATTCATTTTTTATTTTCAGTACCAATATCGTCTGTGTGGTATTTTTGATGATAGCAGTATCTTTTATAGCAGAATTTTTTTAATAATTTAATTGAAAATTAATCGTGCTATGTTAAGTCCTAGACCAGTGCCAATTCTTGCTTATATCATTTTTTTTTTCATACTCAGTTAAAAATACAGAAGGTGAAAACTAGTATTTGAATGTTAATGCCCTCTAAAATTTGACAGTGTCTGAAATTGTCAGAACCAGCACTTCTAAAGCATTTCATTTGTACTCACCTTTACTAAAGTTCAGTGCTACTGTCTCAATTTAGTCCTGTTCAGGCTCTGGCTCACAGTTAAGTCTCCTTGCAAAGAGTCTAGTCAGAAAAGTTCAGAGAGGTCCTGAAAATACCTATAATTGGTAGATCCACAGAGTCAGGGTAACACCGCTGTGAAAATCATGGGCAGTGACATTCAGCCCTTGACCTGAATAGCTTTTCCCAGTTATGAGATTATAGGACTCCAGGTATGTTATTCCTTACTGATATAGTTTCTCATAGCAGAGATATATAAACCATGGACAAATATTAATGATGACATTCATGCTGTACTTTACATTGGCACGTGACATAGTTCCTTACACCATAAACAACCATATGCAAAACAAAGCATATGTACTCAGCGCAACAAGTCACCTAGATGTCACTAAAACTGTGCCGTAAAAGAGACAGAAATGAGGTGTGTAAACTTAACAATTAGCCTTGGTCTCAGAGGCAAAGGTAAAACACATTTCAGCAGGGTCAGTGTTAGAAGAACAGTCCCTTTTGGTGAAGCACAGCTCAATTTTATTTTATTTTTTACATATAGCACTTTCTCCAGTGTGACCTATGGATGTTAAAGGCCATATCTAATTTAGCTATCCTTGTTGTTTTCCATGGGCAGTTACATAGCATACAAGGTACGCTACATAAAAAGGTTACACTGGGTTCCTTCACTGCTGGATATAAATGTACATTGTAATGCACTGAATAGGCTAATTAGGAATTAAACATTCCTTTAAAATCATTTTAGATTCAAATTATGCTGACAATCGATTTTTTTTTAGCTCTTTCTCTAATAGTTGTGTTAGACATTGAAGAGCTGTGCTCCAAGTCTTGACACATTGTTCTGACTTACGCTCGATAGCAAAGCATGGCTCTAGGGAATAGTTTTGAACCAAAGTACCTGTTTGTGACAGCTGAACTCCAGTTGTCCCGGTTTTTAACTACAAGACCAGTATTCCTTCCCAGAGTTTTTGAACCCATCCCCCGCCCTTTTCCCTCTAAAAACTGCAGACCCCCCAGGAATTTAGAGCAGTAATAGAAAAGGTGACAACCTTACATCTAGCACATTTTCTTTCTGCACTTTGGCAGATGTGAATTAACTGACAAAATTATCAAAAGATTTTTGAGTAGGGGTGCTAAGTGAGCATCAGGTGAAAAGCAGAGGTTAAATGGGTAAATAAAAACCGATTCTATGGTCATCTCCAGTGATCCTATACATAATATTTCAGATGAAGATTAAAAGCATCAGCTGAAGAGAAAACCTTTTCAGTGTCAGTGAAGTTAAAATATGTCAGCAGCGTTTTCTTCTGTGTGTATCCTCTCACATGCAAGAAAAGATGGATTGAATTCATATCTGAAACAAGACAAGATTTTCCATCTGACCTCATTATGTGTTTCTCTGGAGTACATCCCTGGTTTTCTGCCTGAACTAAAATGTGTGTGGAGAAAAGCGAATACAAAGCAGCTCTGCACTGCTGTTACCAAATCATTTTAATAAGACGGAGGTATTTATTGTTTTGCCACAGTCGTATCTTAATTCTAAGAGTCATTAGCACACACTAGATCCTTTTGTTAAAGCAATCCTTGTAAGTGGAGGCGTGAAGTAATGAGGGGCTTTATGTGTTCCAGCACAGTTGGCAGCAGAGATGAAGTAGCATTACAGTGTATCAGAGAGATTTATACTGAGAATTCTTAATAGAAAGAATTTTGGGAACTCGGCCGTCATCTCCTTATAAATAATTAAAATTAACAAATTATCATTGTTATAATTCAGTTAGTTTTGCTTTCTGTCAGCATCCACAGAATAGTCAAGGTTATATTTCCTTTGTTGTAATTTGCAGGATTTTTCATCATCTTGGAATATTTGCCTTTTGTAACTGCAGCCTCTTCAGAGGTCAAAACCCATTAGAGATGCTGCTCTCGAGGTGGTAGAGTTTTTAAAAACTTAAACCTTTTTCATACTTTTCATAATAGTGATGTTGTCAAGTTCAATATTTTTTTTAATTCATGTTTTAGTGTAGCACAAAATAATACTTTCTGCTCCTGCTACTGTGGTAACTGCATTAATGCTCCCTTACCTTCACTTCACAGAACATAAACAAAATGTTGAAATGATCCATTTCCAAACTGCATGTCTTCATCTATCCCTATATATTAAAATTAATGTAATTTTGCTTGCCTCAAATGTGTTGGACTGTTACAATGAACATTTAAGTCAGATTAGAAAAGAGTCATCAAGTGGTAATTCTCCCGCAATCATGGCACACTGTAACTTGTTCATGAATTTTATTTTTTCTGACTATTTAATTGATATTACCAAGTGTGACTAATAAGACTGAAGAGAGCTTTCAGAACTGCCTGTCTGATTTGTGAGGCTTCTCAGGTAAGATCTTTACATAATTCCACCCGACTTTTCCCAAGGTATGCAGGCCAAGAAGGGAATAGATTGTTCTCATATGTCAGATGTTATAAGTAACTTAATACCTTCCAATGTCTTATCCTGCACCTAGCAGCAGTAGTGATGTAACAAGCTCAGCTGAAAACATCATTATCCCTGATGAAATAGCTACAGTTGAATATCGAGCCACATTCAGTTGTCTTCAGAGTCTGGGCTTCAATGACTTACAGTGCCTTTGGCTTCCCAGGGCTCAGAGAATTTTAATTTTTTTTTTTAATTGTAATCATATTAAAATGTTATTAGCAAAGATTATTAGTGATAACCATACCCCATGCCAGGCTACAGCAAGCCAATAAAATAATATTTAAAACCAAGGAAAACATGGAAAGATATTTAGAGAGAGATGATGAGGAAAAGTTTCACTCTGGAAAATAAAACTTTCAAAGAAAGTCTTACTGATGTCCTCACTGGACAGCACTCAATGAGATGTCCACTGGACTCATGAATTGTTGGATTACAGATATAGGAAAAATGGAAAGTCACTCTGGGTTGAAAACAAAGAATTTGAGATTTTGCAAAAGGAGAAAAATATGTGGATTTAATGAAAAAAAAAATCCAATTATTGAGAGGGAAAAAGTCAAGAACCAAAGCATACCTATTCTACATGTAGGAAGAGCCTGTATCTTGAACTTTGATCATGATGTGGGATCAGATTTTTTGCAGGAAATCATAACTGGGGAGGAGTTTTTTAAACAACATAGGGTTTCCTTTTCATCTTACATTAGGCAGGAAAGTCTTGACTATCAGAAAACTGAAGAGAAGCATTTTTATTGCTTTTCATATATGATTTTTATTTTAAAAGAAAAATAAAAATCAGCAAGCTTGCTGCTGCATTTCCAGAAAGACTGTTTAGTTCCTCAGTAGAGAGACTTCATGTTGCAGTTTTGAATAAGTGAAAAGAGCTAAGCTATCTAATGGATCTCTATTAAAGTAAAACGTCAGAAATCTCAGTCCAATTAGTAAATCAAGTGTATATTTTGCTGTCAGAAACTCCCTTTTTTGTTACACAACTTTCACTTGACAGTGATAAAACATCTGCGAAGGTGTGCCATAAGGCTGGTAGTCCAGAATTTGTAAAATCAGAGGTAAAGATGAACCTGAATCAAAGTTTGCTTAGAGCACTAGCTCAAGGGACTCTTACCTCTAGATAAGATTACAGGGATGAGAGGTGTTCAGTTTTCAGAATGAGTAGCAATCCACTAACTCTTTCCCACGTTGAAGACTGTTGGGATTTGGATTTTTATTTCTGTTTTACTTCATCTAATGAAAATGACTCAACTCCTGGCACATAAGTTATTTCTGTATTAACATTTCTGTGTCTGATAAAATCCACACAGAAGAAATTCGTCAACAATTTTAAGCAAACAAATGTGATGTTTTCTCCCACATTTATGACATCACTCTTTGTATGAGTTGCAGTTGAAGCACTCGGTGCTAAATCAGCAACCTTTTTCAACCAGAATGTGTGAAATAATTCTTTTTGTGAAACTAGTCTTAAATAATCACTTTAGAAGTTCAGCAGCATGTAGAGTCATCTCTATTGCCAAGGGTCTGTCAGCTCTTTAGAACCTTTGTTTATTATCCACAGACTGTACAACCTGAGAGCTAAAAAATTCCTTTGGTCAAAAACATGACGGGGGAGGGGAATATATAAAAGAGTAATCCCAGAACCAGTTTTGTTTTCTATTTTTTTCACCAATGCTTATGTTTCTCAACAGTATACAATCTTAAATTTCATACTGTGTGTGCTACAATCCCCATACAAGTCATGATGGAGGGGAAAACCTAAGTTTGAAACATTCCTATTTTTTTTTTCTTTTAATCTGTTTAATCTAGCACTTTATTGTATTCCAACATTTTTGTGCTTATAACTGTTGGCTATCTTGGTGTTGTACAAGACACTCTCTTCTCTCTTGTGTTAGGGACAAGTAGATGCCTCAAAATGCAATTAGATGCATGAAAATGCATTCCTACTCAGAGTTAGGGTAGTGCTGCAAAACAATAGCATGAGGGAAGTGAGTACCGATCAAGAGAAAGTTTACTTTTGGCATTAAGAATTAATTTAGCCGAATTGGTGCAGTGAAAGTGGTAAACACAATCCCCCTCACTGTTGTTTGTCAGGGTGTATTATATCACCCTGGATTGCTTTGTCAATAATCTGCCTGGCCTGCAAGCTAGAAATCTAAGATTGCCAGGATGAGTGACAGGCTGGAGATAGCTGATAATTCTAAGGAATTGGAGGTGTAAAATCTGTAAGGACCATGTCTACAGTATAAATGCCAGGGTATCTCCACATCACTCTGTACTTACAAAGGCAACAGCATTGTTAATGGCAGCTTGTCTGTCCATCAAGTTTGCTACAGGAGGATTTATCCCTCTTTCACTCCTTATCTTCCATTGCTGTGTTTATTTCTAAACCAGCTGCAGAATAAATTGCCTCTTGTCTTCACCTCCTACACTGAGTACAATGATATGTTCTGTAAAGCCTTAAACCATGGTGTTTTTCAAGCATTTCTTTCTCAGAACACTAACTTCTAATTTTGTTTGTATACGAGCACACAGGCCTTTCAATTTTAGGCACTGTAAACAGAGGTTGTTTGGGGTTTTTTTCTCCCTTTTTACTTTACTACTTTCCAGATTCATAAATCTGTTCTGTATTGCTAAGGTGTTTGAAATACAGAAGGGACGACATAATAGAACAGATTCAGCTGATTAATATGATGTGGATGTAATATGGCAAAAACAATTCCTTTGTACAACACAAAATATATTCAGAAAAGTGACTGTAAAGATACTCTGACATTTCGTGTTTGTTGTGTCTCAGTGACTTCTTTCTCAAGTAGGTACTTTGTAAATAAAACAAATGATTTTCTAGCTGCCAGACTTGCAAGAGGAATCTGAAAGTCAAGTTGCATAGCTAGTGGCCGTGTAGTCATATTAAAGGTTCCAGATCTGCTTAATTAGTCCATTGATTATGTCACATGAAACAGTGTTAACATGCTCTCTCTTGCTTCTGCAATTAAAAGGACTGAAAAGCATTTTATAATCACACAGCTACAGAGGTCAGAGGGTTTCTTAAGCAAGATATCATTTAGTAAATTACTTTTTATACTAGCAGCTAGTATGCACGCTGAGCTGGAGAGAGTTCACGATGCCTTTACATCTGCCTAAAATATGCGGGAAAAAAATGCAAGTAATGAGAATATCTTCGTTACAGTATTTTGCCTACTCTTTTATATTTCCAGACATACAAGATTTTCTATTTACTGCTCCCAGCTGAGATCAGAATTGGAGTAGCAGAATATAAAAATAAAGACTTTTGTCAACAAAATTTGGTCTAATCAGAAGCAAAGGTTATATCATGAAGATTTTATTAGAATATAGCATCAATTTGCAGTCAATTATGGTGATTTGTTTACTTAAACCCTTCAAAACAAAATGGCATTCCAGTGCATTGTAGTGGCAATATTAAATTGTATTTGTTTGTTAAATCTATTTGGCTAAGCTAAGTAATCATGAATGATATCTCTGTTTGATCTCAACACTCATGGTTCCATGAACACCTGCATACAGTCTTCTGCTGTATTTTCTCATCAAATGAAAAATGCGATCTGTCAATAAGTCCCTTATTTACACTACCCAGAATGAGAACAAAATAATTATTTGATAGTTACTGAATATTGAGATCAAAATTCATTAGCCAGACATACACATAGAGATGGGCCTTTTATTTCATCTGAAATCATTACTGAACTTGTGGTCAGAATTTGTTTCAGAGAAAACAGAAACGCATTTGCAGTATGCAGAGTGAGGCAACATTTTGAATCAATGTAATGTTGTCACAGCAGCCAAAAAAAAAACAATTGGTCCTGATAGATGAGAGAATAAATCAGACAGAAAAAGGGTCAAAGGCAAAGCTACTTGTTTGAGTGGTGGTCTCAGTTTATGTGGTTTAAACTATCTATTGAACTGCATTCTAAAATCTCATATCTCATTTATTATAATTATAGTATTAGATGGTACCACAGTAGCTCGAGTGGAAATAGATATCTTTTATACTTATTTTTCTTGGAGACATGAAAGTCGTTCAAGACAAGGATAGTATATCTGAAGGCCTGCATGTGTAACACGCTGAACATCAGTGTTTCATTTCATAGCAATCATTTATTCAGTGGCTGCAGTATAATGCTGTCATCATTGATGACATCATGACAGCATTATGAAGTAGCCAAGTAGCACAATTTAGTTTATTATTGGCTAACTAGTATTTTGAAAGGTAAGGTGCGAAATTTGTGATTCACACACAAAGTGCAATGGATACTGATTCAGAAAAAAAGGATTTTTTTTACCGCAGTCCATCTGTTCTTATATAACAGCAGCTTAACCAATGCTGTGTAAAAGTACACCTGTCAGAATTCAGGCTGCAATAAAACATAGCAGTAATCTCATTAGAAGGGCAAGTATTTCTACCTAGGATATGTTTATGTTTAATAACTTAAAATTATAAAAGAATTTATAGAAATATATAAATTAACATCTAAAGCATTTAGCATGTCTTCATTCAAGGTCATTGATACAGTTATCAAGGAAAAGGTCTTTTTTCTACAGACCTGATTTAATTTTAATTGACTCTTGAAAAGACAGCAGTTTATCTGTTGATATCCTCTCTTTTATACATAACAGTTTCCAAATTTTTTGTAACTGGCATTTGTCCTCTTTTTAAACAGGGTTTTCTGTACCATTGTGACAATATTCCTTGTGAACTGAGCTTGGCCCCAGCAGTGTCAGTTGTTTGCAACTCTTTATTATAACTTTTTCTTGTTATTTCCTCTACTTGGCTATTGCACTTACCCTCCATCTGTCTCTCTGCAGAGGTTCGTGCATTGTGCAGCATCTGATACTCTTTTTCTTCAGAGGATGTATTTGGTACTTCTGCTGTGTGCCAGGGCCTCCTCTTGATGTTGTGCCAATGACTGTAAGTCACATTCTCAAATGCAAAAATGTCTTGTCTTCAGATCACATCTCCTGCCTCCTCTCCCTGCTCGTGATGCACCGTGTAAGACAGGAGGTGAACTGTTCACAAGAACTGCTGAAGTTAAACATAAGAGCTTCCCAAAAAGCTTCATCAATCCTTGATTTGAAACATAGGATTTATAACCATGTCAGTTACAAATCATACAGTTTAGTGGTTTTGTTGAAAATATCTCCTGACCTCATAACATGGAAGTAAGATGCATGTATTTTGTTATTAGGTCAAAACGTAACCTGCACCTAATTTAATTTCTGATAAATAACGTCATCATCCTTTATACCTTTGTAAGAGACAACTTACAAAAGGAAGTAGTGAAATAAAACTTCTTGGCAAAGATTCCTTGGGCCAGTGCCCAGCTTAGGTGCTTACCGTCATGCTGGGTACATATGCTTTTAGTCTCACTAAAAACGCTGCAGAATACCAGAATTGTAGCAGAATTGTACCTGTGTAGGTGTGCAGACATCATCACCACCCTAACATTGCCTGTTTGCAATGCCTTCAAGCATTCTGGGCAGCACGGGGAAAAATATGTATTATTTTTCCTCTTTTGTCTGGGAATACAGAAAAAATAGTGTTCACCCAGAGTTTTCAGACCTTGAGCTATGTGCACAAGCCTCCCCAAGTCAGATGAGACCTCAGAAGAGACATATTCCCTGAATATGTGGATCTGTAGGAAATATTTTTGACCTGTGTTTTCACTTCAGTCAAAATTTAATAGATTACAGTGTTCAAGGAAAACTGCAAAAATGGCAACTATAAGGTTTATAGAAAGAAAGATGATGGTCATTTAGACAAAACTTCTGTATAACTGTTTTTATGTGAAATAAATTCCACCAGCTGAGTAAGTCTTTTGTGAGACATTTGACTCCAAAGCAGAACAACCATCATCAGTCTGAGGAAGGGGAGCTGCAGATGAGGGCATTTATATGTAGCTGAGATCCAGATAGAAGATGGATTTGAAGTGACACATCTTTGAGCAGGCAAGCTATTAACAAGATTGTTTTTCATCGAGGACGTTCAATAACCAGATCATCTATAACAAGATAATCTCATGTGAGAGATAAACTCAACATTTGTGCCATGATGAAAAAGTCCAGAAAAGTAATAAAATACTGATGAAAAACTGTGAACAAATCAATGTGGAAGTACTGAAGAAAAGCAGATACTGGCCAGCTTTGTACCCAAGTACCTGTGCTTTTTGTTTCTTCCTCAGGCACCATGAAAAGGTGTCAATTTTGGAGATCTTATCATTAAATAGCAAATGGAGACAGAATTTTAGGTTTGCAAGATGGTAATGTTTGGAGACAGTATCAAAAGCTTTATTGAGCAAAAGTGTGCCTTTGCTGTATAGTTTTTATGTACTTCTAAACAATGTAATCTGTCTGCCGAAGTGACATCTTTGTGGTATAACTTCATCTGTATCGGATTCTGCCACAGCAATAATTTTGAGAGCTAAATATTCATTGTGTTTCTTGCAGCAAGAATTTCTGTAGTGCAACTTATCTGTTTGCAAATGCTGAGAAAACAGGAAACTTGAACACTACCTTTTAGGTTAGCATTCAGTGACATTTCTAAAAAAAGTGTAATTTCTGTGTCTCAGTGTCGTGGTTATGGCCCAGCTAGCACAGCAGCACCACGACAGTCTCTCGCTTGGTGCCCCCATTCACTCCCACCCTCGTTAGAATGGCGGAGGCTCCTGCGAAATGGGAGTAAAAAGATAAGCAAGGTTGTTGTGGATTAAGACAAGGGCAGGGAGGGCTCACTGCCAATTACGGTGCCGGGCAAAACAAACTCCAG
>WBNH01010478.1:0-49214 GCA_013401255.1 Urocolius indicus | reverse complement strand
TTGCACCACCACCAGCCAGAAGAAGAAGAAGGGACAGAACAAGGAAGAAGCAAGAAGAAGATGGATGAAAGCAATCTCCTCATTCGGCTTCTTCTTAAAATGTGATCGTGGAGGCGTCTAATTGGCTCAGCCCCAGAAGTGGGTCTGGCTCAGAGCTGGGGAGAGTTGCAAACAACTTCTTACAGGGCATCATCTTTACAGCCCCTTCCCCCTTACCAGAAAAGTCTGTCATGTCAAACCATGACACTCAGTGATGGCTAAGTTTGGAAGGAAATACAACTTCTAATACTGTTATCACGTGGTATATTTCTATGGGTTTGTATTTCATTATCAAAGCACTTAAAAATATTTTAAAAAATCAGTCATTCAAAGACCTAAAAGAAGTAGTCATTTGTTGTTTCTGTGACAAAGAAAATTCAAGTGCCTTGCTCAAGGCTGTGGAAAGAGTCCATGTTAGAGACAATGTTACAGAAATCAGAATTCCCCATTTCCCAAGCTGTATTTTTCTCTTTTTTTTTTTTTTTTTTTTTTTGCTAATAAAATTTGAAATGTATCCACTTCTGTAGCAGGTAGTCAGGTTGTCAAAAACACGAATATTGATATCCCTTGAGTTTTTATTCCGATGTCACTCTTTATAGACATAATTGTTTAGAAATCAATATTTGGTACAATAGTGTCCAGTAAGACAGAATGCCACAGATGAATGATGTCTTTATTTAAGTCAATATGAGAGTAAGAGGGAGCTATCATTCTTCATATGAATGTTTTCTATTTCAAGAAACATATTAGTTTACCTTACTACAATTGCAAGTACCACGCAACAACGTTCTTTTTCTTTACATATTAATAGTTTTCCCTGTATTTTAAATTTTTTTTCTTCTGCATCTCTTGCTAAAACTGAGAATTATGTAGCATGGGTTTGGTCATCCCAACGGCATAGAACACTTTCTAAAGTAGTAACATACATAGCAAAATTCATTGTGAAATTTATTTAGAAATAGCTGAACAGATTAACTCACTTTTTTGTTCTGTTGGCCTTTCATTGCATGCCTGTATGCATGTGTTAATTTATGGTTTAAATACGGTGTTTGAGGACAGTGACTGGAGAGGCGAGGAGGAGGAGGAGAAAGCATCCTTCCTTTGGCACAACACACAGAAGTAGGTGCTTCCTATCTGTCCTCTGTGCAGGCAGTGCTTCAAAGCAGTGAGAGACGGAGACATCAAATAAAAGGCAAGGCCAGACAGTTACTGGGCAGGGGGAAAATCGCAAAAAAACCCAAGCATAACAACACTAACAAACAGAGAGGTTGAAATTTCACAGTAGAAAAACCATTGTGCTGGAAAATGCTGTTTTGACGAAATTTAAATGTTCTTTGGAAACAAGCAGATTTTTTCATATTTTCTGACAGAAATCCAGCAGGATTTCTGCCAGCAAATGCACCTCCCCAACAGCTTGCCTGGCAGCCCTGAGAGACCCAGCTCATGTCAGGGTTCCCTGCACTTTAAGGTTCCCTGCTGCAGATACAGGAGGCTCGCAGGGGCCGTAGCTGCCAGTTGTATGGCAGAGAGACTGGAGCAAGTTATGAGGTGTCTGAGTAACCTGGGACATCTCATTGGTTTATGCTGAAATACTCCATTGACAGGGTCGAGTTGGATCTGGGCATATGTGTTTATCTGTTTTGGTATGTTTTCAGAGGTCTCCCTCACCTTAGATTCTCAGAGAACTAAAAATTCTCATTCCTTGGGTTTTTTTCTTCAGTATCAAAGGTTGACTCTGCTTTAGAGCTTCAGATTTACCTGCAGAACTAGAAATCCAGGTTCTAATCCATCCTGAATCTCCCCAATTCTCCTCAGAAAAGCTTTTAGTACCGGCCTGTGGAAAATCAGACTCCTACCAGAGACAGCAATGGCTGCATCTCAGTACAATGATTTATTAAAAATCTCAGAGGGGCAGGGGAAGAGTATTGCTAAAAGCAAAAATGCTTTGTCAGACTGTGATGCCTCAGGATGAGAAAGTTTACATTGTCCTGCCAAGAGCAAATATTTCTGTCACATTTTGGTTTTATCACCACGTGTGTGTGGGTGGATGGAGGCAGCTCAGCAGTTTTGTTGCTTTCATAGTTTTATTTTATGCTTATTTTTGTTTACAATGTTAGTTCAAAATCAGGAGGAGGAGATACATAAGATTAAGAGATTCATCATATTGATCTTTTTGGGTTGCTTTTGCTCTTCTTAGTGCACTTGCTGTTAAGTTGGACAGGATGTTTTGAACTGCTGGGACAAGTCACAAAATTTTCAGCTATAAAAGTAAAGACTTTGGTTTCTGTTATAAACTCATAATGAATGAGAGACAGGTGTTCAGTCTTATTTGGCCACTGCTCAGGGATTGTTGCCTTTCTTTTATTTGTCATATGGTGAGATCGACTTGTCTGTAGAGTCTGTACAATGCTGTATACTACATTTTCTTGGTTTCTTTTTCAATCATTAATAAATTCAAGAAATACAGGGAAATACATAAATAGCTGCCAAATGTGAGGTAAACAGAGCCTCATTGAATGCAAAGTTATTCTAGTTTCAATATGTCTGTCTTTTGCACTATCTCTCCTCTTTCATCCTTTTGCCCTTATATTATGAGACCTCTGATTCTCCTACCTATAATATGTCTTTGTGGCTGATTTGAGGCTCTAATCATTCCTACTGAAAACATTGAATATTGAAAATGGGATCATAGTGGTCTCAGATTCCTGCTGCTCTCTCACCAATTAGAGGTTCCCA
Organism: Urocolius indicus; assembly: GCA_013401255.1. NCBI lineage: Eukaryota > Metazoa > Chordata > Aves > Coliiformes > Coliidae > Urocolius > Urocolius indicus. The sequence continues at coordinate 46,439 of WBNH01010478.1, read as the reverse complement.
GTGTTGAGTAGGATTTTTAAGAACTGCAGCATCAGTGAAGAGAACTTCTAGTAGCAGTACATAAGCTACAAGGATGAGATCAGACAATCCTAACAGTCCACTGTGGGAGAAGCATACAGCAATACTTTATTCCCCTCTGAATTGCCCTTTGTAAGCAGCATCCCATGCAGAAACACGCAGCACAATCAGTGTCACAGTCCTGCTAAATAAGCTTTTATAGATTGTAGAAATGGTCTTAAGAGTTTTGGGAATTGTGGACACTACTGGAGGATTGCTAAAGACCTGATATGTCCTTGTCATCTCCCTGACTTTGAGGGAGAAGGTCTTTGCACACAGCTGGGGCTCCCCAATATTTTAGGAAGCAGAAAGACAGACACTTTTTTTTTTCGCCCAGCTATGTTACCCTTGTCTATGTACCTGGGGACTGGGCATGGTCTGACCACAAGCATAACAGACCAGGATTATGAGGATAACAATGCTCAAAGATTCATTGCTCACTGCCTGGCCTTAAGCATAGTACCAGTATGTCAGTGAATTTCTGTTATTTTAATCTACACTTTTTGTAAGACCAGCGTAGCTTTTCTTGCATCTGCAAAATAAAAGGAGCCTGTGCCTGGAATATTAGTAGGTGTGTTACAGATTTAGTTACTCTGGCAGAGACACTTAGAAAATCTTGCACAATGCCTGCCTAAGCTTTGTCTGACTCTAGCTAATGTTATTAGTCTCCCACATACATATGCATTAAATTAATTTATGAATATTTAAAATAAAACCAAAAACGTTGGCAATGAAGTAGGAGAAATTATTTGTCATCTACACACTTTGTCATTAATTAAATAATAGGACAGGGAGGAAAAGATAAAAGAGCAACCAGAAGATGCTAGTAGTTTTTTTTATTGTATTTTACCTCCTATGGCAAACTTGTTGAATCTGTCCCCTTCATACATCCTTCAGCTTCTCTCTTTGTTTATCCTTGGTAGTACTCAGAAAAGATTTTTTTTTCATAAGTTTTACTGCTTATACATTTCTCTCAGCAGTGTGGAAGCGAAATACAAAATACCTTGCCAAGTGAAATTCCTAATGGATGTCTAAGAGAAGAATCTGTTCCTCCCAACTCAGTGTTTTCATGGGCTTTTTTTTTTTACTCTCTTTTTTTTTTTTTTTTTTTTCTCCCTTCTGTTACTGATGTTGGGCTAAGATGATAAAAGAGTTATTTAAGGGCAAATCTACACTTCACAAGCCAAAATCATTGGTTTTCACTTACAGAGTGCTCCCTGGGGAATATAATACAGGGAATCATGGGCAGTTTACCTGTAGCTGTGATGGGTATCTATCTGAGGATATTAAAAAAAAAAAAAAAAAAAATTGAAAACAAAATCAATGGCTTTCCCCTCAAATGTAAAACCAAACAAATTCAATCAACAAACCTGCCTTCTTGGAGACTAAAGAGCTGAAGTGCAGAGTAGCTTACTAGTTTGCATGGTTGGCTGCCTGTTTTCTGATGGTAAACAGTACCCTTAAGTAATGGCTTTTTAGTACCCAGGAAAAAAAAAAGCAGATAGTCTTCTGTGTTCCACTTTATTCTCCATCATGATAGCACAGTTTAGCAATTTCTTTACTCTCTGAGTAAGAGTAAAGGATTTCGAATCAAAATGCACTCTCATTTCCCTTACATACCACAACACTTAAATTTTCAGGCTTATACAAACATATATTAAGTCATTACCCTCATAGCTGGNTTTTTTTTTTTTTTTTTTCTCCCTTCTGTTACTGATGTTGGGCTAAGATGATAAAAGAGTTATTTAAGGGCAAATCTACACTTCACAAGCCAAAATCATTGGTTTTCACTTACAGAGTGCTCCCTGGGGAATATAATACAGGGAATCATGGGCAGTTTACCTGTAGCTGTGATGGGTATCTATCTGAGGATATTAAAAAAAAAAAAAAAAAAAATTGAAAACAAAATCAATGGCTTTCCCCCCAAAAGTAAAACCAAACAAATCCAATCAACAAACCTGCCTTCTTGGAGACTAAAGAGCTGAAGTGCAGAGTAGCTTACTAGTTTGCATGGTTGGCTGCCTGTTTTCTGATGGTAAACAGTACCCTTAAGTAATGGCTTTTTAGTACCCAGGAAAAAAAAAATCAGATAGTCTTCTGTGTTCCACTTTATTCTCCATCATGATAGCACAGTTTAGCAATTTCTTTACTCTCTGAGTAAGAGTAAAGGATTTCGAATCAAAATGCACTCTCATTTCCCTTACATACCACAACACTTAAATTTTCAGGCTTATACAAACATATATTAAGTCATTACCCTCATAGCTGGAAACTGCAATAAGATTTTCCTGGGATTGTGCAAAGTAGAGAAGCTTTTAAGTGGCCTTTTTGTTCATCTGTAGTACCACATTTTGTGTATTTGCAGACTACAGCAAGGTACCATGTTGAGTGACAACTCTAGGTCATACAAAATCATCAGGCACAGTTCACCAGAAAGTGTTATTTCTGAGAACGAGTATGTGATGAGTTTGTGTGGAGCTGCTTTTTGCTTGGTGACAAGGGGAAGGAGGCTCCAATGTTACCCCCAGAAACAGTTTGTGAAACTTCCTTGGGCTCTGAGTTGGACCCACCTTCATCCAGGCCTGGCCAGTCTGGCACCTCTGCCGTCACTATTTAAGAAGGGAAAATTGTAGTGCATAGGAGGAGGTGGAGGATGGGACAAGATGGAAGTGACCACACAGAACCTGAAGTTAGTGAGGGAGGAACGAAGGAGCAGCACTGAACTGAACACTGCCCTGCAGCCTGTGGCAAGAGAGCTGCTGTCTCCAGATGGCTTACTGAGGGCAATGGCAAGGGTAGGTAGTTGTCCACAGCTCTGGGAGAACCCTGTTTCAGAGAGAGTGAATGTTGTGATCACTGTGCCACAGGAAGTGGAGAGGAGCTACAGCCCTCGGGATAAATGTACATTGGAGCAGCCTGTGCAGGGCTACCTGGTGTGTGATGGACCCATGATGTTGCAAAAGAATGGTGAGGAATCCACCTGCCCTGAGGAAAGAAAAGCGGCAGGCGTCATCAGGAGACAATTGACTGAAATCCCCCTTCCCTGCTCACCTGTGCCTCTCAGGGAGGAGGAGGAGGTAAAGACACTGGGATCAGGGTCCTGATGCCAGAGAGAGGTTGTGGGAAGGAGATCTCAAAGGGCTGGTTGTATTTTTCATCATCTTACTCTGTATTGCTTTTAATTGGGTATATTTTCTGTTTGTTATGTTTTTGCCTGTCACTGGATTAAATTAAGTTTAATTTTCTTCCCCAAGTCAAGTAGTCTCATCTGTTTTGCCCAAAACCGTAAGTGGAGATTGAGCCCTTTCTGTTCTTAGGATATTCCAAATGTCTCTAGTACTTTTCCACATTTCATTGGGAGGGAGAGGAGTAAGCAAGTGTCTGATCATGGTTCTTTGTTCCCAGCTGGGCCTAAATCACAACAGAGTATACAGAGGAAGAATAAACAATGCTATTGTCTTCTGCTTTAAGTTCCATCTTCAGCCTCTCTTTACTCATCCAGATTTTATCATCATGATATAATATCCATCTCCAGTTAGATATTTGAATTAATTAGTCGTATTTCCTGAAAAAGCATTGATTGTTCCTCTTAAATTATGCAAAACTAAAAATCTTTTCCTCTTACTATCAGTGGTGCCTGTATGGAGAATGTTTTCCTTTTAATTACCTCTCAGTGCTTTTTTATTAAGATGTTTTTGTAGCACTGTAGAAATGAGGAGTAAAGGGAAATTCTCATCAGTATACTTTGAGTGGTTTCATGAATCAAAATTTGTAAAGCCACAAGATCAACAAAGAATGAAAGCGTGAACAAATGAAAATAATTTTCAACAAATTAAAATCATAATACAGCTTATATATGAATACTTACACTACTGAATGTTTAAAATCTGATAATGAGATGACAGAAATATTTTGTCAGGGTCACACAAAATCATAGAGTAATTTAGATTGAAATGATCTCTGGAGGCCAATTGGTCCAGCCATTTGCTCAAATGAAAACCAACGTAGATCACATTGCTCATGGACTTGCTCAATCAAGTTTGGGCTAGTGCCAGGGATGGATCTTCAATAACCTTCCAGAGTGTGCTTTTTAAGTATATCTGCTAATCAGCCCCACTTGGGTTTGCTTTGCAGAGTAGTCTTGTTGAGCACAGACTGGATTCCTATTCTCTGGAAATTAAATAGAAAACAGGCTTCAGGAGAACATCTAGACCCCTCCCATCACTAACAGGTATTCAGTCCACAAGTACAATCTGAAGTTAGTCCAAACTGAGCTAGTTGCCTCAAAATACACATTGTATGCAGCTGGGTCCTCATTATCAGGAGTTTTATGTCACGGACTTACTCCCTTGTTGTGCCATATTACTATTTCCATCAATAGAGGCCAATTTCTCTATAACATTCGAAAAACAGTTTGGTTATTAAGTTCTTCTGAATTCTTGCTTCATAGTTACACTAACACTTACATGCAAAGCTGAGTAACACATTGTGTCCAGTCTAGGAGTTTTATTATCCAGGATCCTTTCTCTCTACAGTTATGCCTCCTATGCAACGACACAAAACAGACTTTTGAGTTTTCTCATGCACACAACAAAAATCAATTTCATTTCATCATTTTTATACTCCTAGCATTTTGACAGCTGTTGATGGCTTGTTAACTTTGGGCATTTTTATAATTTTCATTAAATTTTAATTTTTGTTATCATAATGAGAGCAAACACAATGAACCAAAAGTTGGGTTGTTTTTTTTGTTAAGTTGGAGAGAAATGAAGGGGAAAAGTGAGTTTGAGATATCTCTCTGTTGCTTCCAAACTCCCACAAATCTCACACTGGTTGCTCCACAATTTGTGTGTAACACATCAAGATGTACAAGAAGAGCCATTTTTGGAGAGAACAGTGCTGTAACTTCTACATTGAATCACAAAGGTCTTTTTGATCAGGGTACAATCATTTTGATGTGGATGAGACACTTTCAGGCAGAATAACATCACAGACCATGCTACTGAGAAGAGTCAAGGAAACTCCCTCAAATGTCTTCAGCCCTTGGAAAGACTGTATATGGTCTTATAGTCTTTACCTAACTAATATGTTTCTGGAAGGAAACTGGAAGGAAAGAAAATACTCTATCAAATGGTATGACATGTCCCATCCATGTGTTGTGTGGGAACTCTTGTAAAACTGCATTGCACAGGAGCTACTCAGATCATTGTGTGTATTTGCAGTGCAACTCTCCAGATGTTGTCTTAGATGCACTATCAAAATGCATCCTTTCAATAATTTTTCTCTCTGGCAAAAAGGTGATCATTACATATATAATAATGATGAGTCAGGCAACAAAAATTGGAGCCTGAAAGTCTAAGTTCTGTTCTAGAGGTGAAAAGACCATTCACGTCCAGTGGAGCTTTATTTAAGAGCAAACATGAGTTTTTTACTCTACCAAGTAGCATTTAAAATACATACAGAAAGGAAGAAGTAAATTGAACTAAGACAGTGATAATCTGAAAAGAGAAATTTGATGACAGGATAATGATGGTTAAGATGGAAGTTAAAGAGTAAGCAGGTATCTTTTCTTTTTCAATTTGAATATGTAAGTCCTTTTAATGTTAATGGAAGACATACATGCAATGAGAGGAAATACTCCTCGAGGAAGCTGGCAAATTTAATTTTTAATAGATTTTATAAGACTACTAGAAAAAAATGGAGTAGGAATCACTATTTATACGAAGAGCCTTGTAAAAAAGCCAAATCTTTGATAATAGGAGAAAATGATAACCAGGATTTTAAGGGGTTGGGGGCAGGTATTATGGATTGAATAGGCAAGTTTTGAGAGCTTCTCTTTTTCAACTGGCATTAATTTTTCTGGGTTCGGCTTTAGCCAGCTGCTCTTCATCCAGGTGCTGGTTTTGGCTTGAGCATTAGGAGGATAAATTCTATATCCTGTAAAGCATGAAGGAGAATATTTGCATACTCTTTTATGTTTCCCAGAGAATTCAAAATATATGGTGAAAAATAATGATAGTATCATGTCAATCAGCACACTAAGTGTCAGAAAATCTGCAGCGTCATTGACTTTCTTTGTCAACAGAAGAACTCTTGACATTATGATCCAGTTGGTTCTTTGTTTGGCTGAATTATTTAGGAATGTTGTTTTGTATCTAAATATCAATAGTAATGAACCTTACTAGACTTCCCGATCATGAGAGCTAGCCTGTGGTTTCCAAGATAAGCCTATAAAAAATTTAACATTACCTGAGAATTAGTGTCTGACACCCTACAAAAGAGGTCATTCATTAAAATATGTGCTCAGAAGATATGCAGTGCTGCAATTTATAGCTTAGCCAGCCCTCTGTTAATCTCCCTTCTACATTTCTTATTGAATTTATATTATTTTCTAAATTACATAAAATACCTCTTACCAAGAATTCCTGTTTCTCATTGAATATATACTTGAAGTTAGGATTGTCACTGAGATGATGAGGTTGTGTTTCCCCATAGGAAAAATTACTGGTATAGTTGTATACAGGGTTTGTTTTTCTTGGAGCACACATCTACACTACAGACAGAGTAGGCATACCTGACTCTGAAGATTTTCATTAATAGCCATTTGTGCTGTAACTGGTTCATTTTAAGGACCTGATATGAGACTACCAAGAATGCAGAGTAACATGCAAAATCCACACATTATAACTAAACTGTGCACTCCCATTGATAACTAAGGCAATGGATATGCACCTATCCTATAATACTACAGTTCTAGTTAGGAAAAATAAAACTGTCCATGAGAGGTGTCCTTATTGGCTTGTTGGGTTTTTTTTCTTTGCAAGTTTTATATATTTTCTATGATTCTGATAAGGTTATTACTCTGATCAGGGTACCTGGGCCCTACTGTAACACTTTTCACACTTCTAATATTGCAATTTTTTATAAACTGCCAGAACCTTTTTGTCATCCACAGGTTAGAAGACAGTGATGGTAAAGGAATGACATTTCTGTGAACTTCCAGTGGAGTCATACGTCACCTAAGCACATAATAATATATCTTGTCAGTGTTACAAACTCTGACGCTCAAAAAAATTTTGTTCTGAACTGTCAATGGATTGTCCTTTGGAAATTGGAAATTTAGTCTCTAGATAAAAAATAAATAATTTCATTTTCTAAGGACAGAGAAAAGTGGGCAAGCAAGTAAGCGAGTAGCCATAATGTAACAACAACTCTAGAGAGATGTGACTTTATGTTAGCAGGTTCTCTTGTCAATGAAATTTTATAAAAATAATATTTTGGAGAAGACATGTGGCAATCTCAGGCATGTTTGTTATCCCAGTGTCCTTTACATGGCACTTTCAGAACACTGCTGTTACATGAAAATGAAATTATAAATAAAATGCTCTGGACTCCCTTAGCTATGATTTATTTGAAAATTTAAGTCAGTAATACTTTTTAAAGACAGTCACCATTAGATAGAGACAACCTAGGGTACTAGATTCCTACTGACAAGCAGAAATTTTTTGGACAAAATTCAGCACAAGCCTTCCTGAATGAAGTACAGTTGAAATCAGAAACAGTGAAATTATTGATAATGGTAATGAATACAGCCCTAGAATTTCCTAAAATTATTTGTGTCAGCAACTGGTGGAAACAATGACTGTACAAGTTTATCCACTTACTCATAAAATTGCTTTATGTGAAATTTCTCACACAGTCTCTACAGTGAATCTAGCCCACTCATTCATTCATTTGTCACTAGCACCAATCTATCAACCTATATGTATAGTCTTGTCTTCTAGTAGCAATACTGTAAACAGGATCTACACAGCTTCTGTTTTGGAGAAGTATTGCTATCAACAAACAAATATGATTAAAAATGCACAAGAAAATAGCACATAAAATCACAGTACTTAAGTCTTTCCTTTTTTTATTTTTTTCTGAAGGAAAGAAAGTAGGAAGGTGAGGGACTTAATGTGAAATTACATTACTAAAAATGTGAAATAATCTGTGGTTTATAAGTCAAAAGTAAACATACATATTAAAGAAGAACCATGGTATAAGGACTAGCAAGAAATTAAACACAGATTGTGAAAAATCACAGAATCACAGAGATTCACAGAATCTTAAGAGTTGGAAGGAAGCTCAAAATATCATCTAGTCCAATCCCTTTGCCAGACCAGGACCACCTAGAGTAGGTTATACAGGAACTCATCTAGGTGTGTTTTGAATATCTCCAGAGAAGCAGACTCCACAATTCAACTGGGCAGCCTGTTCCAGTGCTCCATCACCCTCACAGTGAAGAAGTTTTTTTCTTATGTTTCTTTGGAACCTGTTATATTCCAGCTTGTACCCGTTGCCCCTTGTCCTATCACTGGACATCACATATTAAAACAGTAATAACAAAGTCTCTGGCACAGAGTCCATGTCAGAGCAGTTGCTAAGAGTTGGAGGTGTCACCAACAGAAGTTGGATCCGTAACAGCTATGTATTTTAACCAATTTTCCATGTTACCTAAAGGATGAGGCTTTGTGGGACAACTTTTAAGATTTTCCGTTTTAAGACTATTGTGATATGTGTCTGAAAGTTTTGTCATGAGAAACATGTTCTTTTCAGTGAAGATAAAATGCTGGGATGATGATATGTGGTAGAGGGTGGGAAGAAAATAAGAAGTGTCATTAGGTGAGAAAAAATAATAGTATCCTTTTTTTACAGTAGTTAGAGACAAAGAGGACCCAGGATCTCAGGCTGGGAATATACTGGTAAAACCTGGAAATTTAATAATGCCAGAGTTGTAAGTATATGGAGCAAGTTGCCAGATTGAATTGTCACAGTAAATATAAATAAATGTGAGTGACAGCTACATATTTTTTTGTAAAGGAAGGACATCAAAAAGTACAGTGACAAAGCAGCAAACAGGGTCTTTAAGCCAGTTTCTTCCTGTCCAGTAAATCTTTATGCCCTTTAATATTCATTGTCATTATGATTCCGAGGTATTATTAACTTCATTTTCCTCAGTCTGTTAAAGTTAGCTGGATTTTTCTTCATTCTCCCCATTATCAATGTAAGGTCTCTCCAAGTGCAATTACATTATCTTAGTGTCTTTGTAAGTGTACTGTCACCACTGATCAGAGCTAAAATCTTAGTTTCCTTTAAAGAAATGATATCTTAGGTTGTGTCTTACAAAGATGCTTCAGATACACTGTTATACCAAAATCCTTGATAAACTGGGATTTTTTGCAAGATTTTTTTAATATTTAATTATTTTCAGTACAAAAGGAACAACATTACATATTTTCTGTAGATGCTGCCGATAACTACCTTCTACAGAGACAGAAGCTTCCGGAGACATAATTTGCTGATACAGTCCCTTCAGTTTTATAATGGAGAAAAGGGCAGTTGGGAGTAGAATTTTTAAATGCTGATGTCAATGTGACTTAGGGACTTGTACAAGTTCATTAAGAACCCATAACTTTCCATGTCAACATGAAATGGTTTCAACATGTAAGAGTTCCTTCTAAGTAATGGGTATAACTAACTAGATTATGTCAAATTGCCAGCTTTTGTGGAAGGCTTTGTTTATTAATTGTCTAATTATGAAATGTCAAAGAACTCAGTAGTCTTCCCATTCCACAGCACATTTGATTGTTTGTTTTGTGATAGCTTTGCATTAAATAATATATTTTTTTAATAATAGACGAGGATATACTTGGTTGTGCTAACAAAGGCAGACTTCTGATAGATGGCAGTGAGGACATCAGAGGTACAACAATGTTTCTAGCAAAATGTAATGACAAAATACCTCTCCTAAAATAAGTGAGCAAATACAATGCAAACTACTACTCATGTCATATTATCAGCTTTCTGTACTTCTTATTAGGACCTTGCGTAAATCATGAAGAAAGATGACAGATTTCACACATTAGTCATGGTAAAATGGTAAATTTCACAATTAGTCATAGGCTATTAGAAAACGATCTAGAAATCTAGTTAAAGTAATTTTTATCATTAAAGAGCTACTTAATACTGACTTTACCTCATAATGAACACGAATGTGAGCATAGAATCTCACCTCACAGTCAACACTTGAACTTTTGCTTTCAATATCAAACACGAAGAACACCTTTTTCACACACTACAGAAATATACTTCTAAAAACAAATTTAATTTTCCCTGTGTAAGTTTGCAACAATGCCAGAAGTCCAATTACTGTATTAAAATCAGCATTCTTTCATCTTGTCACAAAATACACGATACCATATTTGGATGCTTATTGTATTTTTTGTGTATACTTGATATTAAAAAAGCCTTGAATTTTACCCTTTCATATTACGCAGATTTTGAAATGACCTGCAGAATTTCTTGTTATTTCATCAGTTTTGTACAGACATAAGTTTCCTACCATTTAATTTACTTTACTGTTTCTGTCAGTAAACCATTTATTGTCCAATCTATAATTTGAAAAGATCAAAAACTATTGACCTTCAGCATTATTTTTTAGTGCATTGACTGTGCCAATGGCATATACTGACAGTTGCAACAGAAGATCTTCATCCTCCTCCTTTACCTTGGATGACAACAATCATGTTGACTAGTCATCTACCCTACCTTCAGCAAGGCTTTTGATATCATCTTCTGTTTTGACACCATTCTCATAGGAAAGCTGAGGAAGCACAGGCTGGATGAGTGGATGGTGAGGTAGATTAGGAGCTGGCTGAATGACAGAGCCCAGAGGTTGGTGATCAGTGGCATAGAATTGAGTTGGAGGCCTGTGGCCAGTGGAGTTCAACATTTTGATCAACAACTTGGACGAGGGGTCAGAATGAACCCTCAGCAAGTTGGCTGATGACAGCAAACTGGGAGGACTGGCTGATTCACCTGAAGGCTATGCTGCCATTCAGTGGGATCTCAATCTGCTTGAGAGCTGGGCAGAGAGGAACCTCAATAAGGTTCAACAAGGACAAGTGCAGAGTCCTGCATCTGGAGAAGAACAACCCCCTGCACCAGTACAGGCTGTAGATTGTCTTGTTGGAGAGAAACGTGGGAGTCTTGGTTGATAATAAACTAACCATGAGCCAGCAATGTTCCCTCGTGGCCAAAAAGGCCAATGGCATCCTGGGATGTATGAAGAAGAGTGTGACCAGCAGGTGGAGGGAGGTTCTGCTCCCCCTCTACTCTGCCCTGGTGAGGCCTCACCTGGCGTCCTGTGTCCAGTTCTGGGCTCCTCAGCTCAAGAGGGACGGGGAACTTCTAAAGAGAGTCCAGTGCAGAGCCACCAAGATGGGACTGTAGCATCTTCCCTATGAGGAAAGGCTGTCGGACCTGGGGCTGTTTAGTCTAGAGAAGAGCAGACTGAGGAGGAACCTTATTAATACTTACAAGCAAGGTCTAGGCAAGAGGATTGGGCAACACGTTTTTAACATGGTGTTAAGTGATAGGACAAGGCAGTTCAATACTTCCAGGAAACAGTGGCTATATTTGTAAAGGCAATGCTTTCACTGCATTCTACCATTTTTATACAAATCACCCATGCAGTGCTTGTGCATATCATGGTTTGACATGACAGCCTTTTCTGGTAAGGGGGATGAGGCTGTAAAGATGGCGCCTGTATGAAGTTGTTTGCAACTCTCCCCAGCTCTGAGCCAGACCCACTTCTGAGGCTGAGACAATTAGACACCTCCACGATCACTTTTTAAGAGAAGCCAGAAGAGGAGGTGGCTTTCCTCCATCTTCTTCTTGCTTCTTCCTTCTTCTGTCCTTTCATCTTCTTCTGGCTGGTGGTAGTGCAAGGAGTAGGAACGGTGAGAGAAACAACCATGCGGACTCCAAGGTCAGTGATGAAAGAGAGGAGGAGATGTACCAGAGCAGAGACTGTCCTGCATTCTGTGGAGAGAATTGTTGAAGCTGAGATTTATTTTCATTTCTTTAAAGAGTCCGCATCAGGAGCAGAGACTCATTTTGCTACAGCTGGCCCCAGCCCAGGGACAGCAACTCACTTCACGACAGACCCTGAGCCAGGGCCAGTGATTATCTTCTTTAAAACTATGGTCAGAGCAGACCGTATCCCAAAGGAAGGACCCAATATTCAGAACTGTAACTGTGGGAAGGAACCCACGACAAAGCAGCTCATCAAACCTGTGCCCAGAAGAGGCCTTATCTCCAAATAAACTGAAAGATTCCCACATAGGTCTTCAAATTGTTGTTTGCTAGTGTTATCATCCAAGAAAAAAAAAACAGAAATAATCCTAAATTGTAAATACTAACCCATATGATTGCAGTGAATTAATCCTTCATGGAAATTAATTTTCTTATTTTTCTTTGCATTGGCCTTAGATTAGAGGGAGAGGAACAGTGGTCTCAGCTTTTGGTTTGATTCAACATAAGTTGCTTTGGACTTTATCTTCCATCACTGACAAGACCTATCTGTTATCCCATCTCTACTTTCTATGAGATTTGTCTTCCTTTAACACTTCCCAAAGTATGGATTGGCACTGATGTAAAAGAGGCAAAAGCAGTTGCCTGTGGTGAAGGGCAGGGCTCGACTCTTGCAGATACAGTAAACCTTAAGCAATAGTCAATGCTATGTCACATACAATTTTATAAACTTAGGTTAAGTACAAAATACAAGTATATGTTTCATTAGGGATGAAAGCAGTAGTTCACTAACTCTACCTTTCTGTCATTGATCTTGTAAAGAAACAAGAAAACAATTTGCATTATTACTCTTTTTAACATTTACAGTGCAACTTCCCTATTTTTATCCAGTGCCTTCTTGTTTAGAAGAATGTTTACTAAGAATGATGTCAGAATGATACCAAGCATTAAAATTACTTTCAAGTGATCTAAGAGACTGAATAAAGTAGTATTTTCTACAGTAGTGAGAAAAAAAAAAAAAGACGATAATTAATTGAATGTAAATGAATGTGACCTAATGTGAAGCATTGTAATTCCAGGAGACTGCTTTTCCCATTGACTAGAACTTAATTTGCTACATGGTGTATTTCTAGTGCAGTGGCATTCTCTGATCAGTTGCAGATGATAAATTTGCAAATTGGGGAGAAAAAAAAAGAAACATCTTTGCAAGTTGAGAATCAAATTATCACAGGCATTTTTGATGACTGTAGTTGGAAAGATACTCTAGAGTAGTCTTTGCACTTTTAAATGCATTTTTTCTACAAACAAGGGTTATTATCATGCAGTATTTTTCTATATATGTCACCTCTAGGACCAATTTTTTATTATCTGCTTTTATTTACATAATTTTAAAACATATAAACAATATAAAATGTGCATTCTGTTTTGCTGCTGTTCAAGAGCTTCTTGTCTACCAAGCTTTTACATGAGAAAAAAGTTGATTTTTTAATTTGAGATAAAAATTTTGCTTTTAGTGTGTTTGTTCTATTTCCCAACCAAACATTTTTCCTTTTCACTAGATACTATATTGTATCAACTTTTGCTTCCTGTTTACCAGAACATCATTAGTAAATACTTTGTGGGGCAGGGAGAAGGTAGAAGGGAGAAAAGGTCTATGAAGCAAAATTACACCTATTTCATAGAATATTTTCTACAGATTGTGCCTTGGAGCAAATTGATGAGACACCACTTCTGATTTGAGTGCCAGAAATTAAATATGTTTTACTTGTTTGGATCATACTTTTCCTTTTAAATTTGTTTGCAATTTGCACAGGCTTTGTGGGATATGATTAGAGACCTGCATCCCAGTTTAGTGATCACTTTAAATATTCGCCTACATTCTTCTGAGGAAAATACCTTAGCTACATTTAGTCATTTAAATCATTACAAAATTTATAGAGGTGTGTGCATGTGTATGTGCAACTAAAACATCAAATAAACAAGCATTCTTCCTTTTAGAAGCATCCAACATCTTCTCTTTCATTTTGCATTGGAAAGCTAGCTGTTTTATTTTAACCTGAGGAATTAAGCCTATCAAGTGGTAAAGTGGCAAAGGAAGAGCATGAAAATGCCTCAACAGAACTAAAAAGGAAAAAAAAAAAAAAGGGCAAAAGATAACTTTTTCATATTGATGCTGGAAGAGGCCTTACTACCTTAGGGCATTAATTACTTTTTTAAGAGATGATCTTCACATAGGAGCTGCTGTAGCAGCAATAATTGTTATTGGCAATTTCTTCACAATCAAAAGTTTCTGCCTGAGCTGAATCATGGCGGGGGGGTTACCCTTAGGAATTAAATTCAAGTGAAAGGAAGAGCAANAAAAATAAAAATAAATAAAACCAAAGAAACAATCAATCAAAAATATCCTTAGCTGATCGAACCTGACTCTAATACAAACGAGTTTGCTCCCCACCTGCCCCTGAAGGTCAAGGTTGAGGTAAGGGCCAACATTCATTGCTGCTATCTAGCTATTACCTGGACTGTGGATAAATACATTCTTCAGAACTGTCAATCAGGAATTTGTCATTCACTTTGAATTCACACCAAAATAGTCCAGCAGTTCTGGAGCACACAGGAGAAAATATGCTTTGCCTGTCTGCCCCATGTTCAAATGCACCCCCTAAGATGCTGATTAAGCCATCAGATACAATGGCTTATTAAAGCTGAGTCATTCAGTTGTTTCATTTTCTCTGCAGATTAATGCTCAGTGTCTCCTTTTACAAGTGATTTTTTTTCCCTTCTTCTCTGATTATGACAAAATGATGGCAGTATTGATCATTTTGTGCCCGAAAGTGCCTATCTGCAGGCTTTCCTCAGGCAGTAGTTGCCATGTGCTTCTCTTGGTTTTCACTTCCTGTGTTTGCACACTAATGGGAACTATGCCAGTAGGTGTTTAAACAGCTTGAGCTTTGTTGACCTGGGAACTATTTTTCAAGGATCTAAGCATTGGCTTGGAGTTTAAACATTTCTGTAGTTTCAGTTTCAACATCCCTTGTAGACCTCCAAGGCTTTGTTTTCATCAGTTACACTTGTTCAAGACTTGGCTGCCGAAGGGGCTTTTGGATATTTTTTTCCAGGATGTTGATGGGAAAATTTAAAAGGGGAGAAAGAATTATAGTGACATATTTATAGTAGCATGTGGCAGCCCAGGCTTAAATATTTTCCCCAAAATGTCTGAAAATGTTTCCATTGCAAATGTTACACCAAACAGTGAGAAAATAATTTCTTTTTTTTAAATATTGCATTTATATTTGTTAAAGGCTTGTGGTGCTTTTTTTTTTCCATAGTGTATAGTTTGATAGTAGGAAATATTCCAGTTTTTTTCATCAATTTCAAGATTTTGGGAAATTATAATTACTGTCAGGAGGAGCTAATACTCATAAACTAGTAGTTATCATATGGTGACATGGGCAATAAATTACTAGGAATTCAGGATTTCCACATAGAGAATACTTCAAATTACCTGCTCCTTGACAAATACCTGCCAATGTCAAAACTCAAATGAACTCTTATGAATAGATGTCGGTTTGTGGGAAAATGTTAAATTATTAAGCTGCATGCTATCTAAAATCAAACTAGTCTTGAATCCTCTTGGGAGTTCAAAAAGTGTGTTGACATTTTTTCTTTTCTTTTCGTTTCTTTTGTCTGAAGTTTAGGCCTCTTGCTCAGACAAGACTACCTTCCATTGATTTTCACAGGGTTGATTCATCTGAGAACAAGAGGTGCTAAAACTCGAACCAAAACTAGAATCTTTGGTCTTTCAGCTCATTTTTTATTCTCAGATGTCCCTTATTATGATTTGTGTGCAGTACGTTTCAAAGAGTTGGCTATTCTAATAAAAAATATTGGCTGCTTTTCCAGTAAATGCAAATGGAGAAAGACCAGACATCTTGTCTGCTTCTGCTTGAGAGAAATCTGATGTCACTAACAGTCAACAAAAAGCAGAAAATTGCTCTTTGTGTTCAGCAGAGAAGATACGGGATGGAAAATTCTTCAGACAGATTAATAGTGCAATTCTCATGGTCTTATGTGGCAAATCTGGCAAAAGACCTTGTCGTTCCCTTGTCATTCATTCTTATCCTTTTGCCACGTGGGGTGACACAAAAGACTTGATATTATAAATCACATCATTGAAGTAAACTGAGTAAAACAGAGTAGATATTTTTGGAGTGTTCATCCAGGGCCATTTCAATGATATGATTTACCAAGCAACCCAACACAGCTGTCTTAGCATGGTCCAGGAGCCAAGCTGTGGAAAGGAATGAAAGCTTGGTATGGATGTCTCCAGATTTGTATTTGCTCTACAGAGCCCATGTTTTCTGACCAACTGTCTATTTGCAAAAGGAAAGCAACTCTAGCACGGTCATGGCAGGCTCATTTAATCCAACTCTACACACAAGGGATGGTGGGAAGAAGTTGAAGGAAAACAAGAGTTTGTGGCAGGATGAAAGAGGGTAGGGAAATTTGAGTTTTGCTCATGATTCTGTGGTGGAAAGAAACAGTGAAGAACGATTAGAAATGGGACAGAGTAGGTATTTATTATTTTTCATAACAGAATTTCATGTGCTTGCCACGCCAACAGCAGATGAACATGACCAATAAGTAGCCACTACTTAACTTTTGTATAGCAACGGTCCTTGGCTAAAAAATATAGTTATAAATGGCTTTTGCCTCTCTACACAAAGGGACAGAAGAGTTCTTTATTTTTTTTCTAGATTGTGGTTAGAAGACAAGGTAGCTCAGGTTAATGATGTACAAATGAAGGCTATTTTTTAACTCATTCTAACACTGTAGTTTTAATATCCAGACCTACACACTCTGTCTTTGATGTATTTTTTAATCAACATATTGTTGACTCTGAAGTGTCAATTCCAAGTTTATATGTCTCTTAAGACTAAAAATAAGAAACAAGGAAAAATAATTCCACATAGGTGCAGAGAGTGGATGAACAAAGAAAAACAGGGTAAGCTTGTGGCAAAAAAAGGATCAAACAGAAAGGAGAGATAAATATTCTAATGAAAATGTACATACCATGCATATGCATGCCACCTAGTTGTGCCAATTTAGATTCAGTGCATTGTGTCTTCCAGTCTTTATAGATTTTATGGACTTCCTTTAAACTAGAAAAGACATGGGTTTAATTAAATCTCTGTCAAATAACAACCAACCAAAATAATAGTTTTAATTAGGAGAAATATGGATCAAAATCAGGGAAAGCCAAAAACAAGCAGAGAGGTCCTACAAAACACAATATTTGTAACTGAGAATGGGAGGAATAAAATTTAATTCAATGTACTAATTTTCAGTATGAAACAAAATTCAGAATTATTGTTGAACCCATTTGCTGTTTCAGTTAGCTATCATAAGGAATCCAAAATCTATTTAGGGAATTCAGTGGTAAGCAGAATTAGATCATGGTATTCTCTGTTAAAGCAGAGACCCTGCAGGGGCACACAAAGACAAAACTTTTCCTCAGTCCAGAGATGAGATGGCTTACAATGCCCTGTTACTGCACAGATGCTGCTTCATGTATCTGATGGACCATTTTGCAGGCAACGTCACTTGTGAAGGCTAGCTGCTCCTTAGGTATCACACAATGCTGATGTTTGATCATCTGTGTTGTAACAAGTTTTTCATTATCTTATTAAAAAGTGCAGAAGCAGGGTACTAAGACCATGGACATCGTATACACTAACCTATATATATATGTATGTCTCATGCCTTAAAACTTCTATGATTTTATATTTTGTGTACCAAATTTCTTCGATCATATTATACATTTAAGCTCTAGTGTTAGGACAGGTCCCAACATGTCTGGGACTTCTTTCCTTTTTGCTGTTATTTAACGGAGAAAGTGCTTAGTTAATATAGATTTCTGAGTTCTTCCACTGCAGCAATGTACTTTGCCTTACTACGTGAATACCAAAAACTCGTGCAAATGCGCTCTTGGTTTGTTGGCTGGTTGGTATCGTCAGCATTTGTAAAACCTGCGACTTTTCTTAAAAGTCTTCTTACCTGGATTCACGTTATTACAGGAGCAGCTCAGCTTTCCTGATAAACACTCCCCCAACATACCTCCCCAAAAACAGTCCATAAGCCAATCTTACAGTTTTAAAGTATTGAGAATGTGATAGAACTTCCATTGGTGTTTATTAATATGCACCTTTTGGCATTTTTACCAAAAAATGGATTTCTGAAATCCGAGTGCAGTAAGTATTCTGTAGTACTCCACAGCGTTTTAACAGAGTGTCACTGTCACATAATATCCTTTTAACGAATTCAAGCTCTGAACATTTTTTTAAAACCCATAGCTTAAAAATCTTCTAAAAAACAATTAATTACACATGATAATTGGCAATTTACCTTGACATATTTGAGTCATGCCTAATTATGCAAGTAAAATTATGAGGACAGATCTTCACATCTAAACAGAGTACCATTGATCTCAGCAGAGTACTACTACACGGAAGATTATTATTCATTCTTTTTTATCTCTTGACTTCTGGGATTCCAGATATTTTCTGAGTTCTCCCCACTTCTGTTCTCTTTGAGTTTGAGCCTAAGAACTTTTACTTGTACCAATGTTGATGTAAATAACCATTATCTCTCGCAAACCAGGCTTAATGCATTAAAGCAGAATCAGATAAGATTAAATCTGCACTGACTCTTCATAACCCTCAGATCTCTGAGTATGTCAAATTTGATCACAGAATTCATTATCAGTAGAATAATATTTCATCAGTAGATTTATTTTTTTGTTGGCTTTATGAGTTGTGTAAGTTTACAAGAATTCACATATTTGAAGGTTAACTTGTCAACACTGCTTCTTTCTAGGCAAATAGGATGTAGTATATAAAGTGAGATTGCTACTCTTACTTTTTTCCTTTTCTTTCTTTTTTTTTTATTTTTTTATCAACACAATTGTTTCTGCTCCTTGGTGTCTCCCTCCCACTCTTTTAGCAGCTGCTTTACTGTGACAACTTACCTCCAGCAAAGTGGGAAGATGAGCAGCTGCTTGCAGAACCAAAGCCAGTCTTCTGCCTGGGATCAGTTGGCAAGAATTTCTGTGAAAGAAGTGAGGATGCAGTAAATGATATGTGCTGAATTAATTGTACCTGCTACCAGCCTGTCTCCAAAACTTGCTGGGAAATGTATCCATCCATTTGTGCAACAGCAACAACAACAACAAAAATGACTCCCTAATCATCTTTGAAGGTTAAAGAGATTTAACAAATCAGATCAGTCTATTCATGGGAACTATAGTAGGGCTGATGAGTTTTTTAAAAAATCAAATTGCATTTATTCCTTTTCAAATTGCTCTCAATCAGGTTTTTCAGTAAGGATGTGTGTATGTATGCGATTTCTTCATGTGAGGGAAGGATTTTATTTATTTATTTACTGTTGTGGTGTTTTTGAGATTGAGTCATCTGGTGATTCATTCTGTTCAGCTGCATAAATAATATTGCACGTACTGACAGAGGACTAAGCTGACATCCTGTAATATTTGTTCCTTTATGCTTCCAGGTATGGTAAGGTTACGGCAAATACCTTACAGTTTGTGTTGCTTCTACCTAGGAGATGGAAATTAAAAGATTCACTTTCCTGATGGTCTTGTGCTTGGTCTTAACGTAAACACTACATGTCTGTCAAAACCCAAAATACTGAGGTACGCACTGCAGAGTATGCATGGGGTTCCTGTGAAGGATCAGGGCTTTAGGTGAGACTTAGCTTAAATGCAAAACAAGGAAGAGATCAATTTTCTTCTTTTTCAGCATAACTTTGAACTTCCTAGAAAAGCATTTCAAGTTAGTATTGGAGAAGCATAATGGTCACCTAGGTAAAGGTAATTAAGCTGAGGATCATAACACAGATATTACAGAAACGCTGAGAAAAAGTGTTTGCTGTATGAACAATGTCATTGGCGATGCTGTCAACCAGAAGACAGACATTGTTCTACTGGTATTCTTGCCCTTCCTATAATTTAGGAATTTGGCATTTGATCACCATATGGAAATGCTATATGTTGTGCATTCCTGAGGTAGATGTTGCATCTGATGGTTGAGGAGATCCTTCTTGATAATGTTTTCATCCTCTCACCTTGCATTTCCAGCCAAAGAGATGCGGAGGTTCAGTAGAAGAACGTAGTATCTCCAAAATAGGGAGAGACATATAGAAGGTAGTTGTTTGCCACTGTGTTGTTATAACTGAGAAATCCCTGATTCTCTGCCCAGGAACACAGAGGTTGGGAAAAAAAAATACCTATTTTATTTCTTCAAGCTTATTTTGGACTGAATTCTCTCTCAGTCCAAAGTTTGAGGGTATCCCTGTCTTGCTATTATAGGATTTTTTTTTATTCCTGCTGCATGATAGATAAAATATCTTATTTTGCTATGCTCTTAACCAGTAGAAGCAGGATGGTTAAGCTGTCCTTGTGGCCATTTTGTGAATGGAGAGCAAACCAGGGATTGAAGATTTAGTGGGAAAAAGCTATCAGCTATTTCTTCTTGCACAAAATTCAGTGTTAGATTCAGATGAATGAAAAGAGTCTGTATAGAGCAAGGCTAGGGACAGATCTTGCAGAAATAGGTGTGTTGAGGTTTTTTCTTTCTTTTTTTTTTTTTTTTTCCATACAGCACTAGGGGGAAATAGTTTTCTTCCCTGTCTGCATGATGCAGTTGCACCATTGGCAACCTGGGGTTGTATTTTGGCTCCTCAGGAGGTCAGAGGTGGGTTAAGAGTTGTTGAAGGAAACTTCTGCCCCTGTGACTTGTGATGCTTGGGAACAGGAGAAGGCACTAGTCTGGAGGCCAGGCAGCGCAGCTGCTATTGCAGCAGTTGGCAGCAGTCAAGATAGGTGATTTACATGTTCAACCATACAAAATCAGCTGAAAATTATTTAGCTGAATTCAGACTACCACATAGCATTTGCTTTGCTCAGCATTTTCTTTTCATTCTGTTCCTTACTATCTTGCTGCAAAATATTCTGTGGGTTAGAGGATGGCACATAGAAAACTGGGTTTCAACAACACAATGCTCTTTGAAATTTTCTTTCAAATACTGGGCTAGAAGTCATTAGATACAAAGGGATTTGAAATTAAGGTTTCAAGGAGGTTTGTATTCTAGCCACAAAGATTCCTCCAATGATTCTGGCAGTGATACATAGACAAGATTACTTCAAGACAAAAATCTTTTGTAATTCCTAAAATTTTTGGGGAAAAAAGACAATTTGGAATTTATTTTGTAACATTGGCAATTCACTAAAAATTAATTTTTGTTTTGTTGTCAATCATAATGTTGGTTTGGGATCTGCATATGACATAATCCTTTCAAGAGAAATGCAATATAGCAATGCCAAGCCATTTTTAAGTCTTCGTGCCTACGTTGGCCTTCACACTGGATACACATGCCATTTCCCATTGTGTGACCACTATTTTTGACAGTGAAGTGAGTTATCACCGAATGTTAATGCCTCTCAAATTCTCTTCATTATACATGCTCATTTTCATGACAAAGAGTGTAAAGGGAACAGAAAATGGTGCAAAATTAATACGTTCTCCTGACAATCTGGAGACAGCATTGCATGATCTTACATAGAAGGCACAGCTGGGGACTTTGACAACTGCAAGTGCACAGCTGCTTCTTCTACAAAGTTCAAAAGATTTTCTGTGTAGTTTTGTCTCTATGTATGCATGTGTATCGATGGGTTTATATATGTGTCTGTATGGACACCCTGAATAATGTAACCAAGATTATATTTTAAGTATAAACTACACTTGATTTTAAGCCTGAACTACAATGATTTTTCTTCTCCAGATTTGTCTTGTGAGGTTTTCCAAACATTATTGGGTCCAAGTGAGTGAAGAGGTAGGATCAAATAACACAGAGTAGGACATGAGCTGTTCTTCGAGTCTAGCATTTAATATTCCATTGGGTCAAATAGGTAATGCCATCACCATCATTGTCTGTGAGCAGCTGACATTGATATTGCTGATGTATTTTTTACCCACAATTTACCTACACACGAAGTTATGTGACAGAAAGCCAAGAACAAAAGAAATTTTGCAGCATTGTACTTAAACTTTGGAAACAGAGACCCTGCTTTGCAGATGCCACTTAAAACCTGTATTGGTGGGTAAATTACAAAAAGAAGTACTTAGCAGACTTACTGTGAAATAACTTCTTTCATTATCTCTGTTTCAGAAATTTCCTGATCCATATATATATAATAAAGAAAAAAATAATCCAAATCTCATCACAATCCCAAATTTTCATGGATATCATCTCCCAGTAAAAATTCTCTTTCTCTGGGTAGACATTTAAAAACTGCTTTCAAGAAGAAAAGATGGGAAAAACAAGAGTTCTTCCTTTTCAGAACCTTAACATCTCCGATGCAGATGTGCAAAACTAGCTAATTCAGAACAGCTGAATAGATGCCTATACTCAACTGAGTCTGGGAATTTCCTCAGAAGAGCCTGCTTTAAGCAATTCTCAAGGTAACATTACAGCTGAATTTATAGATAATGCCTGCCACACCTAATAATTAATGTAAAAATAAAATTTTCTCCTGCCTTTTTAAGGATGTTTAGAATATTGGGGGGTTTTGGTATAACATAGTTGATCAAAGAACTCCACAAGTTCCCATTATTTTCTGATTTTTCTAAAGAATCTGAATTATAGTGAATTCTGGAACGTAAACTGTGGGTTTTTTCACTGTGGCAAAATTTCAGCTGTGATTAATAACATGATTTAAATGTGTAGAGATTCAGCTAGGAGGATGATAAAGAGCAAAAATATGTATCTAGGCTGGAGCTTATCTGCGAAACTTCCATGGCCTTTAACAGAAGTGGATGGACAATAAGAGTTCAAATCCAGTTTTAGATGAAATGTACTTATTCTGCAGATATAAATGACTGTGCTGTAATACAAGTATTTAAAAGGTAGATACCAAGAAGATGGAGTGACACTTTTTTCTGTAATGTCCAGTGATAGGACTAGAGGTAATAGTCAAAAGCTGGAACACAAAGAGTTCCAGTTAAACTTAAGGAAAACTCCTACATGTTACTTACTGCTGCAACACTTTAGCAAGACGTTAGAGTACTATGTACATACCACATTCATAATATCTGAGGGAAGAAAGTAGACAGTAGAAAGAAAAAGCATTGCTTTCCAAACAACGAGAGTCTTTCTTCTAAATAAAGACAAAAATTGAGTCACAAGAAATCTCTCTGAGTATAGAGTAATGGAAAAGAAAAAAAAAAAAGGTATATGTGGGGTGAGATTAAGACTTGTCAGGAATGTTTCAAGGAAGAGTTAAAATGAAGGCATAAATGAAAGAATTTCTAGGTTGTGACAATATCTAAGTGTCAGGCAAAAAAATTCTTGGCTATGGAGAGAAATCATAATCACACTCTCCTGTCTTCCATTTCTATCACCAAACGCCTCTTTAAAAGATATTAATAAGTTGATAAATTGCAGTGTGTTTGGGTGTCCTAATTTATACCTCCCTGCAGCAAAAAGTGAATTTGTTAAATAGTAGAGAAATCAAAGACACAAGTTTTAAATTGCCTCAGAGCCAAATGAAGAAGTTAAAAAATGTTCTCTTTGTGACCTTAAAGGACACACAGTAGATCAAAGACATTGTTTTGCATAGAATCGAAGGGAAAGGGGATAGCTGGCTTAGAGCTTGTGATCAATAAAGAGCAGCATGCTGATTCATAATGCCATCATAGACTTCAGATGATGACACCTTTGGAAAAAAGAAATCAAAGGAGAAAAAAAGACAGGAAAATACAAGGAATCATGACACAAACTGGTATCTCTGAAGAGACAAGTGTTAAACCATGGCCTTACACAATATGAAGAATAAAATGTGAAGATGAGTTATAGTAACAGTGAATTGCAAAAGACATCTGCAGTCTGTTTAATAAATCAGAAAGACACAGAGCAATGGTCTCAAGAGAGTAATAAAAATACAAACTTGGATTTTACAAAGTCTTTTCTAAAACTTTGTTTCTAAATGGGTTTGGTTTTATGGTTGGTAGGGTGAGATAGAGGTGTGTGAAAGTGTGTTGTGGGTTTTTTTTTAATACTCTATCCATTGCCTTGGACTTCCTGTGTGGATATGTTACCACAGAAAAGTAATATATGTGTTCCGCATCGTTTCATGCATTATGTGTGTGGGTTGTGGTTGTTGCTTGAGTTCCCATGATTGTTTACTGAGAGAGTTGTGTATAATTCCTGGCAGCATATTAGTTTGTCCATTGCTTTAAAGAACAGCTCATATTTCAAAATGTTGTGGGTTTTTCTTCTAAGATCATTAAAAAAATAAAAAACAAATGGCAAGGATATCAGCTCTTGTTACCAATTGCCTAGCAAATGTAAAAACACTAAAAATGGCCACAGGAAGCAATAATTTCTATGACAAATTACAGAGCTGTTTACTTAGTGTGCTAAGTAATATATTTTTGATCAAAGATAAACAGTTTTAAAAGTTACATTTGTTTTGTTGCAGAGGAAGAAGGAAATTGCTGTTCCCTGCAGGCTGATGTACCTTGTAAAGCAATCTGTCTTCAAATCCTGAATGAAAAAGAGCCAAAGGAAAAAAATATCTGAATTACATGACACGGCCCTTGAGATGCTGCTAGTTGCTCTCTGCTGTTGAGGACCACAAATGTTTCCTATTGTGGGTCATATTCAGGATTTTCTGTTGTTTTTTTTTCAAAAACATACTATGAAACAATTCAGATTTATACACATTGGGTAGTTACCATTGTCTAAATACTCAGTACTGTCTACACATTGCAGTTCCATTACAATAAAAGCTATTTCTTAAAACCTTCATTCAGTCTTAAGCATGTGCCCAGGTTCCTCACTGAAAAAACACTGACAGATATAGGCATGCACTCTACTGAACTTGCACTTCTAGGATAAATCTGAGTTCACTGAAATCCTCGGAACTGGAATTGCCTGCATATTTGAACTGCTGAGTTTAAATCTTAGGAAAAAAAATCTAGCAGTTGCACTTGCCTACAGATGGTGAGATAATTACTAATCCCTGTTTAATTTCCAGGGAAGAATGTAAAGGGATGTTTGGATGCAGAAAACAACACTTGCTGAACAGAGAAGAGAGGCAAAGGTGGCTTTCAATAACTTTGTTCTTTCTTTAGCCTCCTGTTTCCTCTCTTGAAGTTGTTTAAAATAAAGCACATAGCTCAAAATATGCTCTGGAATATGAGCCTCCCTTCATAATTTCTGTTGTTCCATTCTGATTATCAGCACATCCTACAGAAACGGATTTTGAAAGATGTTACCTTGGAGCATTTTTACAGATATCTTCTACAAGGGTGGTGCTCTTTCTCCTGGGAAGAGATTTTAAAGCTTCTTTACAATTTTCTCTCTCCTTTTGAAAGATAGTATTTAAATTATTTTTGTCTTCCGATTTCCAAACTACAAATGTGAGGAATGAAAAATAATTGTGTATAAAGGTATCAAAATACAACAGAAGCAATTTGGGATTTCTAAAAGTATGAGACAGGCTCTGAGGTCACTACAGACATAGCAACACACTGACCAAAACAAATTATAAACTTTCATAAACCAAAATTAATCCTAATGAGAGGCTACTTGCTTCAGCAGTACTGAGAAAAGTTAGATCTGCAGTTTAAGTTGAGGTCATACAGTATAGCAGTAAAGAAGAAAAGTATTCTATTTTCTTAATTTTGAAAAAGATGTCATTATGCCTTGGGAAGTGTTACAATATTTTAGTAATCAGCTGCAATGCTCATTAGTCTGCCTATTATATCTGAAGCACTTGTATTTGTTGAAGTAGCAGCAGCTGAGATAAAAGAAATTTGAAAGTGAAATCATTACAAATTTGAGTCAGTGCCTTTTTAAAACTGGAAGCTTGCAATATTACCCTTAATGAGCTGATGCCCTAAACTCCAAAAATGGATTCATATTTTCTAACCTCTTTTGAACTCCTTATTAGAACTTACTTTATGATCTGGATTTATGAAGACATAGTATTTTCTATTTACTGACTTCTTTCTTCTGAAAAAAAAAAAAAAGGAGGGGGATAGGGAAGGTTGCTAACTAGTTCACAAACCAAACTTCATTTCTCAAAGCAGAATACAAATCACTTTATAGAGGAGAATGTAAATTGAAGTAGATTTACATTGAAGCAACCAAAACCATAGTTTTATGGCCAAATAAATTTAAACTACTGTCAGTTGAATCTATATGTATTCTCAGTGTTATACTTTAAATGAACTAAAATTTGGTTATTTAAAAATAGCAACTGGAAGAGAAAAGGTGGAACCTTACTTATCTTACTAATTAATCCTAGGAGGAGTACAGAGGTAAGACTGCTTAAGGCAATGCACTTCATCTGCATAAGGCGGATATCGGGAACTGGGCCTGGATTAATCAGGGCCAAACATGGAAAGAATTTCAATAGAATTTTTTTATGTTTACAGAATTTCAAGTTTTCTTGCAAATATAACAAGCGTGTCCCTTTAAAAAGGCAATTGTTATTGGTTTAATTATGAATTAATGGATTTTTTAATTACAAATCAATTGATTCCCTGTGTGTACATAATGAACACAAATAGACATCAGGTAAACAACATTTTAGAACCAGAGTAAAAGGAAAGCATCACTCTTAATTAACCAACTCAAAAGTGATATGGGGTGCTGTAGGAAAAGTACCAGATCACAAGAAATGAAAACATTTATGTTTTAATAGTTTCCTTTTGGTGACCCTAACTACACCAACCTGTCTTTGATGAAGTATGATAGGCACTGTCAAGTTAAATGGTCAACATATTTATTATGTAAATAAGAACATTTTTGCAGCAATAATCATGGATGTGTTCAAGAAATAACCGTGTTCATGAAAGCCTTATAGCTTTTCTTTAAGTATTACCCAACAGTCCCAAAGTACATGACTAATCTGGATCAAAGGCTAGACAAAATAATAATTCCCGTAAAAGAATTTTGCAATTGGTGCTCAACATTTACATCCATGTGCACAAATACATCAGAATGAAAGTCTGCATTTTTATCACCATGCTATTTATTTTTGATAGAATAAACTTAATTCTTGCAACAGATTGTCTTTTTATTCTGGGAAGAAACCCACAGAAGAGACTTTGGAAGGCCAAAGAGTTCAATGTTGAGAGTTGTCCATCTAAGGCTGTTAATGTCATGAAGTACATGAAAAGGATTTATTATTATTTTTGTTTTTAACAAAGTAAACTCAAGCTGCTCTTCATAAACACAACAAATAATCTCCATCTTAAAAAAAAAAACAAATCAAAACAAAACAAAACAAAAAACATCAAACCACAAGTAATGAAAAAAATCCAAAAATAAACTGACACGTTTTCAGATGAACAAGACATAGAAAGCCTGTGTTGACATGTGAATTTGTAAAGAACTCTGAGACTGTACAGCTGGAGTACATCTTACCAAACCTAAAATGAGTTAGGCATTTGACCTCATCTGAGGACCTCAGTTCTTTCATCAGAAGTGGAGAGATGACAGTCTGTAAACACAGCAACTCTCCTACATGCCTAGAGGTACCTATATCTCTTCAGCACTGACATGCTGAAATGCAATGGAAATAAGTAATTTAAATTGAAAACAAGCAAAATTAATCCTATAGTAGGTCAGCCATTGACTTGGATTACAGTTACCATTTCCATTTTCATTTTGAAAAAATTATGTATTTATTTCTGTATTTAGAGGACGTGACACATTTTTCTAAGACATATTTTGCTTCTGTGGATAGATTAAATGACTCAGCATCAATGTCTGGCAGGCTGTTATAAAATTTATTTTGATAGGTATGGTTCAGAATCAGATTTCCATCTGTCATGATTTAGAACCATACAGGAACAAAGGACCAGGATCAGCCATAAGTTCCAAGGGCCCTAAGGACAGAGAGGGCTCAATTGCCACTTTACGGCCTTGGGCAAAACAGAAAAGACTACTCAATTTGAGTAAGAAACAAAAACCCTTCCCCATACTCCTTCCCTCTTCCATGGCTCAGGTACCTGATTGCAGTGTCTTTACCTCCTCCTTCCTTGAGCAGCACAGGTGTAAGGGAATGGGGGTTTCAGACAGTCTTTTTCCTGATGGCTTCTGCCACTCATCTCACCTCAGGGCAAACAGGCTCCTCATCAGTCCTCACTGCTCCAGTGCAGGGTTCCTCACACACCCAGCAGCCCTGCACGGTCTGTTCCAATGTGTGTTCAACCCAAGGGCTGCAGCTCCTCTCTGCCTCCTGTGTGCGTCTCTGCAGCACAGAGACTCTCCAGCGCAGCCTGTGCCGTGGCCACTTTCTCACACAGTCTCTCACCTGTTCAGGCACACTCACATGGAGCTGCTGGTGGCTCTCAGTCATGCCGTTGCCCTCCATAGGTTGCAGGGGAACAGCCTGCATTCTTAACGCAGGTTGCAGAGATGTTTCTGGTCTGATGTTTCTCCTTCCTTCATATTTCTCAGACTGTAGGCTCTGTATGGTGGCCTCCATCTTGTACTACTCATCTGCCTCCTCTTCCACTGTAGATTTCTGTTCTACAGTAACAATTGCAGAGGCCCAGTCAGGCCATAGTCAAGTCATCCTCAGAGCAGGGGGATGTTTTGAGAACTGTTTACAGAACAGCATTGCAGCACCCTCCTGCTGTTACCAAGCAAAGAGAAATTCCACATAAATTCATGATACCACCACAATCTCTTTCCAACCTCTTTATGTAACAGCATTTGACAAAAATCCCACTGACCTCAGATATTGTCTTCTTATAGTTTTGCAAGAGAGAGCTTTCCTGCCAAAAAGATCATTGTTTCAGGTAGAATTTGTAATGCTGCTTCTTTTTGTTGCAGTAAAATAGGAATGGGGCCTCAAGAGCAAGAGACATACTACTTTCCTCTCTTACTGATAGATTCGCTTGACTAACTGTACATGAGAAACATAATAACATCTTCTGACCTTTCCCATGACTGATGTATAACCCAAAGCCTGATAGCTTATTATCTGCCTTGGCACCTAAAATGTTTATAAGTACATGATAAGTTACAATATGGTGGTATTTAACACAATATCCAGACTACCTGTTCTAAATAGACTTACTAAAGTATCTCCACTGGTAATTTTTAATAAATACTGTCTTCTTTACAATGTCTACCATGTAATAAAAAAAAATGCTACTAATATCCAAGTTATCCAAGCTCATTTCCAGTATTGCTTATTGTTTCTCTCAAAAGGCAGTTATCTCCATGTTTCAGGACACATCTTCAGCTAATACTGATCATGTTTTTTAGTGCTAATATCCAGTTCTAACCCAAGTGTTTGCTGGATAGAAAATAAGTTCTTATCTCAATTAAATGGCTTTGATTTTATTAAGCCTATGCCTTGTAAAGGAAATCAGAAATACAGATGTTTTTCAGTAACTGCACTCAATTTTCTTGCTGTCTTTGACATGAATTTTTCTCCAGTGTGATACCTGCCAGCAAAATCACATGAGAGGAGGGAATTTCTTACAATGCTTTTTTTTTCTAAAAAAACCTCTGTGCCTAAATGAGAACCAAAGATAAAGTGGTTCATGACTTCCTCTTATTTGAAGGTTCATGATAAAATATAAAAACAGGCACATTTACTATCACAAGGTTAGGGTTTAACTTTCTTTTTTTCTAATGTCTTGTGTGAAGAAATGTAGCCAGATACTAATACTAGGCCTTTTTTAACCAATAATTGGTGTTGGTAATAAGGGCTGAGCTGACAGCCAGCTGTGCTACTGCCCTCAGTCCTGCAGTGAGGAAGGAGAAAGGAGTCTGCAAATGATTATCAACTTCAAGTAATTCTGACAGTCAAGGTTTCATTAAATAAATTAGTAAAATACCTTTTTACTTTTAAAAATGTTTCCTATGTTTGAAATAAAGAGATCTGTATGAAGACTTTGGAAGAGAACTGCTGCGAACCGCACAAATCAAGGGTATTCCCCAGTTGGACTGCCGGCCTACATTGTAGACTCAGTCTTTAGTAAAAACTCTTCTCCTCCCAATTAAAGAATAAAGGTTGAGGAGCCTGCAGGCCTTTCCAGTATGTTTGGTATGACTTTTCACCCCTATTTTACCCTCTTTACATGGCTTTCCTTCATATCCCACTCTCTGATATGTAAGGGGCACCCAGTAGTGCTGCTGTGGGTCAGACTGGGTTAGCATTTCCGTTACAGACTTTACTACCTGGGGATTTGTAAGTCATATGTAAAAATTAATCTACAGCTTTATATGCGTGTACACAGATAATTTCCTCCTTTTCCCATTTATCTTCCTGTGTTATGGTATACATATCCTAAAAGAAGTTGGTTAAGGCATTGTGGGGTTTGGGAGAAGAAGAATGATATGCTGTTGAAGAAAGTATGATCAGGGAGAGCCTTTGGTATACTCCTGGATCATGGTTTTGTCACCATTTTTTTGCCTATGTAACATCTATTCAGTAGTTACTTTCCAAGCATGAAACAACTGCTGCATTCCTGTTAAGTCATCACAGGACTGTCTGTTTTCCTATCTCTTGTGGTGAATAAGGCAAACACAGGGAGGCTCCCATGGTCTACTCATGCAAAGTCTTAGACGAAAGTAATTTAATTTTCCTATCACTTATTTTAACAACAAATTAAACTTTCTGTCTTTAGACTATCTGAGGCAAGTGGAAATTTGGGAAGTTCTCTGGGAACCTTGAAGAGAAGTAGTTTGAAGTACAGTAATTGTTTTTGATAAGCTATTATTTTGTGTACAGGAAATGATGGAATTTTTCTGTCTGACTGTTCATTGAACAAGAGAAGCTATTATAATCTATTAGGAAAACAGATGACATTTTATATCTATCTAGATCAAAAGCCTACTTAATCTGCTATTTGTTGTTGAATAGGAAACCTTATGTATGCACTTCCCCAAGGATGCTTTCTGCACGACAAATCTAGTTTTCTGAGTTGTGGCTATGGAGAAATCTTGGACACTAAAGACTGGTGCAATTCAATAGAAGAATAAATAGCTGAATGGGATGTTACTATCCTTTATGTCATATCCCTGATGGGGAGAGAGCAAGAAGCAGGACATGTACAGGGCACAGCTAAAGTGAAACATGAAATGCAATTCCCTTACACAACAGGGACAGAGCTGTGCACAAGTATTTGAAAGATATTTCAGCCTTTGAAGACAATTTTTTTTTTTTTTTCTTTCCTACAGATCTCTTGATTCATTTGGATTGGGAAATTAAAGAGATCTTTTTTCTAGTACAAAGTGAGAAAGAATTTGTGCATGCATTATATATATGTCTATATATAAAAATACTGTGGAACAGAAGATAATTGAATAATTGGGTTTTGGTAGAGATAAACTGTCTCAAAGTGGTTCTACTACTTAGTTTAAAAGCATTCAAACAGTAAAACTAAGAATGGGAAAACAGTGAAAATGTTGAAAAATTATGAGGGATATACTAACATTATTTATAACATGTACTTCGATAATAATTACTCTGAGCAATACTTTAAACTTAGAAGAGAGAAGAGAGAAGGCTACATCTGGGAAAAAATGATAGAAACTTTATTTTAAAGGATGTTTACTTAAACTTTGTTGTTACTGGAACAGGAGTTAATGAACAACAGCTTACACATACAGTAACCAACTAAAAATAATGAGAAATAACAGTTAAGCAAACACATCCAAATCCTAAATCAAGAAACAACTTGCCTCTCATTGTGCTTAAAAACAGAATTTTCTGTTCAGTAAGACAAAACTATATAGTTATTTGGAATAAGTTTTTTTAAAAACTTATAGGTACTAAATGTAACATGATTTGTAAAAACTGAGAGAGGAAGGCTTATGCTGCTCTCTCTTGTTCTGTCAATGCAGAAAATGTAAAAAAAAAAAAAAAAGAAAAGAAAAAAGAAAAAATTGTACAGCAAATGGCTACCAAAATGAGGGTATAAGAGATAACATAACATAGCCATTTTGAATGTGTTTTGAATGGTTTTTGTTGTTATCTGAGAGATTTTTAATATTTGAAAATAGTTCTTGTGGCAATTAACAAATTAGCAGTTTATCTGGATAAAAACCCCCAAACCATGACTTCAAGTTACTGGGCTACAAAGTGAATTGTTCTGCAGCTGCAAAATCAAGTGCCTTAGCTGAGTTAATGCTTTTCATTTCTTTTGCATGTGTCAGCATTAATGGAGGCAGGCTTCTATAAAGCCTTGCATGTGAAGATGGTGCTGAGCAGACTAGATTCAGTTCTGTTGAATTCTTTTTGCTTTTTTTTTTTTTTTTTNTTTTTTTTTTTTGGAATAACGCACAAAGGGAGACTTCAAATCAGGCTGAACTTCAAGCAAAAGTTAATGCTATTCTCTTTTGGGTTCAACCACCCACTTTGCTTAAGGTCACTAGTTTAGGCTAATGCTGCACAGAGGGGCTGCAGCAAACTTGGCATCTCCTTGATTAGGCTCCCCGCTGATCTAATACACATACCAGTTCACTTGCCAAGTCAAATAACACATTTAGTGAATTGGAAATAAGATTTAAGTGAGCCAGCACAATGCGGCTTGCCCTCTCATCTTTTTACCGAATCCTTTTCTTTGTATGCTAGACTGTGGAAACTGCTCTTGTTAGAGGACTTAATCTTCATTTTTTTCCTGTAGATTATTTGGAAACAGGTCAATTGAATGTTGGAGCTGGTAACTCCTCCTACCAAAGAAAGAAACCGCTTGTGGCATACTGATTGCATCATTTAAATGAAAGGTTGTTATTATTAAAAAGAAAATACTGTAGTATAGATCACTTAGAATGGAAAAAATCCTAGTATTAAATGCAATCCCTTTTGAAATAATGTGTTTATTCCTTTGTCTTCAAGTCTCTTTTCTCAAGAGTGCTTTGCATTAACTGCTGTTGAGTAGTAATTGATGGGGTTGATCACATCAGTACATATATTCATCTCTTGTGGCTGTACTACCGTAGTTAATTCTTAAATACAGTGAGATACAATAGAGTGACATTTCTTTAGGACATTTCTGTAACGCCTTTCATAAAAGCAAAATAAATCACGTCACATAGTGTTTGACTTTGAGCTATTCCATATTTTATTAAAAAGAAAAAAACAGGACTAAGTTAAGCTTTCACAGTTTGTTCTCTGTTTGTCTTTATTATTTTTAGAAAATGAGAGGTTACAGTGTGAAGTATAACTTGAGATTTAGCACGGATTTGTCACAGGTGTTAATGCCATTTATGCTGTAATAATCTGTAACTGTCCCATATGTCCATGTTAGGTGTTCAGGGTTATGATGTGTATTGACTTCTTTACGATCTTATCTCTTCTGGTTATACAGATTTATGTACATCTCTTCTTTGTCTAACTCCTGAAATAAGAGTCTATTTTCTCAGATGTTCTTTTACTTTCCTTTTTTTTTTAAATAAAACAAAACAAAACAAAACAACCTAAACCAAGTACAAAGGTACCATAATATGGAGCTAGAAATGGAAACACTTCAGGAAAGACAGGTCATTTTAAATACTACATTAAAAAAATTTATCTGTGTGACCTACAATTGCAAGGTAAAATGATTCCTTTTCTTCCCAAGTAATGACCACTGCACTTGACTTCTAATGAATTCACTTACTACATTTTAATCTCCATTCAGATATTTTGAGGTATTGGTGAAACATCTTGACATATGTTTTTGTGACTGTCAGCGTTATTTCAATTTAGCTTTTAAAAGCCAAGCAGTTTTTGACCTTGTAGCAGATGTTTGGTGGGAGCTCAGGCAAACAAGGTAGCATGAAGTGTATGCTTGTTTATCTCTGCCACTTATGCAAGCAAAAAAGGGAGGAGGATACCTGTTCTGCTCCCAGATCTTCCTGTGTTTCTGCAAAGGACTGATAGAGCAGATACCCTCCCTTACTGTTGCCCCCAGTTAGGAGAAAGTGCCAAGGTAATGGCATGAGATGCATGGAGCATTGGGACAGGAAATAAGTCTATATTTCTTATGGAATGCTTTATAGGCAATAAGTGACAATAAAATGAATGGTTAAGAAATACAAACACCGATTTGTAACCTCCAGAATAATTCACAAACCAAAGTAATAGTTATCATTCTAAGACTTGATTTTCAGCTTCATATTAGTTTGTTCAACTTGAATCAGCAAATAGGAAAACTGCATGACTCACATCTCATGCCAACTACTTTAAAAGTTTCAGCTAAGTTGTTCAACATTTTCCAAGATCAAACATGAAAAAACATAATGGTTTGTCAGTAGCTTAAACATTTAATTAAGGAGGCATGTCTTTTTGTTATATGAGGAAATAACTTGAAGCACATTTGAGAACAATCCTGAAATCAGAGAACTGTCTCTTGTTTGCATTAAGGAAATCCTCCAGAAGCACCTCAAGACATTCAGAAAGATGAACATGCACATGGTCAGGAAAGGGATGGTAGGAAATACAGCCAAATCCTTTGAAAACTAAATCTGCAACAGTGGAGCCTAAGAAGGAAAAACATGATTTCTTTGCATTTTTCTTTATGAGAATTAAGTTGTCTCGATGTCCCAGGTATAGCAGGTGAAAGACGAGATCAGGTTATCTGGTCACAGGAGAGTCACTGCAAATACATGCACACATCCTAGAGTCTCTGTAACACTATGTGTACAGTCAGAAAAATGGACAAAGAAAGAGTAAGTTACTATGTTCCAGAGCTGACTCTGTGACTACAAAATATATTTCATGTGATTCTGACAAGATGCTTAAACCACAGTTTCCAAAATGGCTGTTAATCACAAAACCTCCACTGTCACTGAGCTTCCCTTTCCCTGAATTAACATAGGTAGAAGCTATGTTTTGAATATATCTATAAAAAGAATGAAAGGGGAAGATTCTGAAAATACATCTGTAGATGTTTAAAGCATGGCATTTAAGAGTTAGAGGGCTGGTTTGGTGGTATAAACCTTGCTGCCTCTGTAGGTACACAGAAGTACTGCTATAAAAGCATCAGTGGTATTCGTAAAGCATTCAGATATTGCAACAGTGGGTGACATTTCCATGGAAAGTAAAATCTGTGTTCAGTCTTGGCTAACTTGCATTTGACCAGAATCACAGTTCTTCTGGTATAATAGTTTATGATATGTTATTACATTTAGGTATTTAGTTTTATAAATGTTAACGTAGTTTTACATAATTTCTTACCTTTTGTAGTATGTACATAGGTAGGTAAAGCACCTCTCTCGTTCAGACAGGTGTAATGTTTCATAATGACTTCAGTAAATAAAGAGAATGTTCCATTTTCATTTTCTTTGCCTCTGCCATGGCACGTTTTTAAACTCTTTAGTCTTTCAGTGGCTCAAGAATCCACATAAATCTGTGCCTCCCTCTTCTTTCTTTTGATGAACGTTAATATATTTTGTACTCATTTATCTTGCTATATTACTCCATTATTACTTAATTGCACTGTTATGAAGCCCAGTGTCATTAACATCTAACCCTTTACAGAAAAAACAAAGCTGAAGGGTTTGCAAGGTACATTGAGGTGACTGACCCAAATATTAAATCTGGTTTCCCAGAAACTTGTGTCTTGTTTGTTTCTTAATGTCCTGCCACAGCTAACCCAACTGTAAGGTGTTAGAGCAGTGAAGCATTTTCACTGCACTGTAGTTTGTCAGCAGAGGAACATAAAAGCAACATATTAATGCTTCTCCAGTTAGAGAGTGTAATGTCTCCACGCTGATAGTTTTCCCTTGTTGTCTTGCAACTGTATGGAATGACTCCTACAACATTAAGATTTTAATAACATACAAGTTTTATTATTAATGGTCTTAAAAGGGCCTACTGCTCTGTGGATTCAGTGAGCTACTCAGCAAGGGGCAGCACATGAGCCAAGAGCAGCTGATGTCCAGAAAGTCATTGATGAGACACAAATGTAAAATAAAAAAACATTAGTACTGGGGGAATCACAATTCAGTATTTTTCAGGTTTGGATCATTTCATTCCATCTGGCAAAACTCCCACAGTACTTTCCATCAGAGCGCTGTTACTTCTTTCTCCAAGCTATACCTCATTGCTGTGCACACAGCTGCCACAGATATTGACTTTAAAAATTTCCGCTGGGTTTGTGATACAGTGTTTCTTACAGATGCCTATTACTCTTTTACAGACAATACTGTGGTTTGTGTTCAAAAGTAAAGCCAGACGTAAAGGAGATCATTAAATTGGTTTTCCCACAATTTTGAAATTGTGACTTTGCTTTTCCTTTTTCTGGTAGAATTTTTTAAAATTTTCTTTCTAATTTCCTTCCAAATTTAATGTAAAAATACGAAATGTCACAATACATATTTCTAATGTATTAAACACTCTGATGTAATGGGTTTTCACCTCTGACTGAAAAGATTTCAGGTCTTTAACTTACACTGAAATGGTTTTGAAGTATGTTTAGAAATATCACTCTTGCCTGTCTAAATGAGTATTCTTACAAGGCACCTAGAGGAAACCCAATATCAATTTCTATGTGACTTGAATTCAAAGCCTTCATTAATAACTTAGATCTCAATAACACCTTGGTGACTTATTCATTAAATTGGACATAATTTTAGTATAAGAAATGCAGGTATTATATCCACAGTAGATCTGTGCATATATATTTAGAACTGAGTAAAAAAAAAAAAAAAAAAAAAAAAGCTTCTAAAGAACTCTGACCCTCAAATTACTTTTTCAAGCTATAATTTTTCTTCATTAGGTATTTATTGCTACATAGTAACCACCGATTATTTTCAAACTAAGGAAATAAGACTGAAAAATACTTTGACAGAAATGAGTCTATTCTGTGGCCAAGACCGAACAAAAAAAAAGTCAAGATTCATGAATCTTTACTTTTGAATCAACAACCACAACACTTTTCAAAAGACAGAAGAGTTTGAATTCTTTTAGCTATGTGATGCTCTGAGGATTTTCAAGGTTATTCTACACGACAGAAAGTACTACTGCCTCATCTAGTAGCAGAAGCAGCACAGAGGTGGCATTGCTAATTAGTTCTGACAGATTTATATAAGACAGTTATTTTTCCCACTGCTGAAAAAGCTCATAATGTGTCCAT
The DNA here is from genome assembly GCA_013401255.1 of Urocolius indicus. Lineage (NCBI taxonomy): Eukaryota > Metazoa > Chordata > Aves > Coliiformes > Coliidae > Urocolius > Urocolius indicus. The sequence goes on along the minus strand of WBNH01010478.1, from coordinate 9,360 downwards.
ACAGAACACTTCCCATCTCCCAGACACCACGCTTTCACTTTTTTTTTTCTGCAGCCAAGGAGAAGTGCAGGTAACATTTTATGATCTACTGCTAACTTTGAAGGCTCATTCTGATCAATAGCATGATTTAGGTCTGTAAGTCATTTTGATACATTTGAAAAGTTTGACCTAAAAAATGTCATTGTTAAAATAAAAAAAGCTGATAATTTGAGCAATCGTATCACCCAAATAGCTAGCCAAACACTGCACACGACATTTGTGGTAAGAAAGGTGAAATTTGCTGCACTGGGATGAAATGCTCTAGTGTTTATTCTCAGTGGAGTTACGAATTCACAGCTCATTTTTCTGTGCTGGGTTCCACTGTAACCACATCTCATAGTGGTTACAAAGAAGAGAAGTCTTCACAGAAAAAGGTAGGTAGAACTTCCAGACCTGCTTCGTGCTGTGAGAGTATGTACTTTAAGTAGCTTAAAACAAATCTGTAAAAGATTACATGAAAATGTTAAGCCTAAGTTCAAATTTCATTATAAAAATGTCATTTGTGTTCAGAGTAACAATTCTATTTAAAAGAAGTAGGAATGTTTCAACATATTTCAATGCACATTGTCATTAGGGACAACATGTTATATTATTCCACTTCTTTATGACAGCTATTTTTTTTTTCCTCTGTCCAAGAGCCTTTTTTTTTCACCTTAAATTAACAACAGAGCAAATTTATAAATTTTGGATATCTCGTTTTTGAAGTTTCTCTAATACTATAATCACACACAAAAAAAGAGCATAAAAACAACCACCCACACACAAATAACAAGTGATACCAAAAAATCTCCATGAAAATCTAATTCCATTGCACCTCATCTTCTGAAGTCAAAATGCTTTTCTGATATAAAAGCAATAGAATAAACCTGTAAGAGAAAAACATAAAAAGATGGCAGAACAGAAAAATGCAGGATTATATTTTGTTTTATTTATTTGCGGCTATAGTGAACCATGTACTACTGTTGTATTTGCCTTTGACTCTCACACATGAAAATGAAAATTCCATAAAAACTGACAGTAAGAAAAAGAATGGGAAAACATGATTTTTAGTAGGCTCATAATATAGAACTTTTGGAAACCTAATATTGCTAAGCTTTACCAATCATAATTTTTGTAACAACTTACTGACACAAGAAACACTATCTGAAAATAAAACATGTGAAAGTGCAAAAAGAAATGCACAATTGTAATTTTATTTATAGGAACAGAAGAACCCTAGTACTCTTTAAAGGACTCATTTTGTACCAGTTTTACACTCCATTGGATTTTTCTCTCACTATGCCTTTCTACAACACACAACCAACAATATTGAACTCATTTCAATTTTTACAACACTGTTAAATTGTTCCTGCATTTTCTTATTATCGGACTTGATGGACTAATTAGATGCAGTCAAGGTTATATCTAGGTGTTCCAATAAAAAATGGTTCTAATTGCCCCGAGACTGAGGATAATTCAATTACAAATCTTTTCAATTTGATTCATTCCTTTCTTCCTAAGGAAGGATTATGTTGATGGATTTCAGGTAATGGAACTGGGTGGCTTAGGAGGGGCATTAAAACATCCTTACAGCTTTAACTAATGTGATTAAGTTTTATGAAGTTTGTTTTTCTTCTTAAAATCTTACAGAGGTCAAGTACTCATGTGATTCTCTTGGAGCAGCAGTTGAGAAGTTGGTTAAGTTGAGGACTAGGTAGTAATCTCTTAAAATGTGCTCATTAGTTCTAAAAAGATTTGAAAAAGTTTTTTCCCACATCCCACAATCGTCGTTAATAAATGAAAAAAAAAAGCATAATGCTCTTCAAGTCCTTAATTAGTGAATCTTAGTACGGGACCTCTTCTCAGATAACACTCTGTTACTGGTTCACACTTCTGTGATCATTACTGAGCAAACCGTCAGAGTTGACAAATATTTTGAAGTTGGATTCAAAGCTTTGCCCTGCCAGTAATCTAAACTGAACCAGATACTGAGCTTGTAGGGAAAGAAACCGTTATGAACTAGGACAGACAGGAGAGAGCAATTTTAATTTTTTTTGAAATCTGCTTTGCTATCCTGTTAAAAAAAGGTATCTGCTAATTTCATATTTTTATAGTTGCCTGTGTTTGTATATTTTACAGAATCAAACCAGCAATTTACATTAGAAGTGTAGTAATTTAGGCCTTTAAAATACTGATCAAATATGTTTCTTACTGCTAACCTGGTACATCAGGACAAGTGCCAAGTGAATATCCCATGTCTAAATAAATCATATTGTGTCATGAAATGTTCTTGGGAACACAGGTGATATTAATAATGTCCTTGAGAGCATCCACAAAAATGGTAGACAGATTCTTACCTCCATTTTTAGACCTGGATCTACCATTGCCACCACATAAGGTGGAGGCACACTGGAAGAACACGGAAATCTTGCAGAGATCTCTATGATTTCCATAAATGTGACTGTCTTCACTTTGTGGTTCATTTATGGGTTTTAGTTCACATTTAATTGGTTACTGTCATGCAAACATTTTTTCATAAAATGTTTAAGGAGTATAATGTTTACAAATGAATGATCTAATATCTAATATTTATGAAAATACTTGACACCTGTTAGGTACTGATTTTAAATGCTCAGGGGCAGGGACATCATTTTTGAAATCTGTTGATGTTTAGCGTGAATATAAGCAGATGTCAAAACATCACGAGCTTGCTCTGCAGAGAAAGTTTAGCCACACGTGACAAAGAGTGGCAAAAATTTCTTATCACTTAGTGGGATGCAAGCCTGCTCTGATATGGATGGCTTGTGGAAGACCTTCAGGCACTGACACAGCCATTACTCAGTGCTGCAGCCACTTTATTTCCCTTTGCTGAATTTTCAAGTCTACTCCCACAGAATCAAAGCTACCAGGAAAAAATAAATAAGAAAAAAAAAAAATCTAAAACCAAAAAATAGCAAAAAAACCCACAACTAAACAGAGGAGAGAGAACTTAGAGGCACTTAATATTTTAAAAAAAAAAAAAAAAAATGAGTGAACATTCTCAAACTTCTATCTGCCGAGGAAAAAAAATCACACAAATTAAATGGTACCAGATTTGCCTCTCAAAAGCTATTCAAAGTTCAGTATTGGTGAATTTTTTTGCTGTGGACTATTTGAAAATATAAAACAATTAGATTTGATCAACATTATTAACACAAGGAACTAGTGAAGCAGATGTAGGCACAGACTTATTAATTCTTCAACTTTTGGTATTTTCTGTCGGTCAAGATATGAAGATTTTTTTTTTACCACAATGACACAATTTTTAAAGTAGGTTGTTAGGGATGCTTTGTCTGTGTCTGAGCAAGAGGCACCAGTAGACACAGCATGTATTGGTAACATAGGTCTTCAAGTTATTGTGAATTGGTGAGAGTGGACATTATAACATGTGCACAGTCTAATGCTTTCCAGTATCTGTTCACTATGAATGAAGCCTCTGCAGAACTTTTGTCTTGAAGTACCAACAATCAGAAGGTTATTAAAACTGATTAGCATCTAACAGACACTTTTCCTGCCTTCTGTAGTACTCATGACAACGATGACTTTTTTTGTTAGCAAAAATTGAAAGTGCCTTTAAAATTCTTCCATGCAAGGGACATTGCACAACCAGATATTCCACCATAGCAGAGTTCTCCTTTGGAGCAAAAGATCATATATTAAACCAGGCTTAGGGCAGTATTGTGGGTTTGGAAGTACCTAAAACTTGGTGTAAGAACTCGATCAACTTCAAAAAATACTATCTGAAGTGTATACTATTTTTTCCATGTTATTTTCAAATGTTATTGTCAAATAGACAAAAAAAAAGCTCAGTTGACAGAGTTTAAACCAAATCAGGATTGAAGTAATTCATTGATTTACTAGTAACGATTCAGTAAATTTTGCATTTAGGATCAATATCAGTAGATAAAATATAAGCTTTTGTGGGAAGGTGATCACAGTAATGGTGGTAAAAAATGTTTTTCCTAAGTAATATTCCTAAATAGCTTGATACAAGACCTTCTCCATGATTTGCTGTTATTGCAATTTTTAAGTGGTTTTTTGGGTTTTGGTTTGTTTGGTTTGGAATTGGTTCCATTCCCAAGTACCATTAAAAATACAGAAAACCTAGAAGTCACTGTGTGAAAAATGAGTGTGATTCTCCTACAACCAAAAATACTTATGGGTTATCTCCTCTTTTATTTTCCTCTTGTAAGGCAGCTAAGTTTTTTACTTCAGGTATGAAATTAAAGAACTAAGAATAAAAATAATCTAATTAAGTAATTTGCTTTCCTCATTGGTTCAAACAGAAATCCAGTTACATTTAAGAAGCACTAGTTGATAAACTAAATATGCTTTTGATTAAGGAAAAAAAAATCACATTTTTTATATTTAAAATTCTTGCATCTGCACATGGGGCATTTGCATTTTTGTAGAATCTGGTTTGTTGTCTTCAGAAAGAGGAATTTAAAAAGTAGTACCATCTTCTACTTGCAAAAACAATTCTGTTACTTGAGAATAGTCTTGACAGAAGTCCTCAAAGTGTACTTTTTTGAGGCCTTGATTTTCTTGTAGGAAACTCTCTTTCACCAAGTCTGGTTTTTAAAAGTAGGTCTGAGACGTAATGGATGTGATAGCCTTCAGAGCTTATTCTCGTTTAACACTTAGGCTCACTCAAAATTTTCATCACTATGAAGCATTTACAGGAGTATTTTAAAGTCCTGCTAGTCATCATGGGCTTTAGCTCAGTGACAAGTCAAGAGCAGGGAAATGATAAAACTTTCGGTAATAATTCTGTACCTCAGCTAAAATGCATCTTGTAGCTCTGCTGTGAGCAGGTTCCTCCCATCTTCCCATGTGCTTGTTCATTTTTATCTAAAAATTAGCCAGCTCATTGTAACGGTCAAAGCAGCCAAGTAGTGCTATCTTTGCTTTATTATTCCTATCTAAAGAATTCATGCTTATGATCCATTTTGACTTATATAGAGTCTTTGCATTAATTAAATTCACTTCAAACTAAAGTTATTCTACTTGGCTGTATAAATGTGCCTTAATTACATGAATAGAACTATAGCCAGATCACTGAATCAGTGCGGATTAAAACATCGTTTCGCAGCCAAACAGAAACATGTTCCCAATCACTGCACTTGAATTATTGTTATGTAGCTTGGGGCTTGTATTAAAATCACTGAATAATTGCAATCAGATTATTATAATCAAGTACAGGAGCAGTAATTACAGGTTACAGTCATTTTAAGCTGCCCTGGAAGTCCCATATACTGATCATATGCATATTAAAAGTTTATGTTAGTGATAAAATTAATGAACAGGATTGTAAGCTCCTGTCTGTGAAATAGGTGTCACATATCTTACCATATAGGGAGTTGAATTTTGCATAGCAAGGACATTCAGAATATTTACATCCTGTTATTTATTTTTTTGTGTGTATTCACATCAGAAAACTGCCAACAAAGGAGAGCTGGGAAAAAATCTCCTGTCTATATGCAGAATAATCCATGTTTTACTCCATCCAGATTTAAGTATTGCTTAAAAATGTTATCTTTTTGTGTTGTAAGAGTTCACTAGAAGCATAATTTACACTTTGTTATCGTACTCACTCATAACACAAGAAGGGTTTTGCAAAAGACATAAAAAATATTAAACTTTGACAACATTAGGCTATTAGAAACATAAAGATTTATTTCTTGGGACTATTGGAGGACGATGTGGAGTGGAAGTCAATTTAGGACAGAGAAGAATAAGCATTAAAAGAAAACTTTTCCAACCTGCTTCATATGATCTTGTTTTGGAGATGCCATAAAATAAATAGGTATCCCTGTTTTCCTGAAAAATATATTGTTAAAAACAGCAATCCACGCTGCCTTAATATTCTAATTAAAACACAAAAACCTTATTGATTTGACCATAATAATTTTGTTCTTTCAATCCAACAATTGATATGGAATATGAGGTATCGATGGGATTGTGATGCTTTGTGTCTAAAATTAGACCCTGAAAATAACTGAAGCAGGAGGCTTCTTGTCACTGAGAAAAGTCTTATGAACATGTATGCTAACCACAAAATAATTTCCCTATCATTTTGCAAAACAAAAAGTGCAAAAGTAAGGCTAGCAAGGGTAAACACAGAGAGCATGCAGAACGACCAGGGGAAGAAACATGATGACAAGGGTCCCATATGGTACAAAGATCTCCAAGGAGAATTTTTTCAGAGCTTTGATTCAGGCACGTAATGAGGGATAAATTTTTGACAACTAAAATGTGAACAAATAAAAATAAATTTGCAAACACGAGATAGACCATCTAACTACTCCTTTGCCAGCCTCAGACACATTCTACAGCCACCATAGCAGCCAGTGTAAGCCAGATTAAAGGCCAACCAACCACTCAGCTGCTGCTGCTGTAAAAATATCCACTAAAGTTTATGAACATGGATTTTACAGATTCACTTAGCAGGAGATACTTTTCTGTTTATTTACTGAGGTCTAATGACTGCAATGAGATCCAATACCATCATCTCCCAAAAGTTCGGAAGAGGTTCAGGACTCTGGGAAACCTGGATCTCATTCACTCACAAGAGAGTTGTTTTCAGTCCCTTTGAGTGAGCAAGTTGGCTTCAGCACCAGAAAAGATTACACCCTTTCTGTCTGGCATGTAAAGAGAGAATAAAAATGCAAAACTTAAGCTGTCGACACACTTCAGAGAAGTCTTCTTTACAAAAAGGTGTCTAGCAATAACTTCATGATACTGTGGTTTACAGTATCACCATTAATGAAACATATCTCTGAGAAAAGGACAGACATATGGATTTACATTTGCAAAGCATAATAGTATCAATTATTTACATATAATTGCTGACATACACTTCACCTCATCCCCTTAACACAGATACTGTTTTTCTCCAAGAAGCTCACTGAGGCAAAATTATGACAGTAAGAACTTTGGGGGGGGAAAAAAAGGAGAACTCTAAAAATATTAACTCCCAGCAGAGGTCAGGAACTCTCCCATAGTGTAAATAATTGTGGGTTTAATGGTACTGAAGTGCACCTACAGCTGCAGAGAAAAAGTATTGCTTTCCTCTTGAGCAGCATGAACAGCCTCTCCGGCATCTCTTACTCTTGTGGATGCACACATGTGGGCGTCTTGAAGTGTTTTCAGCAAATCCATGCCACTTACTCACCAAGCTCTGTGCAGCACTGTGTAGGGGGAATTAAAAGCTCACACGTCACAGCTATATTTAGAGCAAGGAGAGGTCCAAAGGAGCTCATGTATAATGAGCTATTGTATTCATGAACTTTTTTATTTGTGCAAAATACTTCAGTGACTCTCTGTTAGAAAAACACTTACAGGATTTGGAGATATCTTCGGACAACTGTGTTGTAGTGGTGGGTGTGTAGGCAACAGCAATTGTTCTTGGGAGTACAGGGGCTTTATCATGGAGAAAGTCTCCCCTTGCTGTGTAGGCATGCTGCTGGACTGATCCTTAGAATGTGGACTTGGGAAAGACCTGAAAGTTTTGAGCAACAGGAAAGGATTTTTTTTTCCTCTCTCTTACATGTTTCGCTTTAAAGGTCACTGTTTTTCAGCATTCATAACAAGTGATATTTCAGGCTTATCATTGTTCCAGTTTTGCCTACATTTGCTTTGTTTGTGAGGTTTTTTTCCCTTCATTTCTGCTTTTTTAATACACACTTTTGCAGGTATTTGTCATTGTCTAAAATTACCTTTAACACTTGAATTAGAGATTTCAGATTTTTAGATTGCTTTATTAGTTCCAGTTTCCCACAACTTTCCAGAGGTCCAAGAATGATGGTCAATTTTCAACCAAGTTTGTGCCAATATGTGGAAAATTTAGGTAAATAACTTATTCTTCTGCTCTTTGTGAGTCTGGGTATAACAGAATGTTCTTGAAAATTGTAACATCTGAGTCTAACTTTTGTCACATGAAAGAAAAACAGATGGAAAAGAGCAAAGCTAATATGACTCCTCAGTCTGAAATGTTTTTGCATNTTTGTTTGGTTTTTTTTTTTTTTTGTAGAGCAATTTGTAATATAAATGTTCCAGAATTCATCTCCAGTACTAAACTTCAATGTATTGAAGGAATTGTTTTATATACACTTTCCTGGATATGAATTTTGAGAAAAAACTTGGCTGCTGCTGAGACAATATCATAAGATTACTTTATATTATATTTCTTCAAGTTGCTAGTTTGGCAAATGTATGTACAATAGCCACAATCACCTGAACACAGAGTTAAATATAAAATTAAAGCACAGTTCCCTGGAATTGCAAAAGAAGCTGGAGTTTGAAAGCAGCATTTCAATATGCTTTGTGAGCCTTAGGATGACTCTGTGACATCTGAATTTTATTTGTAATTCTTCAAGTAGTTCCTCTTCAAGTTAGCTGAAGTTGAAGGGATAAATTCCTTTTGATCAAATTATGACATCATATTGTGATGGCAAAACAGAAGTTTTCACTAGTGTTTATATATCCTTTGACTTCATAAATTTCATAGCACTGAAATTATTTGTAGTGAATGTGGTGGTTTAGCCCTGGCTAGGGGCTAAACTCCTCCTAAACTGGATAGGGGAGAGAAAAATATAACGAGAGGTTTGTGAGTTGAGATAAGGACAAGGAGATCACTCAGCAATCAGCACCATGGGCAAAGTAGACTCAACTTAGGGAGAAAAAGGTTTGATTTATTAATGAACTATCAGAACATGGAGATGAGAAACAAAATGAAATCTTAAAAACACCTCCCCCATCCCTCCCTCTTCTCAGGGCTCTCCTTCCCGCCCCTCCAGCAGCACTGGGAATGGGGGGTGGGGGTTGCTGTCAGTTTGTTACAGATGGACTTTGTTGCTGCTTCTTCTCATGGAGATGCCTCCTCACACTTCCCACTGCTACAGTGTAGGGTCCCTTCCCATGGGATACAATCCCTCATGAACTTCTCCAGCGTGGGTCCTTCCCATGGGCTGCAGCTCCTCACAAACTTCTCCAGCACAGGGCCTGCCACAGGGGCAGCTCCTCACACCCTGCCCCAGCGTGGGTCATCCATGAGGAGAACAGTCCTTCAGGTACTGACCTCCAGCCTGAGTCTCTCACAGCATCACAAGTCCTGACAGCAAACCTGCTCTGGCGTGGTCTCTTCTCTCATCACAGGCTCCAGGTCCTGCTAGGAACTTACTCCAACATGGGTTTCCCATGGAGTCACAGCCTCCTCCAGGCATCCACTCGCTCCAGCATGGGTTCCTCCACAGATTGCGAGTGGGTCTCTGCTCCTCGCTGGCCTTCATGGGCTGCAGGGGC
>WBNH01010477.1:90850-163453 GCA_013401255.1 Urocolius indicus | reverse complement strand
CTGGCTCAGAGCTGGGGAGAGTTGCAAACAACTTCTTACAGACGCCATCTTTACAGCCCCTTCCCCCTTACCAGAAAAGGCTGTCATGTCAAACCATGACAGCTTCTGAAGTGATAAGTGGTCAAACTGGGGATTAATCAAGAGCTGTGCTTCTGAAAAATGTTAAGGAAGAAAAGTGTTAATTGAGTGAGCAGATACTTTGGGTTTTTTACTAATTATATTAAAATTGTGGATTAAATCTGCTTGAATAAACTATTTTTATAATAATTAGTCATTTACCAATACAGGCACACCATTTTTCACAATGGCAGACTTCTGTTCCTGGGATGGTTTTGATTACATTGCTCTTGCTGGTGACATACGTTAACATCTCTGCATATTCCTCCATGTGGAATATGGGATGCTCAGGAGATTAATTGGGTAATGCTAGTGAGGCATTTAGAGATGTGAGAGCATTAGGAAAATAAGTTATATCACTTGTTCTCGAAAAAATCTGAGCAGACCTTTGACAAAGAATTGTTTTCACTTGTGAATTTTCCATAACTTTATGGAAAAATCTGGAATGGGTAAAGTAGTCTTTATGTACCTGTAAGATGTATTTTAGAGTATTTTTTCCATTAGTGAAAACTTCTATTTTGTGTTATGAGAAAGCAGCTTCTTAATGACTGTCTAACCAGGTTATCCCGCGTGACAAATCAAAATAGCAAGGTTCATTAGCCTTTGTAATGCATTGGAATGCATAAATTATGGAAATTATTAATATATTTTGCATACAGTGATTGCATAGTTATATTAAAATACACTCTCAGTGCAGTCAAAGTTAAGCAGTCAATTAGTCAAGTTTGAGAGCGCTGAAGTTAAATTTACTCTGTGTTTTCTTGCTTTAATGAAAATCATGATCTTAGCTCTTTTCAGAAAAAGATGTAAAACTCCAGTTTAAATTTTTCAATACTGGCCCATGCAGAAGGATCTTTTCCATACATAAGGACATTATTCTTCAGTGTATAGGGAGCTAGAGTGGAGTAACATCAATAAGAGCATCCTACAGTCTAAAAGATCTCACCTCTGAGTTTGGACTTTCCATTCTTGGCTAAAGAATATCTTGTTTTCTCAGTAGTGGTGAAAATCAAACTAAACAGCTAATCACATAGTCTTCCACGCCTCTGAAAATAATTCAAGAGGCAAGTCAATTAGTAGTCAGTGCTTGTTTAAATACTTGTGGAAATGTTGACCCAGTAGACTTTTGGACTGCATAGAAAAAGTGAAGATGTGTGTATTGTATGTAGATGTCTTGCCATTTGTAGAATGGCAGGTATTCTACCATATTAATGCTGGAGAGGTAAAGATGATGATATGCATTAAGATATTATTCATTTGCACTGGTAAAAGGGTAGGGTTGTGTGGACTTCTAAAGTCAACTTGTAAGTCTTAGTTTGACTGCCATGTTGGCTTGACTTCCTACAGAAGTCATAAGGTGAAGAAGAAAGGTTCGGTGGTGAAGGTGAATTTCAGACATCTATCAAGAATTTCTTTCTACTTGCTGGAATGAAATAGTATTACTGGTGTGTAAAGCTTGTGTACTATCTTTCTGCACTTAAAATTACAGAGACAGTTCTTTATGGAGTGATATTTTGGTATCTGTAAAAATGAAGCACCTTTCCGAATTCCTTTTGAATTACTCAGCCTTTCATTGTATTGAAATTTGAATCTGAGTGACTGACAAAATTCAAATGGCAAACAGTATAATTTGTTTTAGCTATAAGGTAGAGCAAATTTCTTCAGAAGTTACACAATCTTGTTGTATAACATACTTCCTTGAAACTGCTCTTCTGGTAAGTTGGTATGTAAGAAGTTAAGCTTACACTTTTCATCTGTAACCAGGCATCCCTTTGGGAGACACAATGAAGGTTATTTGGAAACATGTAAAGAAGTTTTAAGAGTTCTTAAAATTTTCTTCTTTCTGCTGTATTTTTTTTAATTAGATATCTGCTAACAGTATCACAATATTTCTGGAAAAAGAAATCTTTATACATACTATCATAATTAGTTGCTGCCCTTGAAGAGAGAAGTCACTTTTACAATACACAATCCCCACAATTACTGACTGGATTGCTATTTCTTACATCTATTTTAATTTATAACATTGTCCCATACTTCTGCCTTTTAGAGGAGGAACTTTTTTTCCAAATAGATCCTTTATTTTAATCAGCAGCCTTCCCACCTTTGTCTTAATTGCTTAATGTTTATGCAGCATCCTGAAGTGTGAAATGCTGTGATGGTTTTGTGAATTCTTGCAGCACTCTTCTATTCAGTGTGCTTAGTTTATTGTAGGTACAATTTGCAACAGAGATGATAAGTTTGAAAGTGGGAGTGCAGTTCAAAACTCTTCTGCCATGGGAGGAGAATCTGTAATACCTGGCAGTCAAGTTCATGAAATTATGTTGTTATAGCAACTGGTTAGCGTCTTCCATACTTAAAATATCTTGTGTCAAATAATTAGTACTGCTTAATTGTATTTTATTGCAAAAGAAACAAGTAATTAGAGAGGTTCTTGCAATGCTGTGGGGCCAGAAAGGGTCACAAACTACTTGTAATTGGAATGTATTTTGTGAATATAAATTAATAGCTCTAATAATCTTCATTCCCCAGGATCCAAAAAAGCATCAAGTATATTTGAATTCCTGTTGCTTGCTCAGAAACATTAATGGATAAAAAGAAGCTCTTGACTCCACCTTCATTGAGGTTTTTTTTGCTTTGTCTCTTACTGTCAGTTTAAGAAACCTGTAGCATGTATGATGTATTTAGACCTCTGCTGGTGTGATATCCACAGAGGTATAAGTGGCTCAATGATTCCATTTTGGCCTTTTTAGTGTTTTTCTCTGTATTTTGGCTATCAGTTGTGTGTTGCTGTAGGTTCTTTTATATTTCCTCCCAGTTTGGTTCTCTACTTGGAAACTTCCTGAGCATTTCATGAGAGAGCAGTCACCACAATCCACAGATGTAGAGCTTTGGATGGAAAAAGATTACTCACAACATAACATTTGGGATTTTAAGTCAGCAAGCACCACAGTTAATCAGAAACGCCAACCAATCTCAGTTATGGAATCAGAGCTTAGTGAAAAGCCAAGAATGTGGATTTTTGTTATGGTCTGAGAAGATGTCATCATTTAAGCCCAGCCAGCAGAAACCATCATGCAGCCACTTGCTCACCCCTCCTGCCCAGTGGGATGGGGGAGCAGAATTGGAAGGAAAAGATAAAAACTCCTGGATTGAGATAAGGACCGTTTAATAGGACAACACAAGGAGAGAAGAAATGGTAACAACAATGATACTAGTAAAAGAATATAGAAAGCAAGTGATCAAATTGCTTACCACTCAGTAGCCAATGCTGGTTCAGGAGGAGAGTTTTCTCCTCCACTGGCCACCTTCCCTAGTTCTGTATTGAGCATGACATTGCATGGTATGGAATATCCCCTGGGCCCATTTGGGTCAGCTGTCCTGGCTGTGCCCTCTCCCAGCTTCTTGTGAAAATTAACGCTATCCTGGCCAAACCCGGGACAGGTAGTAGTTTTTATTTCTCTTCAGGATTTCTGAGTTTAATTCACCAACCATTTTTTAATCCTAAGTACAGACTCCGTCATCCAGCAGGGAAAGTTCTTTGAGTAAAGGAGTGCCATCCTGAGGGGAAGACTGGAATAAAAGAGCTTCTGAAGTGGTGCAATAGCTGTATTGTAAACTACAGTGTGAGTAAAGCAGTACTGAGCTTTACTGAAGCAGCTGTGATGGAAAATGAAAGAGAAAAAGATTACAGCCCTCTACTGATATAGAAGTAAGAGCAATTAAAATAGTACCCAGCAAAACCCTTACCAGTCCCCAACATAGGTCAGTAAGTCTTTCAGCAACTGCAATTGGAACTTTTTCATCATCTAATCTAAGCGCTACTCTCCACGTTATTCATGTTCTTGCGTTGCAGGGCTCTGCAGTTTTACAGTTTATAGTCCCATCTGTTTCTCTTAATCTTCTACCATTGCCATCATTCTCTTTTTATATTTTCTTTATTTAACAAGGTCATTCATACCTGTTTTCTGTGCATGCAACTGTGGCAGGAGATGGTGATATTGAGTCATGTGGGGCACAGGGAGTTATTCCCAGGTGGCACTTCTGCCATATGGTTTTGAAATGGCTCTTTGCAATGAAAAGTGAAGCTTTTACTTCAGGCCTGCCTTATGATAGGAAAGTTGATTTATTTGTGGCAATGAACCTATTCAGTGTCTTGCCAGACTTTATTCAATGGAATCCATTTTTAAAATTAAAACAATCAAATGCTTTTCTTCACTGATAAAATCAGTAGAAAAATGAAAAAGATCACTTTTTTTTTACTCAACAATTGTTTCTAAATTCTGCAATTAAAAAAAAATTAAAACATTAATTCTTCACAGAATCATGGAATCTTAAGGGCTGGAAAGGACCTTGAAAGACCAACTCCCCTGCCAGAGCAAGACAGGAACTCATCCAGGTGGATTTTGAACGTCTCCACAGAAGGAGACTCCACACCCATCTGGGCAGCCCATTTCAGTGCATTCCACATAATATCTCTTCACAATGCTTTTAGCAATTAATGCCTTGCAGGATTTTTTGCTATTTAATTTTGCCTTGGGCTTTTTAGTTTCACCATCTGTTGCATGCATATCATAGTGTTTGTTAATATTTAACTTGTTTAGATTTACAATTAATAAGTGTTTCAAGGACATTCTTCTATTAATTGCACAGCTGTACTGGTGATTACTCTGAGAGTTGGATGATTTATGTAGAGAATGCAAAGTGAGAGTATTTTTAAAATGTTATGGCAATTTAATATATTTGCCTATTGAACCTCTTCAGATACATAAATACCCTACTGTTTTACCTTTAGCAGTGTATTAAGGCAAATTCTGAACACTTCCTTTCTGAATTTCCTTTCAAATAATTGAAAAGAGCAAGCTTCTGTGATTCAAACACAGCAAAAGGATTTCTTGTCTAACTTCCTCAGATGTTAACAAAATTTTAGAATGTACACAGATCCTGCATATGTTTAACTCCCTTCTGTGCTATTGCACTTAATCAACTGTTTCTTCAGCAAATCAAAGATTCTTTGTGTACAGAGTGTTGTATATCAGATAGAGGGATATATTTATGGTTAATGTGAAAATTAGTGCTGTTTAATTTAAAAAAAGATACATATATGTAGCTGTTAGAGGTAAAGTAGTATTGCATTTTGAAATTTTCAGTTAATTTAAAGGGAAAAAAATGTGATTGCCATCATTTTGTCCCTTGATTTGCACTCCAAGTGTTGGCATTTTATTTAAGTAACAATTCTTTCAGAAGTAATTTTGAATAAATATATGCATGTTGGTTTTTGCTTTAAAATTTGGTCTTAACAAATTACAGCGAGTGGCATAGATGTTTGCTCAGCAGAAACTGAATGTAAAAATACGCAAATACTTTTTGTGGTTTTTTCGTGATGAAAACTACCAGGCTTTTCTTTAAAACTGAACACTGCCACATGAATATGTATTAGTTTAACTAAATATCAAGAGATTTAAAAATCTGTATTCTCAAGTATTTTCCTAACTGTCCTGATGAAGATAGTTTCTTAAAAGGGCATAATCTCCACTCTCATTGAATAAAATATAGTTTATTACTTAATAGCCTATCTTCGATTCAAGTCATGCAAAAAATGGAGAAAATATATGCCATCCAGATTATTCTAAGGCATGTTAAAATATACTAGCCCTCTGAGATCTGCATTATTTATGAGAGATTAATAGTTCTTTGCATGAATTTGTCATAATTCTTTTCAAAACTTTTAAAAAAACAAAGGCTGAAAGGCTTATATTACTTCTATTGGTGTAAATCTAGAATAACTGTGACTAAAATGTTATCAATTGAGAGGAGAAAAATCCCTCTGCAAGTATGAAAAATGAACTCAAAAGTCAGCAGAAATGTTCTTTGTTCTTCACTTAACTTGGTCCCAAAAGATGACAAAAAGTATACAGTTCATAGCTTCGTAGGACACTAGAGGTTTGTGGAGTTTACTGATCTGCCAAGGATTTTCCTTTAGTGTAGTTGCCTTCTTTAGTTACAATCCTCACAGTCAGGGACTGAATTTATGATTGCTTTCATGTGAAGGTAAAACTATCTGCTGCATTGCACATGATCATGTAAATTTATTACTGCGCATCTGTAACTGCTTCAAGCCAAAAAAGAAAACATCCCAGAACTATGTTTCTTTTATGTTACAGAAAGTGTTTGGTATTCAGATCTTCAGAGGTTGAACTTGTGATAGTACAGGTGATAATTAAAAGACATAGAGTAGCCTTGAATTATTTTTCTGCTTTATGAGACCAAGTTGAAATACCAAAATTTAATTGACATAGTAGCTAATTAAAGGAAAAATTGAAACAAAAAAACCCTTAAAATTTTCCAAAACTATGTCTGTGATAACCTATAAGTCCCATTTTATCAGATTTGTCAGCAATGAGAAGTAATATTTGTTGGGGTTTGGTCTTTGCTGCCTCTTCTGTTTAGGAACATAACCTGAAATGGATTTTTCAATGCATTAGGTTTAAGAGACCACAGGTAACATTTATCAGCAAACTAGAGCAGCACAGCAAGACACGTAAAGATCAATCAACTCTGTAATTTCATAGCATCTTTTAGACAGTTTATCACAATTGCTGTTATGGAAATGGGATATTTTGGGGTAAGGAAATACTTAAATACCGTTATTCTAATGAGTATTCTTGCAGTTGGAAAACGTATACTACATACTTTTCAAGTGAACAGAAATAGGTACAAGTAATTGGTGGATATTTTGTTCTTTTTTGTTACAGCAGCATTGAAAATTACAGTCCTGGGACTCTGATAACTGAGAGTACAGCAGCATCCTGGATGGATGAAAAGATGCAATGGATTTCTTTGTTGGACTGACAAAGACATTTTGTTTGTTACATTCAGCTGGATGCTTGAAATCTCAAAAATCTGCAGCAGACCTGCACAAGACAGTGGTGAATGCTGCCTTCTTGCGTCTTGGACTGTTCTTATACTAAGAATGAAGCATGTTTTACATGCCAAGCTGCACAGCCACAGTTAGCAGAGTCTGCCTTCAGGAGATTTGAAGGATACACATATTTGTACTGCTTTGAAGGAAGAAGTCAGTTCATCAGCTGATTCACTTCTATGGTTTAGTATTTTGTATCAACTTGGCTTACACAGGTCATGCTTTAGCAAAAACCTACTAGTCATGAGGCCAGGGAGGAGCAGGCAGAGCTGCTGCTGGTGGAAATTGTAGGCCTGACATGATTGTCAGCTACTTCTGAACACTCTTCTGAGGTCACTTGGAAGTAACTTAAAGCACGACAGTCTCCTAAGCCTGTTGCTGACTTGGGTCAGTTTTACATACTTGAAGTCATGCAGCCTGCCAGGCTCTCTAGTCAGGCTCTGCCTGACTAGAGAGGGGCACCTCGGAGCTATGTTCCCTTTAGTCACAGCATCCTTCTTCCATCCTTGATGCCTTCTGCAGCTGCAGTCAGCCCATATTCTTTTCATTCACCTTTGCTACTAAGTATAACCTTGCTGTAACCATGCCCTGCACAGCATTTGGCCCCTGTCCATCTTTCTCAAGACTTTGAGCAACCCCGAGGAAAGAGTGGGCTTGAGTACCTACTTGGTTCAGGCCTCTTGGCAACCACAAAGGTTTGTCCCCCAGTACGCCAGAGCCAGGTCAGACAGAGCTGAGATAGGGCTTTAGAAGAACTGTGCTGCTCGTTTTCCTGATACAAAAAGAAGAAAAGATGTTCCTGCTGGCTTTTGTGGTTGTTAAATCTGGTGAGGGATGTTGTATTGACCTTTCATTCGTATTGGGATGGTTTTAATTCAGGAATGATTGAAGAGAGGTACAGGAAGCAACAGAAGGAGTCAGCAGTGGTGTTCACTGGCATTAAGATCATCTGACCTTTTAGTCAAGGATGCAAAAGAAATGTGATTTTTTTTTTATCTACCTTTTTAAGTGAAGTAGTCATGAAAGAATTAATATTATCAAGGTAGGTGACTGCATTCAACCTTCATTTTCATAGCTGGAGTGAATCAAATTTCATGTCCTATACACTGAAATAAGATCATCAGCATCGGAGTAGGCTTTAAATCCAGTACAACATAGTTTTCATAGCTAATCTGTGTAGCGCTATATGAATACAGCTGATTTCTATGTTTTGAGCAAGAGGAAAGTCTGAAAAGCTTTTGTGATGTGTGTAAAAAAAATACAACAACTGAGAAACCCAACCTGATATGTAACAGAAGTAGCATAGTTTTAGGTTTTGTTACTTACAAGTGAAGCTGAACTGAGATATAGTGCATCTGAACTTCATTCAGCCTCCTATCCAAAAATACACAGCTTCACTTTTTCATATACATTGCATATTATTTCAGTTCTTGAAAGAATGGAGCACAATGTGATACTTGGAGTAATGTATTTGAAAACTCTTCAACCTCAATTGAGTGTTACTTAAGCACTTCAGAAAATGTGCCCTTAAACTAGCGGTTTTATCTTCAAAGATTGTCCTTTTTTTTTTTGTTGTTGGATAAATCTACAAATTCTTAAAAGAAGCCTGTAGGGATAAACAAGCATTAGTTTTCATCATGTTGAGAAGTAGTGTTAAGCAGAGATACTATGTCTTGTCTCAGATTCTGTAGTAAGCCAGATTATTGGGTGAGTTGGAGCAGAATTTAAGTTCTTATGTCATATGGTCTGGGAAGGACTAAGACTTACACCATTACTTAATGATGCATTGTCTTAAAAGAATTTATTAGGACCTAGTTCTTCTCTGAAGGATGTAGTTTAAACTGCCATAATGTCAGCGTGGTAGTTTGACCCTGACTGAGGTAAAAATCAGCGATGCATGTATTGAATTCTCCTTTAGATATAGTCCTTCTCTGACCAGCCTGGCAACACTTAACTATTTCAGAATTCTGTAAGGATAACATTTTTGTGACTAAGCTTCTTTTCTTCCACAGAGTAGATACTTGTTATGTAACTTAGATATTATGTGTATTTAATTTTGACAGTAGAGTTATTTATTTATTATCCAATATAATTTATTCAACCTTTCATTTACTATTCCTAGCCTCTGGTGGAAAATCATATGCTAAAATCTTTGGTGTTGAGATGATTCTTATCCTGGATTACAGTGTAAACTACCTTACTATGGTAGGCGTAAGCAGTGGTTTCACCACTCAGTGCAAATTCTGGCATTGCATTATAGCACCGTCTGGTATTCTGAAACAGCATTGAGAGCCTGAGACTTGGCCTGAAAAGCAGGTTCTTTTCCCAGTGCAGATAACCATGACTACCTGGAGGCTTCTAGAAAGATTTCATTTTGATCCAGACCTTCACATTCTCTCCTTTTTTTTCCATATGTCACAAAAGATCCATATTATAAATCCTACCCAGAGAGAAGAAACTCCAGGTATATTTCTATTCATAGATTTAATGAGGCAAGTGATTTTGTTCTTTTTTGTTTGTTTGATTGAGATTTTATCTTTTTTTTCAGAGTGGAGAATTTCTGCTTAAATTTTATATCCTGCAAGAAAGTTCAGTACTTTATCAACAAAGTCAGGGGTTTTTTTTCTTGACTAAGTATTCTCCTTCATACCTTTTTGCCCTAATTCTTTTGTGACTAGAGTTAGTAAAAATTAGATATTCTTCTCCTACTGTTTCCTAGTATCATAACGTGTAGTTGAAACAGTACATATATTTTAAAGGATAACATCAACACAGTGTTTTAATAACTAAGTAACTGATTGTGTGATTTGACATACAGAGGTATAAAGTATAATATTAATAAGTACTGCTGTTGACAGGTCAACATGTTTTGTTGAAATCAGGTCAACATGTTTGTTGAAATCTTTTCATTAGTAATGGTACAATATGTTTTCAAGTCTATTTAGCACCATTTGCGTACATGGAGATGTTAAATATCTGGTAAAATAGCACTGGCTTGTGATTGTCTCTACTAGGACAATCGAATGCTTGAACTGCCGCTTTCCTACATTGTATAAACAAGCTATATGGTGAGAATTACACAGTATTGAACAGGTGAATCAGCTTGATTATCAACAGAGACAGCATGCAGTACTCTAAGAGGGTTTGTATAAATAATGGGAATTTTATCAAGACACGTAGACCAATGAACCTCCACAGTGTGATGGTTTTTAGTAAGTGCGGAAAAAGGGTTTCTTACTCTTTTTAGGGACAGTGATCATTAGTGTGTCCTGTAGGTTTTATATTAGACTTAATCTGATCTGTAGTTTGTTTTCGTGATGGTGGATGGTAAGAATTTGGAAGAAAGTCAATTTTCTTTCACACTGTGCTGTATTTTAGAGCTTCAAAATGTAGTCTGACAATCTGCTTCAAATTAGACTTTTCAGTTGTCCCTGACGTATAGCGGAGAAAGTTGTCATGGATAGTGAAAACATTTTTAATTATGAAGCAAGGAGTATGAGAGGAAAGGATCTATTTACTTCATATGAACTTTTAAATCATTAAATCATTTATACTCAATTGTTTTACGTATCTGCCATTTCTTTTCTTCTTTTCTACCTAATTTCAACTTAAAACTGGGAGGAGAGGGAAGATTTTTGCTTAGAAGTGAGCACATAAGCTGAGATCTGTCTGGTATAGTTCATAATTGAAATGCATCTGAAAAAATGTTAACCTTCAGGTGACCTGTTTGCTAATTTGAGAAAGAATAATGTAACTCTTGTTTGCCCAGAAGCAGGCTGAATTGTTATTAGTTCTGAGATGAATACCTAAGACATCAATTTTGTTGAAAACCCATGTTTTTTTAAAATATATACAGAGGCAATCAAGACCAAATGAAGGTATTTTTTAATTGAAGACTTCAAATTGACGAATATATGGAGATCATTGAAAAACTAAATCCTCTACCTGTGGAAATTCTAGCCTCTAGCTCATAATCAAATTAAACTTTTTTTTAATATAAATAACCACACACTTTATTTCATTTGTTTATTTTTGTTCTTGTGCTTTCTTGTTTCTGTGAGGTTGAATAATCCTGCTTTTTGTTCTAGCAAACTGTTGTGTCATTATCTTTTGCCTGACATGAGGGTGTCCTTCAGTCAAAACAGAAAGAGGAGTCCAGACAAGACAGCAGGCTTCTAATGGTAACAAATTTATGCTTTCAAGAAAGCAGAAGCTTCCAAAACCAAACCCCACTGTAATTAGTGACCTGTTGCGTGTTAGATTGGATAGATTGGAAAGAAAAATCTGTGTCTAACTCAACAAATGCAAGCTAAAAGATTGTCTGATACTTTAGCTAGAAATTGAGACTTGGCAGTGGTCAAGAAAAACAAACATTTCTGATTGAAAATATGCAAAATTGATGCATGTGGACAAAAAGCAACTTAGTAAATAGTTACTATCAAAAATAATTTGCTCTGTGAAAAAAGTTTGCATTTTGTAGCCCCAGGTGCCTTTGAAAATAGAACAACAAAACAAACAATAATGTCTTTGTCAGTACAAGATAAAATCGAACTGCTGAACTGGAGAGTTTTATCGAAGGTACAGATATGTAAACTTTTTGCCTCAATCTAGGTATGTCTCCATTGTCTAAGAAACATTTCTTGGCTTAGAAATAAAGATCTCGTTTTCTTTAAAGAGATTTTTGAATGTTACTCTTCTATCTGTCAGTTTGAGTCAAAAACTAAATATATAGTTGTTCACACTTTTTCTGCCATGTGTGGGATTACTTCAGTTCTTTGATCAATATCTAACCGAACCTTTTTCTTTTTGGTAATAAAATACCATTTTGGTTATATTGATAAAAGTTGGTATGCAGTAAATTATTTTCAGCTGTACTTGAAGTTCTCTAGTGTATGTTCTCAGACTGAACTCTTTCTTTATAAATAACCTCTGTAAAATTAAATGAGAATAAGGGGCACTATTAGTATCTCAAAGCTGATATAGAAATCCTGGAATAGTTGTGCTTTCTTCTGTAGCCACAGTAAGGCAAAAATAGGTTTTAATGCTAGTTGTTTCCCTGAGATAAGAGCAGGAAGACACTTCTGAAGAGCTTGACATTGTCTTCTGTGTCTCCAGAGTTCTGTAACATAGGCATGCTGGGCTGCCTCTCTGCAGTTGTGTCCAACAAAATATTCTTGTTTCTAGATTATTGTGTGAATTCTCAACAAGGTGCGATTTTGAAGAGCCCAGAGTAATGGTAGAAATGTTGCTGAGGTTCTGCTTATTTTCATTAGGTTGATACATCATGGCTTGGTTTGTTCATCATGGCAGAAGGTAGAATGTCCACAGGTTTGTGTGAAGTTGGTGGGGAAGCACCAGAATGTGTCATCTGGCAAGTCAGTAGTGAAGTATTGTGGAGAAATCAGTGAGAATGACTTTATAAAACTTAGTGAAAGCAACACACCTGCAGAAAAACTGTTCTGTTGGAAACCTGTTGCTGTTAAAATAGTAAAAATACTACCATTGCCTTTTAAAACTGAGACATCAAAGTTGCATTCTACAACAGAGGAAAGCTTGATAGAGAAAGAAGATGCTTACAGATTTTTCATTTCTAGGCAGCTACTTTGATACTTTAACAGCTTTACCCAAGACACCCCACAGTAATGAAGTGAACAGTTGGTGTCTTTCTGCAAACTGTCTTTGGTTTTAAGTTGCTTTACATAAAATAAAGATTGTAACCGAACTATTTTTGAATAACATACCCTGCAGACGGAATAAATAAGGCTTCCAGAATGTGCTCTACACTCCACTCAGATGCATAAATCCTTAGAGTAAAAACTTTTTTCATACTAATGTGTTCTTTTGATTCTCTAGAAGATACATACTAGATGTCTTTTTCTTGGATAGTCTATTTGCTTTTGAAAGAACTTGGGGAATTTCTGTTAATAAAATCTGGATTCTTTAATGCTTAAGAAAGGGATTTAGTGGTCTACAACTTTACCACCTTTTAAAGTTTGAAGTTGATACTTATATATTGTATGGATGGTGCTAGTGAGTATCGAATGATGAGAAGAGATGAGTAAAGATGCTGAACTGATCTTGATGGGACCAATATGGTGAAAGCTTACTTACATGTTCAGTCTATTACTGACCTTTATTACTGCACACTATATAATAGTTTACATGTATACACACATATCATATATTATGTGATTAGTCACTCTGCAGGTAGGCTTTTCATGAATTTGTGCATGCTCACAGAACTATTTTAAAGGCTAATACCTAAAGATTGGTAAATTGCAATGCATCTCTACCTTTCATAAGCAGCAGTTTTAGGGATCAAGTGAGTGAGAATTCAAAACCTCTTTATAATATTTTGTTCTTATTCAAATTTTCTTCCTTTTGTGTTTTCATTTATTACCATTGAAGGCATCCTTTCTCAAACTTGTTAGTTTCATGGTTATATTATTTAGTAACTTGCAATATATTAAGCAAGTGTGACCAGTAGATTGAAGGAGGTTCTTCTCCCCCTCTACTCAGCCCTGGTGAGGCCTCATCTGGAGTAATGTGTCCAGTTCTGGGTTCCTCAGCTCCAGAGGGAGAGAGTTCAGCACAGGACCACCAAGATGATCAGGGGACTGGAACGTCTTTCATAGCAGGAAAGGCTTTGGGAACTGGGGCTGTTTAGTCTGGAGAAGAGGAGACTGAGGGGAAATCTTATTAACATTTACAAATATCTAAATGGTGGGTGTCAGGAGGTTGAGACATCCCTTTTTCTATTGTATCTAGCAACAGGACAAGGGGTAATGGGATGAAACTGGAACACAAAATGTTCTATTTAAACAGAAAAAAAACCCCAATTTCACTGTTCAGGTGAGGGAGCCCTGGCACGGGCTGCCCAGAGGGTTTGTGCAGTCTCCTTCCTTAGAGGTCTTCAAGACCTGCCTGGACACGTTCCTATGCGACCTGATCAAGGTGAACCTGCTTCTAGACTAGATGATCTCTAAAGGTCCCTTCCAACCCTACCATTCTATGATTCTATGATTCTATCTTCCAGAGAAGGCCAAAAACATTCTGAGTTTTAAAACCTTTCCAAGTTACAGTTTAAAAACGTTCCTGATTATACTGTTTCTTGACATTTTCTTCCACCAAAAAAAGAAACAGTTAAAGAAAAGCCTGAACATCTAAAATGTAAAAGTGTCACAGTAGTTGAAATGAAACATGTAATAAATGGAGTTGACTTACAGAAATGTGTTTGGAGGATGCGCACTGAGATAGGGCATGTCCTTAGGAGTACTACCCTGAAAACTCTTTGGGAAGTATTTCGGAGATATATTTGTTTTGCGTCATAAATCTAAATTCTTGACCTTTAGAATATGGCCTTTTATGTGATTTCTGTTACTTTTGTAAGAGTTATGGCTCCCTGCAAAGAGCGAAGATGGATTCTGTCTAGTTGAGTCTAAAATTCTGTTGCCATAAATAGGGACTGTTGATGGTCAGTTATGGAGATGCAGTTCCTGCTAGGTTAAGGGTTTAATAACTTTTTAATTATATTACAACTGAAGCAGACTGAAAAGAAAATGTGTGGTATAGATTTTCAAGCTGAATAGTATTTTTTTGTCCTTGACTGAATGACTCAAGTTTGCTATAGTGGAAGATAAGCTTAGTATGCAGTAGCAGGAGAAAATCATAGAATCATAGACTGATTTGAGATGGAAGAGACCTTAAAGATCAACTGGTCCAATATCTGCTGTGGGCAGGGACACTTTCCACTGCACCAGGTTGCTCATGTCCCCATCCAACCTGACTTTGAAGATTTCCAGGAATGGAGCAGCACTAGCCCCTCTGGGCAACCTGTGTCAGTGCCTCAGCACCTTCACGGGGAAGGACTTTTTCCTAATATCTAATCTAAATCTACACTCTCTCAGTCTTGGTTAGAGACCTGTTGCTTCTAGTCAACATTTTGTTCATATGAGAACATATGTGAAGTGTTAGAAGAGCATCAAAATGAAGTGTGTGCTCAGTAGTGGCTTTCTTTTCACCAAAGCTTTTTTGTTGAAGAGTGATTCAGGACTAGCAAAACAAAGCACTTGAGGATTACTAAAGTTAACCTTCATAAATAAATCCTAGTCTAAAAAGTATATGTGAAGCTATATTTTTTTTCCCTAGAATATATATTTTCTTATTGCAAAAGATGTACTAGAGACTTGTTTATATTCTTGGTGAAAAAGCATTGTCCATGAAGATAAATACCTTCTTGGTGGGACTATAGATTGCAGTTTTACCTTAGCATATTCCAGTGCCATACCATTTTTCATGTTTTGGAAGAAAAGTACCTTAGAAAAGAAACACCAGCTATAAATCTTGAGAACCTTTCTTCTGGATCCTTTATTTATTACTCAAGGGTGCAGCAAAGTGCAATACCGTGTAGACTTAGACATATTCGTGTTGTTCTACTATATCCAGCTTTGGCAGGGTTGACTTTACAGGTTTCTCTGTATATATTTTGGCCTTTCGTTTACTCTGTGGAAGGGAATGCTTGTTACATACCAACCCTGCTCAGTTGGTATGTAACCAGGAGTATCAGAGGAATAACAGTGTCTGTTGACCAAGAAGTGTCCCTTTTGACAGAGATATGGTAGTAAATTGCAGTAGACCACCGCAGATTTGATGTCTTGTACAAAAGACAGCAGACAGACTTCAAATTGTTTCAAAACACATCTGCGTTATGTGGCCACGTTTTTACTAGGTTGTAACTTTTAAACTTTCAAATCCAGTTGTGACAACTGAATTGATGCTTCAGCTGCTTAACTGTTATCAAGGACTATTCTAGGGAACAAAAATGTTGCTTTGAGTAAGTTAAACCAAGGCCTACATAAAGGAGCCAGAGTGGCCATTGTCTGTTTAAAAACAAGTGTCTGCAAGGTTGACATGCAGGTGACATCTGCCTTTTGTTAGTATTTCTGGTTTGTAATTTGATGTTTCATTAGAGACTAGCATCGACACCTCAGGTACGTCATCCATGCTGACTTCATTTCAGGCTTGGACCAGAGGAACAGTACGACTTTCTCTGCAAGTGGTCATGGATTTCCCAGAAAATATGTAGTGCAAGGCAGTGAAGCTGTTTTCAGTGTTTATCATACTCTTAACTGCTGAGGCAGCCTGGTCAAAGTGGAAAGCTAGTGAGTTAGGAGCTGATGAATGAGGAAGCAAATGAATTAGTCTGGATAGGAGTATAAAAGCAGATGCAAACAGGGACAGTGGCAGTAGAAAGAGGGACAAATTAGAAAGATAAGAAACATAGCAATAAATATGAGTCAAAACAGGAAGAGCAAGGTGAGAGGTGGAAAAAAGAATGTCTGGCTGTTGTGAGCTCCCTGCACATTCCTTTTCCTTTTTGAGAACCTGGAAATGAATCTAGATTTCTTGTACACCAGGCATACTGATATTCCGTGCTTATGTAGTTCAGTGTAATGGAAAATTTGTCTTTTCATTTTTTAAAAAGAAATAACTGTGTATCAAATCTGCGTTAAGTCAAGTATTGCCTGAGCTGGGAGATAACATGTTCAGAGTGACTGGGTAAGCATTGGTTAGAAGTCAAGCAAATATTGTGATACAGGTGCTACAATTTTTACACAGGAACTCTTCAGCTTACATTGCATGTAAGTAGGACAGCACAGAGACGGTAGGAAATGTGATGTATTTGGGAGATGTTGCCTGTAAAGCTCTTATATGTTTTACTGCAAGAAAACGAATGATGACTGGGTCAGATGACTGCAGGAAGGGAAAAGATTGATTCTGGGTTAGGGCAGTAGAAAGCCCATGTGAAACAGCTCTGCCGTGTTGCTCCATCTCTTCCAGACCTCACAGCAACCTTGCTGTCTGGTTGAAAAATATAGAACTTGACTTTCAGAAGTTTTGAGTATGCAGTTGCAACTGAAGTTAATGGAGCTTATTGTTTGAACATTACACTTTTATTTTTTGTTGTCCTTAATAGAGACAATGTTATACATTTCAAGTTAATACATTTCAAATAGGCACTTCAACATTAATATATCTTAATGACAATTTGGGGCCTAATATTTCTTCTTTCCCCAATTCAAGTGTGAAGGTAGTCTCATCACCTTGGATGTGATAGGAAGATGAACTTCTACTCTTAACATACTGTGGTACGAAATGCCTAGAGGCAGGAGAAAGGGAATTGAATTATTTGTGCCTGATCATGATGGGCTCTCCTGTATCTGCCTGAACAGCTTGAAAATAACAATATAACATATTTAACAGGCTATAATATTTGCTTCACATTGCATTCCTAATTTTTAAGCTTCTTCATGTGTATGTTGAACACTTTTCAATTGTGTTGGGATTTTTAGCAAGCAAAATTAGGATTTCCCATCTAAATGCAAGCGTTCAGGAATAAGTCTGCGTGCCAGAATCTCCTGGTTTGTAATTCTTGTCTTCTGGACTGTAACATCTTGGTCACAAGATGTCCCATGATGTGTAACATATTTGTCCTACCTGAGTGTTGTCTCCTGTCATTACTGAAGTCATCATTCTGGAATGGGGCAAGGTATTCCAAGATATCCACGAATTTTAAATATTAAAAACTCAGTCTTTTTGCATATTCCTCTAATAGGATAAATTTTGCATGTCTTAAAAAGGGATGAGTAGGGTCCAAGGTTTAACTTGTGTTATTTGAAAATGTGCATTGTTCCAGGACATATGTGTGTTGAGGAAGAGTGCAATAGCTGCTATCATGGGTTTTTTTATGTAGATATTTAAATTGCATGTCTGGCTTGGATTCATTTGACTTGAATACAAAATGAAAATCTTTTCTAAAACTGATAGCAGTAGACAAAAATTTACCAATCTATGAGTGTGCAAGCAGCAGCAAAAGAAAGAAGATATGTTCTGAGACTCTGAATGTTGTAATTGTGTTTACAATAATACCGAAGGAGAGAATAAATATTTTTGAAACTGTGAAATACAATCTTCTTCTCTCTTTTTTGAAATATATGGTGAGGTGGAATTTCAGCATTGATGGAGTCAGGATAGTGGCTGGTGGAAGTCAGTTATAGCATCTTTTATGTAGAGATGGAATTTAAAAAAAAAAAATAAGATGATTTGAAGGCAAATTTTTCTGTGCAAATACTTTCATGAGCAGAGGAGTTATTGTAAGAATGAGAAATACCGTGAAAGAGATGGTTTTCATAGATTTTTCAAAAATAGAAAAATAATTTGAATGTACCTTATGATCAACATGTTTGCCTGTGATAGCTTTATATTATCATGATAGATTACTGAGAGTGGAAACTGGAGTTCAAATTCCTGATACAGTCTCCAAGGAAAAAAAGACTGATGGTGCTTGGCCTGTGGCCACATAACCGCCCATAA
The DNA here is from genome assembly GCA_013401255.1 of Urocolius indicus. Taxonomy (NCBI): domain Eukaryota; kingdom Metazoa; phylum Chordata; class Aves; order Coliiformes; family Coliidae; genus Urocolius; species Urocolius indicus. The sequence goes on along the minus strand of WBNH01010477.1, from coordinate 145,041 downwards.
TGTTTAGTCTGGAAAATTGTCAGCAAAGTGAAGTTCAGCATTTTTGCTCTCCAGAGACAAAGTTCGAAAAGCTGCAAAAGAAACAAAGGGTCTTGTGATATAGACTACTCTTATTTCTGTGACACCCAATGTGGCCCCTCTCAATGGCAGTAGCTTGCCATCTTCTGGTCTTCTCCCATGAAGCAGCAGGCAGCTTTGTTTCCCTAGTGCAGTCTGAAATGCAGAAAAATGAAAATGTCTCTCCACTGGGATGATGCTGTAAGCTAACCAAGAACATACATTTACAGCATACTAATTGTTCCACACCAGTTTCATGTTTAGTTTTTTGGGTACAAGTAGTATTCTGTCCAGACTTAGTGTCAAGTAAGGGTGAGATTCATTCCATATTCGTATAGAGAATAGTGCTAGTGGTGTAGAAAATTTACATGCAGAGCTACTTAGAAGTAACCTTTTATTCAAAACAAACTCTTTTTAAATTTAATGTTCAGAAGATGAACTAAGCCACTTTTATAGAACTTTTCTGATCATGTAATAGCAGTTTATAATTAAGAGTTGCCTTGCAAGACATAATTAGATACCACCTAGGAATTATTTCCGTTCCTATGCTTTGGCATATAGGAATCAGTAGAAATATTGAAGTACTGCCTTCATGTGCAGACATAGATTTGTCAATTGATGAATGGTAATCAATTCATTGCTTTAAAAATAAAGCTTGAAAATGCAATTGTGGCAAATTGCAAAGTGGCTGAGGTGATTATTTGTCAGCAAGAAGATATTTTTGATAGTGTTCAATGTCTAAATGTGGTAAAACTGCTTTTTAACAAATCTCTGCAGTGTAATTTTCTAAGTGCTTATTAGAAAAGCTAATTCCATATCTATGTTTTTCATTTGTTAGGTACATTGAAACTTTGAAGGAGCACAAACCAAAACTTGTGTGGGATGAACAAATCGCTGAACACTACTTTGAATACAAAAAGTAAGTTACAATTATTAACTTACTGTTCTGCAAATAATTTTGGGCATGGCTCAGTACACAGTGAATTACCAGTTAACTATAGCATGCAGCTGAATTCAGCAAATGGAAATTCTGCTGTTTGTGATATGTATGTCAACACTGAACCGCAGCATAAAAGAGTGCTTCAGGCGACAGAAGTAAATCACAGAAGGATTAATGAAATGACATAAACAATCTTTGGAAGTCTGATGACTCATATCTTTAGAAGTTATCCATCAAAGTTATCTGCTGGGTGTTCATTAATCAAAGGCTTTGAGATTAATACTGTGAGCTGTTGGGTGATTAACAATAACTTGGCCAAAAATAGTTCTGAGAAAAATCTGTGGTGTAAAAGCCTGGTTTTGTGACTCCTAATGATAAGATTGGTCGAGCAACAGATTTCCACTAAGTGGAATGAACTGTAGGGAAATGTAATGAGAATAATGCCAAGTGACTTCCAGATAAAGTTTTATGAAGGACTGAAAGCATGAAAAGAAAGAGTAATAACTTTCTTTGTCCTCTCTTTTTCATCATGAAACGACAAGAGGATTCCTGATGCTAGGAAAAATCCCTTTAAATCAGATTTTTAAAAATACCCAGCAAAATCTTATTAAGCCTCAGTAGTAATTTGCTATTTTTTTATGCAAATATACAAAAATATGGTAAAGTTATAAAAAAAATCCTACTACTTCTACAAACTGTGACTTGTGTATTACTGAATGCATTGGTAATGTGAAGACACAGCACTGACAACAATAGTAAAGCACATTTTAATGTGCTTTAAGAAAAAAACAAAAAAGAATCCAAACTACCTTGTTATTTCCAAAAAAATCATATCATAGAATCACTGAATCATAGAATTGTTTCAGCTGGAAGAGACCTTTAAGATCGAGCCCAGCCTTTGTCCCAGCCCTATCAACCGCTAGACTATTTCCCTAAGTGCAACATCCACCTATCTCTTAAACACCTCCAAGGACAATGACTCCACCACCTCCCTGGGCAGCCCATTCCAATGCCTGACAACCCTTTCAGTAAAGAAATTCCACCTTATATCAAACCTGTACCTCCCTTGGTGCAACTTGAGGCCATTTCCTCTTGTTCTATTTCTTGTCACTAGGGAGAACAGACCGATTGCTGCCTCACTACAACTTCCTTTCAGGTAGTTGTAGAGAGTGATAAGGTCTCCCCTGAGCTTTCTTTTCTCCAGGCTAAACAGCCCCAGATCCCTCAGCCATTCCTCATGTGAGATGTGCTCCAAATCCTTTACTAGGTTGGTAGCCCAACTCTGGACCCTCTCCAGCACCTCAGTGTCCTTCTTGTAGAGAGGGGAACAAAACTGGACACAGTAGTTGAGGAGAGGCCTCACTAGAGCCAAGTACAGGAGAATGATCACCTCCCTCATCCTGCTGACAACACTGTTCCTGATACAGGCCAGGTTGCCATTGGCTTTCTTTAAAACTAAAAATGTCCCGCTTTTACATTTTTAGTTTAGTTTTCAAGGTGTTTCTCAGATATAGGTTTTTTTACTGACTTCTCAGCAACGTGTCTTTCTTACCAGAAAAAAAAAAAAACCAAAACAATTACCTGTTGGTCAGTGGTGTTTTAATTTATTTTCTGGGTTTATATGAAAGGATTGAGATCTGTGCTCCTTCATATTTCATATCCTGTGGCAAAGTTAGTTTGCACCAAATAATTACAAGGGGTTTGTTTTTGTTAACTAAACAGGAATAAATCACACACTTTACTGATTATTAATTCGCAATCTAATTGAAGACAAAGTGACTGCTGGAAGAAAACTTGCTCTCAAAAGAGTAAATCAAAGGTCACTTTAGGAATGGCACACGCCTGGGCTTCATTTCTGAAACACTTTTCCTAAATGTCTTCTTGCAAACTGAACATGTGAGAAAGGGATAGCACGTCAGTAGTATTACATCATTTGCCTTAGAAAGCTAATCTTTGGAGACCTTGTTTGTGGGCTTCCTGGAAGAACATTTTGGTGGATAAAGCTCACTGGATCTGAAAATCACTTTAAACTTCACTTGCTGTATGGTGCTTGGTAGGCAGCTGTGTGGCTCAGGATGACTCCAGGGGCTCAGATGGCTGCAGGGAGGGGCTATTTAAGGAAACTCGTTTTCAGTTACTACTTTGGTTTGCAAAGGTTCATATATATATGATGGGCAGGGCAGCCAGGCCTGAAATATGCTTCACTAGTGAAACACCTCACCTGGAAATTTTGTGTGTAGGGACCAAGTCATGAATCTTTAAGCAAAGCACAGTGAATGATTTTCATGGAGTAGGCAGAGACTAACAATTACAAATAGTTACAGAAATCAGTTGTCCCGAAGTGCTTGTCCCAGTGTGCTTTACAGGTAAGTGTGCATTTACTCAAGTTGGGAGATTTCAAGAGCAATTCCTGTGTGGTCTGTCCATGCATTCTGAATTTCCACCTAGCCTAACAGCTCAAGTGGTGCTGTGAGGCCACTTGTAACTCATCCTTTTCGTTACGAGTAGTTTAAAATGCAGCCTTGGTATCTCTGGCCAGTGTAGCTTGCCCTGCCTGCATATTTTATACTGTTAGCATTTAATTAAACCTGAAAGATAATAATATGGGGAATTGGGGAAAATATTTCAAAGTTTGCAGCTGACAACTAAATGTCTTCATCGTTTTTCAGATATGCATTTAGTAAGCACAACTGTCTTTTACTATCTGACAGTTTTATAGTCCAGTTGCAATAAGGTGTCTCAGTGTGTTTACTTAGATCCAGGATCAAACTATCTCTGTTGTGAGATTTCTTCTTGGATTCTCTATTTTCCCTGCCAGCTTTTTCACATCTTTTAAGAGAAGTCTTTAAAGGCCACTTGTATAGGCTAAATAAGTACTTTGTTTGGCTCTGCTTATTTTGTATTTCATTGTAACAAGTTACTGGATGAAGTGTTAGCTCAAAGAAGTTTTGGACTTTCATCTTAATCATTAAAGTTATCTGATTTCTTCCCAAACTTTGTGTTAGTTATTAGAATCGTGCTCTGTTCTTTACACATTTTGAAAGGCCTTATCCTGAAGCTTTTTTAGATAACCAGGAACTTCTGTTTATGCAGTTGTGGCATGATGCAATTACTATACAAACACACCTCTAGCAGATCTTTCACTCTATAGAGTCATGTTTTGAACTTTCTAACTTTCCAGCTGCTCACATTGTCAAAGCCCAAGTAAGCAGGTAGATTTTGTCAGGACCTTTCTGACAAAAACTTCTGTAACTAGCACCTGCACTCAGTGACATGGTTGCATACTTGACTTTTAGATATGTTATGTACCTTCCTTAACAACTTTTCCCAGTTTGGATTTATGTGCTGTGATATGTTCATGTCTAGAGTAGAAAAGGGGCAAGAGTAAAAGTTCTTACCTGCAGTAGAAAAGGAAGAGAAGTAGAGAAGGTGTTGACCCAACCCTGCCATCAGCACATAGAGTGGCCAGACTACATAGATGGAATAAATGACGGTTGATGGCAAAAGTGTATGATTTCAGAATACCTCAGATTCCAAAGCTGAATGAACACTGTGTAAAAATTCTCAAAGATGTGAGCTACTCAATGACAAGTAGTCTGTGTCTCTGATATGGATATATTAATGCTCATGCTGAATGGACTAGCAAGTATTTTAAATAGCAATAATTTCCTCAAAATGAAAGTAGCAGTTTTCTTCAGCATTGTCTTTGTTTCTTTTTAGTGAGAAGGAATAAAACTGGTTCAGAATTCTAACCTCAGCTAAAAATCCCATGGGAATCCATCAAAGCTATTGTGATTAAATGGTTTTCCTGTTTTGCAGAAATAAAGGAGGAAAGCATGCTGTTTTCTACCCAACACTGAAGGTAGGTGCCACTTTTTCACATCAGAGGGCCATAAGAGGGAAAAAATGCATACTTGACTTGTTGCATTATTGAGACACAACTGAGTTTAAGCTTTTGTGAAAGGAATTTATTCTCATGTCACTGTTATGATTCAAAGCTTCAACTGCCTGTATGAGAAGATTTCTTTCTATCTCATGCATAATGAGATTTTGGGATAAGACCATGGCAGACCAGTGCTTTGAGAGAATGTGTTTTGGGATTGCACAGTCCATGCATGCTAAAAGATATGTTGATTGTCAGAGAGGAGACTGAAGAAATTTTAATTCTGACCATGCTTGCTGGAAGCTTTGGGAACTATTGCCTTCTTCTGTCCTTCATCTTCAGGTCCTTATTCTCTCTGTCAGCCTACATCACTTGACTTTCTTCGGTTCCCTTTCTGTGGAACATAATTTAATGTTTTGAAAACTTAAGCATTTGGCCTTACTAAAGTCCTTTGGCAGGACATACAATTTCTGTCTACATGATAGTCTGCATTATACCAATATTCAGGATAAAATGGTTACTTACAGCCTTAGGTCCTAGGAAGCTATATTAAGGAAATTAAGCTAAAGTCAGTATGTTAGGTCTCTGCTGGCTTGTACTATTGGAAAGGAATTGCTTCTCTAGTAAAATTATATAATATTTACAGAGAACAGAGATATTTTTTATGATTAAACTAGTGTGAAATGATCCAAGGCTCTTTTCCTGAATAGTATTGTTCTCTTAAGCCCTATTAGTACAAGGATACTTACCCTCATTAATCTAATACTAGTGTAAGCACTAGCACATGTAGGATATTAAATACCACATCTAACTATGTTCTTGCTAGTAGTTCTTGTTCTAGAGTATTAGAAACATTCTTTGTGAACTTATCAGGGGAAATATAGGTCATGCTGGATGTTGTTACACTATGTTCTCTGGCTTTGTGCATGGATTTCACCCTCCTATTGGCAGTACTAACCAGGTTAAGAACTCACAGTCCTGTACATTTCTTTCATTACTTCTTCTCAAACAGATACTGAACTGTGGTGGTTGGTGAATTTATGGAAGCAGATTTTCTTTGCAATTTCAACAAGCTTGTAATGAAATATTTTGAGATTTATATGCTGGGGCAAATCAAGATGATCAGGGAATAATCTGATTACCCCATGGCATGCATCTTTCTTCCCTTTTTTTTTTATATTACAAGCACTGGTATTTTCCTCAAAATCAGTTGTTCATGATTAACTAAAAGCAGTCATGAACACCGGGCCCAGTGGATGTGTTATTGATGTCTAGATACTTTGTTCTGTTTTCTATGGAAATGTGTTTTAAATAGATCCCTCATGAGCAGTTTAAATATTGCAGTGCTGGACTTTTAAGGAAGCAATCATGAGAGTAAGAGATTGAAAAATATTTTTATTGTCTGAACTGAAAGAAGTGTGGAACATGAATTGTGGCATTGCTTCCTTTGTAAACCAATGGCTAAACTAACTCCAAATCAGTGACTGAAGCTCAAATAGGGATACTTTTAAATACTAATCTCCCAGATAATGAATAATGCTGAGAATGAAAACTGTGACTATGACCTGGGAGAAGGCAAGGGTAGGTAAGAGATCTTGATGGTATTTGACAAGTTGTTCTAATTGTCTTTAGTGATAAAGTTTTATTTTACCCTTCAGACATTTCTGGGAAGAATTAGAATTTCTATACATGGTGAAATGATGGCCTAAATTAGAACAGTCCTTTGCATAGTTCATAAATCTGATTTATTTCGGTGGCATTTTGACTGTTTAGCTGGGTATCTCTTATTAGGTCATTGAATTAACTGGTGCAATTAGCTGTCTCTTACTGAATGATTGCTTGCTATCCAGAGAGCATTTGAAACGCAGACTAGGTTTTTTAGTATCTGGTTCAAGGATAGATGTTTTTTAAAAGTCTGATAATGGCATGAAGAGATGACAGCATGGAGTGTCTAATGTCTCTGACTAAAAGGTAATTGTTTTATATGTCTTTGTCTTAGTCTATCCAGTTGCGCTTAGAGCTTGCGAAAGAATTGGGCACTGGAATATCCATCTGGGAACTGGGACAAGGCTTGGACTATTTTTATGACCTGCTTTAAAATAAGAGATGATTGGGAAAGACTTTATTTGCTTCAGTGAGACTCCACCTTCAATGAATTTGGGTACCTTAAAGAGGTGATTTTAATTTTTTTTTTTGTAATTTATATCCTATCTGTATTAAACTGGCATTTTTCCCAATAAAGAACCTTTTCTGATTTACCACATGATTGTTGATATCTGATAAAGTTCAGAGAAAAAAAAAACCTAGAAATTTCTTTTAAAGCTCCTGAATTCAGAGTCCTTGAAAACAGACCAACATAGCTGGGATGGTGTTTTCTACAAGAAAAAAATTAACAAGTTGATGCCATGTGATCAAAGTTTAAGATGCGGATCTCTCAAACAGAAAACTGAATGGTTACCAAAGTAACTGAACAAATATATCCATCAGATTGTGTCCGTGTTGTTTAATATCTGCTGGACCCTCTGTGCCTTGCTGTCTTATGATAAGGTAAGTCAACGTAAAATGTTGGGGCATCACCAATTAGATATCTTTCCCTCACACTGGTAGAAAATCAAGCCCTCACAAGCTAAGCTGTTAGCTCTATTTGCTTTTTTTTGTGCTAGTAAATTCCTTAACTAGTTCAAAGTCCCAGTAATTTCAATTTATGACTTGTTTCTAAATTGGTTTTGTTGCAAGAGATGCTCTATGATCTCTCTTCTGCTTTGCCTGCTTAGTGTCTCAGTTTATAGTATTCGGTGCTAGTGCATGATGCATTAGTGGTTAGTTTATGGGAACTGTAATATGTAGCAATGATGGATTACATGGATATCGCCAAGAAATAAATCCCCAGAGCAGCTCTCACAGCTGCTTGACTCAAGGAGGTGCTAGGAATGTGATCTTGAAGCTGTCGTCCTTTAGCTGTTTGCATTGGTGCTTTCATCTCTGTAATCCAGAATTTTTGTGAACCCAAAAGCTGTAACAACCCATAAGTGTAAAAACAGAGCCAAAAAAAGAGGGGTTGTGCTTTTCAGTTTACAATACTTGTGTTTGTAAATATACAAAGGCTTAAAGGCAATTTCTTCTAAGGAACCAAGAGGTGCTGGGAATTTGATGAGAGTGCCATTGGTCACCTGCAGAGACTCAGGCAATAGCTCTGTACTCCCACTGGTGTTCTTCTTGCCACTTACAGTTGTCACAAAGATAACTGCACTCCTCTGTTAGCATCCAGCCTTCCCAGTAATTAATCTCAGTAGGGAATTTATCTGCCCCTGCTGTTTTCAGCAAAATAAATCCCACTGTAATCTACCATTGATTAAAGAACTATTGATCTTCACCTCTCTGATTTAGTTCTGGCATCTCTCAACTTTTCTCATTGCAAGTATCCAGCAGGGTTTACTAATCAGGCTTCTTTCTTTCATACCATTAGTAGTAAGATAATTTGCTACGTGAACCTTTGTCTTCAATTAACTTGAACTTTCTAGTTCGTTCAAAAGCAATTTAAAGTCACTTTGGTATCTAGAATAGCACTAGACTTAAATTCTATTATACTGTTTTTTTCTACTTTCAGTGGTACTATTGAACCAGAATGTCGCAGAAAAAAATAGTCTGTAAGAAATGGAAGGGGTTGTGACCTGAAATGGCATCCATTTTTATATTAGTAGGCAGCTTTCAAAACTGTGTATGGGGAAGAAGAGAATATGTCATTTTCACTTGTTGTTTCCTCTTTAGAAAAGAGTAATTTATCACATTTTTCATTTTTAAAAGATACTTTATTATGATTCTCTATGAAGTTCAAAATTCTTGTGTGAGTACTGTTGTGATAGAAAGAAGTGTCTTTTCCATCCTTAGAAATAAAATGAATACCTCTGAGTGTTAAAAAGAACAAACTAACTCTTGCTGTGTTATGAAAAATAAGTACCAGATGAGAAATACATTGTGATTTTGAGCTCTCCGTATTGTATTGCTGCTTGAGAATGTTGCCTTTTATCTCTAAAGGCAAAACATGTTTGTTGTGATTTAAGTAATATGCCTAAAGAAACAAAGTTAATATTTCTTATGAATTACTGTTATTGCATAATTATTTCTGGCATGTGAGCTCCAGAATGAATCTCGATTGCCTTCTGACGGATTGATCTTGTCTTCACTTAATTTTTCACTGTGTGGGTATATTAGAATATCTTTTATTAGATATACAGATGTATATATATAATTTGCACCTCACTGTATGTATGAAAAGACGACACTGGAGAGAGATGCTGGTATGAGAGTGGATTCTGCAAAGCATCCATTTTTAGGACTTTCTCTCAGATAAATGGGGAAAACTGAGTGAAAGCTAGTAGGTGGATAGGAATGTTGGAGTTGCACTACTGTAAGGACCAGGGCAGGTGACTTTCATTCCCTCATTTCAAAAGAACAGAAAGCACTGTTTTACAATGCAAAGAAACCTTAACATTTTCCTTAACAAAAGTATGTGTGTGTGTTCATCTGTAGAAGCAGTATTTCTTAAATGAGGTACTAGCAGGGCAAGGCCAAAGATATTGGATTTAAAGACTCAAGAGTATGACTGAGGAGAAATATCTAGCGTTCTTATTAGAATCACAGAATGGTTTAGGTTGGAGAAGACCTTTAAGCTCATTGAGTCCAACCATTCCCCCAACACTGCCACAGCCACTGCTAAACCATGTCCCTCAGTGCCACAGCTACATGGCTTTGGAATCCTTCCAGGGATGGGAATCCTTCCACCATGGCCCTGGGCAGCCTGTGCCAGGGGTATGACAGCCTTTCTGGACAAGAAATTTTTCCCAATACTCAATCTAAACTTCCCTTGGCACTCTTGAGGCCATTTCCTCTTGTTGTGTCACTTAGAAAAGACTGACTCCGCTCAGGCCGGTATAGAGAGCGAGAAGGTCTTCTTTTCTCCAGGCTGAACACCCCCAGGTCCCTCAGTTGCTCCCCATCAGACTTTTGCTTCAAACCTTTCCCCAGCTCTGTTAACCCATCTCTGGACACGCTCTAGCCCCTCAATGTCTTTCTTGTAGTGAAGGGTCCAACATTTAACATAGTACTCGAGATGCAGCCTCACCAGTACCAAGTACAGGGGACTGACCTGGTCCCGCTGGTCACACTAGTGCTGATATAAGCCAAGATGCTTTGACCTTCCTGGCTATCTGAGCTTATATCTAGTACAGCGCAAGTGGTGAAATGGAAGTGTGTTTTTCTCATCATTCAGTTTCCTAAGATATATTTAAGAAAAACAAAACCCAAATCCAAAACCAAGCAGCTGTTCTCTATAATCTAGTTCTGTTGCAAGAAAAATGACTGTATTTTAGGGTAAGATCTCAGGTGTTATCAATGTAAAGAGATCTTTTAGCTACCTGATGCCAAGCGAAGCTTTCTTCCATGTGACCTTTACTCTTGTGTTTCCTCATGTTTTGCTTTTTTGGATTAGATTCATGCAAGGTTAAGAAAAATACATTTTTTTTCTGCACAATTTTTATTGTATCCACCGAGAAAAAGAAAAAAGCAGCTGATTCTGTTGCAGCTGCCTTTCAAGGTGAAGCTAACATTTTTATTGTCAATTGTCACAGATAGAATTTTAATAGTTAGCAGAGAGAATTTTATATCTGTATACAACTAAGTAGTTAGATACTTATAAAAAATATTACTTTCCTGACTACTTTCAGGGTCCCATGGACCATACTCCTGGGACAACAGCATCACATCTTACCTCAGGAAACATGACTCTTGTGGTACATGTCTCTGTCTTGAAAATCGGAGCTGCTGTAGAGTCTTTGCAGTCAGTAGAACATAAATTGTTTAACTTGTCTCATTGTGAGACACTCCTTCAAGGAAAATTTCTTCAATACTTTGTTACATAGTTCCTTTTTTTTATCATATGTAGGTGTCAAACTCCAGAATTAACTGTAGCTTTCAGGTAGCAAGTTGGGAGTGAAATGCTGGGTGTCAGGAGGTTGAGACATCCCTTTTTTCTATGGTATCTAGCAACAGGAGGTTGAGACAGGAGGTTGGGGCATCCCTTTTTTCTAAGGTATCTAGCAACAGGTCAAGGGGTAATGGGATGTAGCTGGAACACAAAAAGTTCCACTTAAATATAAGAAAAATCTATTTCACATGAGGATGAAGGAGCGCTGGCACAGGCTGCCTGGAGGGGTTGTGGAATCTCCTTCCTTGGAGGTCTTCAAGACCCACCTGGATATGTTCCTATGTGACCTGATCTTGGTGAACGTGCTTCTGCAGGGGGGTTGGAACAGATAATCTCTAAAGGTCCCTTCCAACCCTACCATTCTATGATTCTATGAAAGAAAAGACGTAAAGTAGAACAAAAAATGACAATAGGGAAAAGCTTCTTCAACCACTTTAACTACTTTAACCACTAGTGTTGTTTATGGGCTTGGGTGAAAATACAAAATTCCTTTTCTGTTTCTACTGTGAGCTACAAGTGGTAATTATCTTAAAGCTTTTTGTGTACTTCTCTGTGGAGATTGTAAAGTTAATGGATGTTCATAGGAACTGTAATTACAGTTTGTCTTCAATTTGGGATGCGTCTTTTGAAGTTTGTTGTTTTGATTAATACACAATGCAGCTGCTTGACTTCAGTTAAACAAATGGTGGCACAAAGCAGATGGATTCTACTTCTGCAGCTTGTAGAGGCTGTATGTAGCTATTTCCTGACAATCTCATTCCCTCAGTGATCTCTTTTTTTGTGTGTAGTAAGTGCAAATTAACTAAGCTTGAATTGGTGTTTTGTAGTCTACCAGGCAATCACTTTCATAGTCTGTGTTGGGGAAAAATATATCCTCTCTTTAGAAAAAAAAAAAAATCTTTAATATAAAGAATAGAATTTTATTAACACTGTTCATTCAAAAAGTTTCAAAAATAAATTACATCACATATCTTGTTAGCAATTGGTATTAAAAGCTGAAAAATGCCTTTAATTGCTTCCATTGGAACAAAAATATTATAGCAAAGTGCTATTTTGAAAAAGTGGATAAATAGAATCCAAGACTCAAAATTGAAAACAATCATTTTACATCCCTACTTATCTGTTACTTTTTCTGAATATATTTTGATGACTTAAAAATTATTTTAGAAAAATACTGTAGAAAAACTTGTATGTGTTTTTCATAGAAACAAACACAAAAATTCTCTCTTACGAGCTCTTAATGAAAAAAGCCCTTACTCCGACTTCCAACACGTTAGAGCTAATTTACCACTCAACTGCTGAGTGCAAAGCAGAGAGATACTTTGAGTCGCTTTCACATGGCAAATAGAGTACGATTCTTGGACTTCTCTGTTGTGTGGAGATTAAATAAGGCAAAATTGAGCAATTTTCTAGTGTGGGAAGGCAAAACATAAAATAACCTCAAAAAATGCACTTCTCTGCCTGAGTTGTTAGCTGTCTTGCCCAGGTGGCAGTAGGACTGAATCACAGGCTATTACCTTGCCCTGTTGTTTCTTCGAAGAAAGGGTAATGAAGCTCCTGTGAAAACATTTAGTCTAGATAAGCAGCATACTCTAGAGACTTCCCAAATGTCCTCATTTCATGTACTAGAAGCCCCTGATCACAACAGATTTACCCATGGTGGTAGAAAGGCACTAACTTTCCAATTTCTAGATTGCATGCTGTGTGGTTTTTGCACGTGATGTGCTGTAAGGCTTGCAGGACTATAGTATTTTCTGCACATCCAGGCACAGTTTCTTAGATCAGGACTGTCTCATGATCCAGCTCTGTAGTCTTTGTCTGTGAAGTCCCTGCTGTGTGTATGTCTGCAGCAGGGATTGCCTGTAAGATGTTCCTCAACTTCCTCAAAGGTCAGTGCTCATGGAATAGAAGTCAGAAGATTGTGGTGGTTCACCCCTTTCCTCCAATATGTAAAATCTGTCCATTATTGTTATCTTTGCTGCTCATCATACTCAAAAAGGTAAGAGTGAATTTTGTTTTCCTTTTGTTTATTGCATATGTTTGCCAATGTTAAAGCAGCGCAAAAAAAACTCTTAGAGATATCACCAATTTTCATTAAAGATTTTGCTTCTGTTCTTTCATATGATCTGCAGTTAGGGACGGTCTAGGTAGGCTTTTTGATATATCGCACTCAGTTTTCTTCCACTGCACTAGTGCAGGGCATATACTCAAATATACAAATACAATATACAAATGCTGTCTTTGAAGGATGAGACCGTGACTGACAATAGCCACTAGGTAGTTACTGTACCAAATAGGAAATTATCTAGGACTATGTGTATCAGTTTTCACCCAGTCTTTTATGCTTCAACTCTGATTTTTCAGGTGAATTCACGTGGGACAGAAAGATTAAATTTCTATAGATTATTTTACTGTTATTACAGTTTTTGCAAGCTTTTTTTGTTTTCCTTTGCTCCTTTTGGGGCCTGAACAGAACAGATGCTGTGAACGGACACACTCATATATCATGAGTAGATGAAGGCCCAGCAGGAGCAGCGTCAGCATTCCTGGGCTGTGGAAAGTAGAGAAAAGATGCCTGGAAGTGTTTTGTGACCATTCTGTGAGAGGGGAGGAGAGAGTAATTTCTGTCATCTGCAAAGCTGGGTCCCTACTCCCTGTAGTTACTACAGTGATGTTGTGGTATGATGGGAAAGCTTAGCTAATCAGGCTGATTTCATCTCCCTTTTGTGTAAGTCCTGGTTCAGTTGCCATAATGGGAGCCAAAACAAGTGTTCATGTTAGTTTTGCTCTTTCTTTAATGTCATTATGTGAAAAAAAACCCTTTGCCAATAATATTTTTACTTTTGCTCCCAGTAAAACAACTAATAAACCTGACCAAGTGAAAGCCAAAGTGACTTTGATTTGCACTAGAACTGGAGCTAGTGATGGACCTGGTGGAGATGTTTGGAATAAATAATGCAGAACAGTTCTGCTAATGCAAGTAGGCAAATAGTTTCTTCACAAATGGCAAGGACTCCTCTTGGCAAATGTTTTGTTTTGTGTGTTGCAACTGTAGATACAACTTAAAATCAGTCAATTTTGGATTTTTTAGTCTTGGTAGCTTTCTAGTATCGTTAGCTGGAATTAACATTGGGAAGTGTTTTATTCATCACAGCACTAAATGGTTACCTGCTGTATCGGGCCTTTGCGTGCTGCTTCTGGTTTTTAATGCAGAACTTTGTAGTAAAATTAAATTGCTTTTGTTGTTAACTTGGAGTTGTTTTACATGGACTTTCTGTGTGAAGTAGTGGGCCAGGATTTAAAATTCCATCTAATTCCTTCTTTCTTCATTCACATCAACCCTGAAATTGTGGTTGATATGAGGATGCAATTGCACACAGGAGGCTGACTGAGCTCATGTCTTGAAAGCCTGATTTAGAAAGTTATTGACTATTTTAAAGCACTGAGGGTTAAATTATACCTTTAGTATTTGCTTTAGGATTTGGAATTACTGCCCTTGATGCAAGGGGAATGGACAGTAATTTTTAAGAGGCTTGGTTTTTACTGAACCAGATTTTTCAGGTGTTTAAATAAGATTGTAAAAATAAGTATAACAAAAGTGACAAGGAAACCATTCATTGTCCCCAGAATGAAGAGTTTTTCTTCTTTCTATATTAGAGTGCTAAAACCCCAGCTTCTGTTTTCTGTTCAGATTTTATCTTCTCCCTTTGTCAGTAGCTTTTCTGCTTTTCTGCCTGTCTCTTAAAATAGGAGGGCTTATGGAGAGAGATGACAGGGAGGGAATAGGGTGAAGCAACTGCTTTCAGGAAAAAAAAATGCATATTTTCCTTTTCTCCCTCTTGTAGGAGCAGCAGAGAGCTAGACTCAGCAAACCCCTGTGTTCCCAAGATCATGCCTGTGCATTTTTGAGCCTTTGTCTGTCTTGGAGCCAAGGAATATTAAATATTTTCACAGAGCCAACGCTGTATCTTTGGCATGTAGATTTGTAAAAATTAGGGTTACTATTCTGATGTTTTCTCCTAGTACTTTTTGGCAGAGAAATAAATTGAGTGAATTTTGCAGATGACAGTGTGAACATTTTAAATACTCGTTGCCTTCTCAGGTACACACATTGGTGTGTAATTTGAATTTCAAGTGTGTTCATTATTAAACTCACTAAGAAGCCTTTTCCTTCTCCCTCTCTGGAGCCCTTGATTGTTAGGGATAGCAACTGCATTGAAAAAAAAAAAAACAGGTAGACTTCCCAGAGTAAAGAAGTAGAAGAGGACAGAATATTAAAAAAAAAAAAAAGGAAAGTTACTTTTTCAGTGCTGGGTAGTAAATCTGTCATAAAGTCAAAAGGGAGCCAAGGTTTTGACACTCTCTCCCATTACCTCCTGGAGAGAACCTGCTGCTGAATCATCACAAACCACAACAGACCAGAGCAAAGTGAAGCCCCTTCCTCCCTGGCACTGTAAGGGTATTCTCAAAATGATTTGCTGCAAAGCAGTCTGTTGGCAACAAGTTGGGGTTGTTTGCATGCTGAAGTGACCAGAGCCTGCTGCTGTTCTGCCATGAGAAGTGATAAGTCCTTCCCCTCTCCACCACAGATCAATAGAAAATGGCTTTGTTTGTAGTTATGGCAACAAGTAACTCCACAAAGGATAAATGGAAGCAGTAATTTGCATTGCATGTAATCAGGTGGAGGAATTAACTACTGCAATAAGTCCGAAAGCCACAGACAGTAGATGGATAAAACGCCTGAATGTTTTCCTAGTTAGGAAATCACTAAGTATACAACTTTAAAGAGAGAATAATAGTGTTTAGTCCTCCTGCCATTAGCTAAACTGTTACTCCCGTGAGGCATCTCCTCTCTACCCCAAGCCCCACGTCCCCCAGTATTTGATAATTGTTTCTGGTATTTTCTGCATGTTATTCAACTAAGCTGAAAAGGAAAAAAAAAAGAGAGAGAGAGAAGGATCTGCAGTGGCTCATGTTTGCATGGCTAACCTTGTGCCACAGCGAACCCTGTGCTTTCTAATCTTACTTGTGTACTTGCCTCAGGGGATATCCACTCTGACAGTGGCTCTGGGCTTGTGTGATGTCTGAATGAAAATGCTGCTCAACTTTCATTTCCAAGCAATTTTATTTGTAACAGAAGGCTTTTTTTAGAAATTATTGTTGTGTTGGCATTGGGGCACCATTGCTACTTAGAGATTTCACAGACCCCATTTTGCCACCAACTTGCGTGTCTGGGAGCCCATTTGTTTTCTAGGATTTTTGTTGTTGTTTATAGTTAAACCAGAATTTAGCAGTGCAGCTGCAGTGTGATTGCAGCTCTTTTAATGAATCTCAAACAAAACCATAATCTTGCTTCATCTCCTGCAGTTGTGCTGACCCGATGAAAGGGAGGAATCAAAAGAAGTAACACCACCATTACCCCATCCTGAGGAAAATTGGAAACCGTTACTTGGAAGGGCAGAGGAGATGGTGGTTCTGAATAATGAGAAGGACAACACATCTGAGAACAGGACTGTGCTGCAAAGTTGTATAGCTCAGCCAGTTTTTATTGATAATGCCGCTTTTTAAATAAGGTATTTCCACTGGCAGCATCAAATAACACACTTGGGGCTTTTCTGAAAGGAAATGGGGCTATATGAAAGAGTTTACTTCTAACTTCAGAGCAAACCCAAACTAATGAAAGCTTTGCTTAGTGAGAAGTGTTCAGTGCAGGTGTCAGGCTCTTAAATTTGAGCAGTTTCTTCCTGGTGATGGGGCAATGCAACCCAGACTGACTGCAGCCACTCACAAAACAGGATAAATCATGACTCTCTGCACATGGAAATACTGTTGACCTTCTGATTGTATTGGAGTGTCTGGGAATGCATCACGGAAAGTAGGCAGCACCTGGTAAGCCCTCTTGAGTCCTCTAATCTCATCTTTCTATCCATTGCTACTCTTCCACTGCAAAGCTTTGCTTTCTGGCAGACAATACAAGTGGAGATGCTCAGCTGAAAGGCAATGTTTTGTCAGTGGCCCTCAAATGCATATTGCCCTGAGGAAGGATGTTTGGTTTCGTTTCAGAATGATTTGTGACCCAATAAATTGCTCATCCCTTTGCCATTTCTGTTGGAAAAGAATAGGTCCAGTTGGAAGGGACCCACAAGGATCATCTAGTCCAACTGCATGACCTGCTCGAAAGCGTACGTCAGAAGTTATTTGGGAAAGTAAAGCTGAGGATAATTATTTGCACAAAATTGAAGATCCCTACAGGGCTGTGTTGAATCACCTTTTAAAGAACTCCCAGTTTTGAGTCTCCATGTCATGGGCATATATGATCTTTCCATATATGGTCTTTCTCAAAATGTAAATTAGGCACTAATAGATCTGCCTGCAGGATCTTGGTCTGAGGACTGGTAAGGCTTTGGAGAAGAAATCTCTTATTTTCAGCATTTGGAACTGGCTGGTAAAATGCAAGTTCATAATAATGACAGTTCTCCATTTAATTGGAACTATTGCAGCTCATTTCTTGAATGTGAAATTAAACTTTAAAGAATTAAAGAGGATAAGGAAGTAAATTGAATTATGATGAGATAGGTCTGCCAACTTTATACTGGGGCACATAGAATTTATGGCAAGGCAAACTTGGCTTACCCATCAAGGGAGGAGATTATAAAAGAATTGATTTGGAAAGAAGCTGAAACACATATTTTTATTTAATGACTCATGATTTGCCTGAACAATCTCAGAATAGTGACTGCCTATGCTTATGTAATACATTTTATTTCTTCAAACTGTTTTGCACCTCAAGTGTCTGTGCATTAAAATGATTGTGGTTTTTTGTTACTTCTACACAAAGAAGCATTTGTAAGAATGTGTAGTGAGTATTTCTAAAGACTGTTCTTAAAATAGGTCTTCAAGTATGGAACAAAGCATGAACAAACCAAACTAGTGGACACATAAAAAGAACTTGAGTAGAAGACCACTTTATTACCAAATCTGCAGCTGTGTCATGGGCTAACCCAGAGGTCTTTCAACAGAATGTGAGCATGGTTTGTTTTAAACTAGTCAGTCTGCAGATCTTACCACAGGGACATGGCTTAGTGGTAGATGTGGCGGTGCTGGGTTAATGGTTGGGCTCAATCCTAAAAGTCATTTCCAACTTAAAATGTTCTGTGATTTCCCTGATGTGGTCATATAGGCCACTGGTGGAAAAAAAAGACAGATTCAGAGTTGTGGGTAGACACAGAAACTGCATTCTTCTGGGCTCTTGTGAAGGGCCAGGCTCTGCAGTAAACCAGCAGGCTTTAGAAATGTAAATCTGAGGTACTGGCCTTATTATATGTTAAAAGCTTGGAGAGAGGCAGGGGGGAGGACACTGCAAAAGTATATCAATGAATTGAGGTTACATATATAGGCATTAATACATGGGTTTTGTGGGTGTGGATGATACCAAATGCTGTGACTGTTGTAATCCTCTGTTAATAAGGGATTGACTTGCACTACAAAATTATTTGTATAATTCTGCATGCCGTATTATCCCTTCCAAGGCTTTTGAAGCCTTGCATGTTTTCTAGCTCCCAGTATATCCTTAGTGTATTGCAATACCTGCAGAACTTGTTTAAATATTAATCCTGAGACTCAAACATGAATAATGAAATACTGTATTCCGTACTGATGGGCCGGTAGATGACATGAGTCAGGGCACCATCAGGCTGAGCCTAGCTAAACCTCTAGCCAAATAATCCAAATGATGACTTTGCATTTTGAAGTCTCACAAAATCATGGAAAATTTTTGAAACTATATTGGTTTTTCAACTATCCTCTTGGGTCCACATATAAATAGTGTAATGGGAATGGCATTGCCCACGTGCTACTCATGTCCTCTGGCACAGAGCCGGGCAGTGTCTCCACCAGCCTGTGCTGAGTTTTCTGCCTTCAGTGTACTGGAAGAACCTGAGGCATCTGCCTGGTGTTTTCCATCATCTTATTCTAACTTGGCACTAAATCCAGTATTCTAGTTTTCATTCATCTCCAGGTTTGCATGTTTACACACAGGCTCTAAGCTCCTTCTTTCATTTTTTGGCAACATTGAAGTTTTTCCCCTGTGGGTGTAATGCTTATCTGACCTTTGTTTGATATTTGAGCCTGTTTAGAATCTAGAAAGGGAAATTCAGGTTGATGTTTCTGTTTGTAGGGAAGCTGCTGTGTCTCTGATTCCAGCGTGCCAGCCCATGGTGGAATTTTGATGCTGCGCAGAGGGGAGTGGATCTGTCCACAGTAGACAACTTGAGTTCAAGAGGGGGGCATGGAGAAAGATGTCAAAAGAATTATCTAGTCTTGGAAGGTTTTGGTTCCTCAGACTGTGTGCCACTCTCCCCATGAGCTCAGAGAGCTGCTTCAGGGGGCAGCAGGGCTGCCTGCACTACAGATCTTCCATCTAAGGGGCAAGTGGGGTTTCAGCACCCTTGTGGGTGCCCCCCAGCCCCTTTCCACAGGAAGCATCACAAATGGGACCCACATTTGCTGGTGTTTTCCTGGTGACTATCTGTCTTACTGTTGGGTCCAGTAGAACACTTTAACAGAATGAAAAGCTAAAAGTCTCAACTAAAATCTTTCCTGGTTTCCTTCAACTCGAGTTGTGCTCAATCTAAAGTGAACCAGCTGAAATACAAGAGGGAAGTAATCCATCTGACTAGATGCCCACCCTTCCTTCTTAGGCAGGAAATGATTGTTCAGAACATCTTTTGTTGGATATGTGTCCGGCTCACTGTAGTTAGCCTCATTTTAAAACAAAAGATATCTTGGCTGACTGCTTTTTAACATAGTGGAAAGTAGCAGGGATCCGGTATCAGAGGTGCTGCTGGTCCCACTCCCTTTAGCCAACTGTTTGTCTGTGTCTCTATACAAAGTGTTCCCCATCAGCATTATCAGGGCAGTGTGAATCCTGCTATGATTCAACAAACAATTCTGCCCATGTCCCAATGTGGGGACATTTGCCTTTATATACACACATGGTGGTATTGAATATATCTCTTTTTTAGTGGGAAATGTTTATATTCTGTGCACTGTTTAGGATTTCTCAGTTGTAGAACTCTTTAAGATTAAGACCTTATTAGGATCTAATAAGTTCTCTATTGTTAGAGAGTGAGTGAGCCTGCAAATTTGAGATTGTGCTGGCAGCTCAGTGGATTAACAGAAAAATACGGCTGGATTTAAAAATCCTGAACGATAATCTTTAAATATGCTCAGGCATTGTGGCTGTGCAGTTTCCCTGGGGAATCATCACATGCACTGCTTTCAACATGGCACTGAAGATGTAACTGAAACTACAGCACAACCTTGCCTACTGGCAAACCTGCTTAAATTCTTCCTGTGTATATCTGTACACCCCAAGTGTCTTTCCTTGTGGGTTTTTACTTAATATGTTGTTGCCACAGGAACAGTTTTACACAGACCTGAAAAACAGGAGTTGCAGAGCTGAGCAGCTTTCCTTCCTGACCGGGAGACCTTGCTTAGGCTTTCAAATAAGCAAATGTTTCCATTTGAAAATACTGAAGTGAAAATCATGCTGAGGCTTGTGGCATGGGCTCTCAGTAATTAGTAAGACTGAAAAAGACTGACTTATCCGGTTGCCTGCCTGTCTGCCTCTTTGGGGCTTTTTTGTTTTTAAACCCTGTTTGAAAAACTGTCATGCTTCTAGTCTATGTAACCCATTTCAAGAGTACTTCATTCTGTGATAGAGATCGGAGAAGTCCCACTGCAATGGTGCTGTAGAAATGACGTGCCGTGTTCTGGGATGTCTCCTAACTGAAAGGCTTTGGTGTGTTTTCATTGTAGGAGATTGCTTTTTCTGACTTGCATAGGAATTTACCAGTCTGAAAGATGTCTGGAGTAAGAGTTGCTTTACGTGTGTACACATTTCTGGGGATTATCTCAATTTCAATTTAATTTGCCTCTTCAATTCATGCTGTAAAGCTCTCAGGGAATCTTTAGTTTTCAGTGAGAGCTCACTAAATTAAAATGAAAATGAGATAAGCTGGCATCGACAGCACTGACATTGGCAGTGTTGTCCCAAATTTCTGTTTATGCTTCACCAGAGCTGCTTGTGCAAACAAGGCGCTATGGCACTCACTTGTTCGGTGCTGGGGTGATTGTGTGGCCAAATGCCCTCATGTTCTGTGTAATTGTGCTGATGTTAAGAAACATTTTTAACTTGTGGGATACTGGGCTTGATGTGACCAGTGACACATCAACTGTGATATGCTGAGTTGTTCTAAATGTCATGGATCTCAGCAGTTTTCAGACATGTTGAAATTTGATATAAATTAACCCTCACAGCTCCATGGATTTGCCTCCTGTGAGGCTGGAAGTACGGAGGGCTGGAGGGTGTAAGAGACCAGTGTCCATACCCCCTGTAAATGTGTTCATCATCTGAGTGTCTCAGTGTGCTTCAGTAGCTCTGGGAACTTGCAGCATCTCTGTGGGGGGAATAGGTGGGATTGAAGACTGAAGAGGAGAGGACAACTGTCAGAACAGGATGAAAGCAGGATCAAGAAAAAAAGGTACACAAAATTGCACTGATCGTTAATATGCTTAAGCTAGATGGGATTGATGACTCCCTCTTTTCCAGGGGACAGCATCAGCTGCAGTACCTCTGCTGGGAAGTTGTATCTTGACAACTGCCAGGGGTAAGACAAAGGCTATGATCACCCCGGGCACACTACCAGGAGACATCACAGCTTCTGTCAGGCAGGTCTGAGTTACAGTGTGGTACAGAAGATGAACTGCCTTAGGCCTAGAACTGAGAGAACCTCTATCTACACAAGAACCTAACAGACTGTACTGTCAACAAGTTTGGTGACAATACTGAACTAGAGGGAGTGGCTGACACACCAGAAGGCTGTGCTGCCATTCAACGAGACCTGGACAGGCTGGAGAGTTGGGCAGAGAGAAATCTAACGAAATTCAACAAGGGCAAGTGTAGAGTCTTGCATCTGGGAAAGAATAACCCCATGTACCAGTACAGGTTGGGAATGAGCTCTTAGAGAGCAGTGTCGGGGAAAGAGACCTGGGGATCTTGGTGCACAGCAGGATGAGCATGAGCCAGCAATGTCCCTCGTGGCCAAGAAAGCCAATGGCATCCTGGGGTGTATTAGAAGGGGTGTGAGTGGTAGGTCAAGAGAGGTTCTCCTCTCCTCTACTCTGCCCTTGTGAGACCACATCTGGAATAGTGTGTCCAGTTCTGGGCCCCTCAGTTCAAGAAGGACAGGGAGTTGCTGGAGGGAGTTCAGTGCAGTGTCACAAAGATGATGAAGGGAGTGCAGCATCTCCCTTATGATGAAAGGCTGAGGGAGCTGGGGCTCTTTAGCTTGGAGGAGACTGAGGAGTGACCTCATTCATGTTTACAAATATGTAAAGGGTGGGTGTCAGGAGGATGGAGCCAGGCTTTTCTCAATGATATCCTATGATAGGACAAAGGGCAACAGGTATAAGCTGGAATATAAGAGGTTCTAAAGAAATAAAAGGAAAAATTTCTTCACTGTGAGGGTGACAGGGCACTAGAACAGGCTGCCCAGAGGGTTGTGGAGTCTCGTTCTCTGAAGACATTCATAAACTCACCTGGATCACTTTCTGTGTGACCTACTCTAGGTGGTCCTGTTCTAGCAGGGGAGTTGGACTGGATGATCTTTCGAGGTCCCTTCCAGCCTTTGAGATTCTTTGATTCTGTGACTAGAAAAAACAGTTTTTAGGGAGAGTTTATATATGATGCAGCCCTGACGTGGTCCTGGGAGTGCCTTTCTGAAAGGATACTGTGTCTGTTGTGAATGAACTGTTAAGGGCTTTCATGGGATACTGTTTTGTTTCTGTACCTTACAGTAGGGAAATCCAGTCTGCTCAGGTGCTAAGTGTGGTCTGCCCGGATTTCTTCTCTGCTTCCAACCTTCTCCCAGATTTTTCATCTAGGTTTTCTCCTACTGGCCACTTTTAGTTTCTCTTTTCTTCTTCACCTTACTGATGCAGAAGTCTGGATAAACTGGAGCTCTTTGCTATCTATAGCAGAGATTGCATTGGAACATTGTTGTTCTGAGAAGAAAGCATGTACATGGATTTATTGAATGTAGATTAACTCATGATTCCATCAGCAGTGAGTATGTGTGATTTGCAGCCAGCTTTTAATTGTGCTGGTTTTTCATGTGCCTGAGAGCACTTATTTCAAAGGACCTTTTGATAGTGAAGATGGTAATGTGTCAGGGTAACCAGCTGGGGTGCACAGTTAGGAATAAGAAGGTGTTTAATAGGGAAGAACTTTAATGCACAGACTTCACAGAAAGGAGATTTAAAACTTCAATTTTTATTAGCACCAAATATCAAGCAAGTTCCATGACAACAAGCTGTACTTCCAAGCTGGTGAGTTACTTTGTTTAGGGAAAGTGAGTTGGTAACTATGACACATCAATTCAGTCTATGTACTCTCTAGTGTTTGCATTTGCAAATACATAATTCCTTCAGTTGTGCACAGGTCTGAGTTCACAATTTCTGTTCTTCCCCCAAAAGCAGGAGTATTTTCAACCCTGAGGTTTTGAGGCAAATCTGTTCTTGAGACACCAAGTGCTGTAACTTAACTGCTCAGCAAGATAATAGTGAAAGCACCTCTCATTTCTAGGGGGAAATATACTCATTTCTTTTTCTAACAACATACCTGTGTGCCCAGTTCCTACAACTGAGCTCCTGGCATAAAGAATTTTCTCAAAATAGCTTTCTCACCTGCAGCTCTGTGCAGCTTCCCCGTCCAGATAATGCCAGAGAAATCAGTGCAGATGCAAAGCCAGTGGCTGCTGATGGGGAGGGAGGGGGCTGTGTGGTGCTCTGGGGATTGCAAAGAAGCTTTTAGTAACTTTGATTGTCATAAGCGATCTGGTGTAGGCTTAAGAGGAAGAGTTCCAAGAAAGCACTAGAAGAAGCACCGTGGTGAAGTGCTCTTTTCCTGAAGTACTTGCAAATACTTCATCTTAATTGAGTCTGTTAACAGCTTTAACTCCCTCGGGGGAGGGTTCAGTTCCTTGAGAAATGAGAGCTTGGAAAGGAAGGAACTGAGAATTGCCTTTATAAAAGTGTTTTTTGGAAGAAGGTGTCTTGTGCAGTTAGGCTGCCCCAGAACAAATACAGGGATAAAGATGCTGCTCTCCTCACCTTGGCCAGGTGGGGTGCACATGAGCATTTCTAACAAACAGCAACCATCTCTTTGGGCTGGGGCATTTTGTTCAGTATTCTGGGTGTTTATTATCCAAGCTGAGATATAATATCAGAATCAGCTAATTGCATCTGTGGATGATACCAAGACACTGAACAAGTTTCCAATGTAAATTGGCTTAAAAGGGGGGAAAAAAAAAAAAAAGGACAAAAGCACTCCTGCAGCACAAGGCTCTCTGGAGAATACTGCACAATGAGTGAGAGCTGGGCTGTGAACAGGCTCATCTGGCCACTTGCAGACTTGCATTGGGGCAGGGAGGACAAGGAGAGCAGGTCAGAGCTAGGCACCAGTTAGGTTCCCTTATCTGGGTGGGCAGGAGTAATTTGTCAGAGTACTCCCCTCTGTTACATAGGGGCTGTGATGTCCTGACTCAGGGTCAAACCTGAACGTAGTAAAGCTGTGTAAGGTGTCTGTCCTTGGGCACTGCAGGCTTTAAAATACACAGAATGGGATGACCTCTGCATTTGGCAGAGGGGGGCCCTGGGATAACCAGGTATCCCCTGTGCAGACCAGTAGATAGAAACGGCACACTTGAGCTGGAAGGGCTGGAGCTGCCATGGGCAGCCGAAGAAGGACATTTATTGAGGACGAGAATGATGAGATGCATTGAATAAACTTGCACAAATCAGCTCCCAGAATCCTTTTATTTCTGTAGTACTTTTTAGTATCTTCAGGATGACTGTTTTATGCCTCAAACTCTTGTTGCTGTCCATATGGAAAAATAAACACATCAGCAGTACACAGTAACAGTTGGGGTTTAGGCTGTACTTTGTTTTGTATAAGTTTAATTATACATAGTCATGTATTTTATTTTTTTGGCTGTGACTGAAACCCTATTCTATAATAGCAGTGCCATGGGAATGGAACGGGAGGTGTAGGATGGGTGAGCATCCCATCCTTTCACAAGTACAGGGAAATCTCTGTTAAGCAATTCTGTAGTAACAAAATGTTCTGCTTAAACAATTTCTGTATAAAAGAACCCAAGGAGTTGTTTGAGAAACCAGTTTAGCTGATCAGCCATTTCTTCATTGCCACACATTGTGAGATGGCTCACAGGCTGTCCAGCGTGGCTGGTGTGCTCTGGTAGGGAATGCTTTCTGGCTGTTGGATGGAGGAATGCGAGCCAAGCTGTTCTCACAGAGCAACATGACCCATGATTTCTGGTATACTGAGTAACATATAGCATACCAGAGTTGTCACTGATTGATTAAACCAGGAAGACTTCTTTCTATGCCAACGTGCAGTTCAACAAGCAAACACTGAACTATAATGGGTGAGCTGGGCTCAGCTTTCTGGAACAATGGGATCTTGGAAAATCAATCATGTACTCTATTACCCAGGGTTAAGCTTTAATGGAAAGCCAAATTAGGCTGTAAGGGTAATACAGCTGCTCTGTGCCATATACTTCTGTAAGAATCATTGTTACCATTCCTGAAGTACAGAACCAATGGTGAATAAGGGAAATCAAAAAGCAACAATTTAAATCCATATAAGAAGGATTCTTTTAGAACAGAATCTTAGAATCAGAGAATTTTAAGTGATGAAATTATGAAATTCACTGTTGCAATGTAAGGCTGATATGGAAGGAGATTAAAGACAGATGTGGGTAATGAGACCATCTAGTGGTACCCTTCTTGGGATGAAGAGAATTCAAGTAATGTTATTATGCCTACTGAATCAAGGGCATTGTTAGAAGCTTCCACCAAAGGGTTGTGTTATCCTCTATGAGGTTTCCTGCAACAACCTCTCAAACCTCTGTGTCTGTGCTGCCAGCCTGCGCCCTTCCATACACATTGAGAGGCTGCCTGGGAGTGTGCAGAATGCACCTGCCTTAGAGGCTGTTTCATTTGCAAAGTTCTTTGACCCGGAGGCTTCAATAAATTGTACAAGAACAGGCAGTGTGAGATGGGAGTTTTTCTACGTAATTTTTGAATCTAAGCAACTATCTATGCAAAAGGGAAGTCAGTTTGTTTCAAAATTATCAGTAACGGGCAAGCTCTAAACAGAAACTTGATCTCCCAGTGCTTCCTGAATTGTTCTCAACTATCACATACTTTCAGGTTACCCTTAGGAAACAAAAGGACATTAAATTTACCTGGCAATAGGCAAGCCACTTAATAATTGGGAAAAAAAAATCTAAAAGGAAGGATAAGTCAGATCACAGATAGGTAATGAGAAATGACAAAAATGTATGGTGTGTATTGTATTTCTTTTTATTGTGTACACTGCATGTACAATTGCACACACACACACCTTTGGGTACGTGTGCACTTGCTGTATAGCTTTTGGTGTAGTTGATTACAAGGAATACAAAAGACATTCTGTTGTAAACTTTAAAGAATATTTAATAACTTTTAAAAAATAAAATGTATCTTTTAAAATCTGTTCTTTATATGAATGTATCATTGTAGTTGCAGCGACAAAACCCAAAGCACTGAGGAGACCTGACCACTGTGTAAGATACCAGTGAAGATCAGAACTCACAGTGGAATCCAAACAAAACTTCCCAGGGCAAGTCCTGACCCGTTTTCTTACTGTAAATTGCCTAATTCGGTGTCTGTGAAAATCATTCACACTTGGCAAGAATCCTTGCAGACCAAGTTAATAACGAATCTGGTTGTAAAAGACACATTGCAATCAGCTGCTGGAGCTGGTGCTTACATTTGGTGCTACATTTATAACATGGCAGTAGAGCTGAGGGGTAAGTGAATGGCTTCAGCTGTCGCCCTGCCACCACCTTCTGCCCACCCTACAAGGGGGATGAGGCAGTGGCAGCACCATGCACTGGGATGTTTCCAGTTCTGAATGGTTTTGGAAGAGTCAAGGGGTTGGGGGGGGTGGGGAGGTGTCACAGCAGCCACATTGTTGATGCAAGACAAAATGATTTTACAGCTTCTGTGCAGTCCTTTCCTCTCCATATGATAAATGTTACACTGCTGCATTCACATGACAATTACCGAATGTCAGAATAAACCTCTGAGTTTATTATTTGAATGGGAGGAGCAAAGAAGTATTCACAGAACAGAAACTGGAGTGAATTTCAGAGATTGTGCACCCTAAGATGTGGAGCTAAATAATTCTGTTGAAAAAACAATAAGATTTGACTGCTGCTGACAGTGACTGTACAGGAAAATAAACCATGTTCTACTCTCTCTAGATATATATACAGGCATGTTTATATTATTATAACTGTGATGATAACAAGCCAGGAGTATATTGGACTGAACCTGAGAGCTAAATTCTACTGAAGATGGCAGGTCCAGCCACACACCTCAGGCTGTCACTAAGCAGGAAGAGTAATGAGACCAATTAGGAGTGTGCTTCTTCAATGTTTGTGGCCTTTGGTTCTGTCTTTAAATGTACCGAGTTGCCCTTTATGGTTAAAGATAAGAAGTGAAAAAAGATATAAAAGACTTTACTAAAAGTGTTGAAATAGAGGCACCTGGAATGACTTTAGCATTGGAAGCAGGCTTTTACATGGTGTTAGGTACTAGAGGTTATTTATTTATAATCAACCAGTTCAACATGAAGTTTTATGTATAATTTGGTACTGCCAGCTTGTTTTGTTTTGTTTTAAAAAAAAAGACTGTTTTTTTATATAGCACAATATTTTGCCCTTGTCAGCAGAGAAAGGATGCAATGCTTTTAAAAACAAAACATGCGAAGGCTGAGGCTTGTTCTGTGCAGTATGTGTGGAGGGCTGAATTTGGATTGTGCTGGTAATGCTTTAAGCACTGTAATATCTGCTTAGCCTGTGTGAGGAGTGTTAATAACATCAAATATAGAAAATAGTCCAGTTCAGATTATAAACAAGTTGCAGTGGCATCTCAGTTGGCAGTGTAAAGGGTAGTGTATAAAGAAAAAATTATTAGCAGCCATGCGTGGTCTGGTTTTTGTTGTTTTTCTTTAGTTCTTTTCAGCAGTTAATACTGTATGTTTCTGTTGCAATGACTGGCATTTACAAAGTAACTATTGCTATTCCCTGTAGATACACGGTTTTGACAAACTGAGGCAGTTTGTCTTGTGAAGACACCCAAAAGGTGGAAAATGATAAGGGAACCACAAAGTGTGACTTGTCTTGACTCTCTGTTTCTCATTTTTTTCTTCGGTAGGTTTAGCAGTTTTGTCTAGAGTGTGGCTTGTTACTGGGAGATGCTCAGGATGAGGTCTGTGATCTCTCTTCTCCCTACATCACCATCAGGCAAACGGACAAGAACTGTCTGCTCTGGGAGCTCTGCTCTCTCCTCTGTTAATTTTTAATGGCAGGGATCGCTACAAATAGACTCATCCACCTTTTATCTTCCTTTAAAAATGGTTTATTAATGCATTTATCACTCTGTTGTGCTGCTTTTCAGTGGTGGAAACTGAGCAGGAGCACCTGTGTGTATACATCCTAAACTAGGGCAAGAGCTAATGGGATGTGTAGCCACTGATTGTGTCTAGAAGGAAACAGTGTGGAGGAAGGGAAGGTTGGAACTGCTGGCAGCTCAGCCTGGGCTCCAGGACCACTGACTGGGGATGGTACCACCAGTAGCCAGTCTGTTGCCTTGAGTACGGGGTACCAGGGGAGGCTACTTGCTCAGCTTAACCACTGCCCTGCCTCAAGGTCTGTTAACATTAGCCAAGGCTGGATGGCATGGCAGCAACACCCTGTGGTGTTGGTGAGGTGGCTGTGAGAATGAGCAACTGCGATGTCACATGAAATGCACGCAAGTCTTATGTTACCTTCAGCTGGGGCTGCACAGATAAACTCCCCATGGTTAATGCATAAAGACAGTGGTAAGACTGTGGAAGATATTTGCTCTTTCACACACCAGACTGTCCTAATCCCCACAAACCATGATGAGGTGGGGGAAGCAGCAGAGAGGAAAAGGAAAAAAAAACCAAAAAACCAAACCAAACTCAACCTAAGCAGAGTAGTATTTGTCAATGGTAAAGGTCCAGCAAAGGATTACATGGGGCAGGAGGTGTCAAGGGGATTGCCAACCCACAGCATACAGAACAACTCCAGCTTCACTGCTGCAAAGCGCCTTTAAATCACAAGAAGCCAAACGTCACTCCTAGCTGAGACCTGTGGTTGTAAGCACTAAGGGTACAGGGGAATTTTTTTTTTTACCCTGAACTTGATGCAGACTTCTAGTCTGTCATGTGGGAATGGCCACACTGAGCCTTATGGGAAAAGAGGGCACTGTGTTTGTCTCTGGGCTACTGTCAGTGGCCAGCTGCCTCGCTATGTTTGCCTGAGCCCTTTCGCTGGGGTCCTGAAGCCTCTCCCTGTCACATGAGCATTATCTAGTGGGAAACTCCTTGTTTGAACAACAGGAAACATACCTTGTTCTTAACCCCATCACTAGAAGAGTGCACAGGAGGGTACTACATACATTACTTCAGTGACCAATGCGGAGTGTGGAAATCGGGCAATTGGTGGTGGTTCTGGCTAAGGAAAGTGATGACTTTTTATGTCTGCAAATTTGAGAAACCGTGGGGCATGTTTGAGCCAAAAGCCAAGCAGAGGGAGCTGGATCTGCAAAACAGAACTGAGAGGTGACTCCAGTTCTAAAAAAGACTGATGGGCCTTGGCTGTTGTATGCCTGCAGCTGGGAAGAAAAAAAAAAAAAAGCTGAGCATAAAAACATCAAAAGTCTTGGTAACTCTCAGAAAAATGAGCAATGTGTGAAAGATTTTTCCTCAGCAAGGCAAATTCTATCATACCTGCAGATGATGATACCCCCAAAGTAAATTAATGAAATGATGACATTCAGGGAAGGAACAGCTGACAGCTTTGTACAGATCTTCAACTGTGGAAATGAGTGATATTTTTTGGCAGACTAACTTAAAACCGGGATGATAAAAAATAAAACCATAGTAGAATGACAGAGAGCCCACTCACAAGTTGTTTACTGAAATGAAGACACAGCTGAAAGTAATTACTTGTTTCCCAGAGGTACAAGTGCCTCCTACAAGAAATAATACTCAGTTATTTCAGTTGGAATGTAAAATGGGATAGGAAGGTTCCCTCTTTCTGAGGTTAGATGCTGGGTAATATCACCTCCTTTCAGAACAGCATGTGTATATGAATGTACTATGTATCACATATGCAGTCAACCATCTACATGCCACTGGCAATTAATAAGTGAGATGATGTCCAATATCCTTTTCCCTTACCAGCCAGATCTCACTGTACAGATTCTGATTAAAAGCCTGACTTTGCAGTACGTAAGGTTAAAAATACTCCTTCAAAATAACATACTTCTGAAGATGATCCTCTCCAAGCTACATCATCATCTGGAGACACTTGGAGGCAGGGCTGCTTGCTCTTGACCTTTCAGCTGTGTGCACACTGTAGTGAAATAACAACTGCGCTCAGTGTTAGCTACTCAGTACCTTCTTTCCATGCTGAAGAACACTCCATCTCTATGCCCTCTCTTCCAGAAGAGAAGGGGGAAGGCAGCCCAGTGGGCTGTGCAGAACAATCAGCACAATCTTTTCCTGCCATGGGTTTGCATGTCAGCCCCTCCTACGCAGCTGCCTCTGCCAGGGGCCAGGGAAAATGAACCATTGCTCTTTGGAGGTTTTTCTTCTCTTGAAAGATAAAGCTGCTTCTTACCTGTGCCAGGGTCAAGTACTGACTTTTTCTTTTCTTCCTCCTTCAGTACAGTGGGGTGATTCACAAAATCTTCAGAAAGATAGCATTATACACAGTTCATAGTACAAAGGGGGAAAAAAAAGTCAGATGAATAAGCATGAAGGAGATTTCTCCTGTGTCTTTTGGAGGAGGAGCAGGAAGATTGGGAATGGTATCTATGCACAGTAGGTGTCTGCCTTGACTACCTGACAATACATGGTCATTGCAAAGGTGAGTCCGAGAATCTAAGAGAAAAAAAACAAACATTTTTCAGTAAGTAAAAAAGACACTTATTAATTGAAACAAAAAAACCCCAAGGGAGAAAACATGCTAACAAAGGTATGCTTTTGCTGATGGTTTGTATCTTCATTGTGGTCCTAGTTCCTGCCTGCTTCTTGTTTTCCTTACCTGTACTGTGGGTGTACAGAATGAACAACGAGAGCACAGGAGAGTTGTTTTCTCCACAAAAAGCAGCCACCAGATACTGCCAGGAGGTATATTGAAAATAAAAAGCTGGATATCTTTTGCTTGGAGCTATTTCATAGTAGTCTCTCTGTTATAGTGGTATCTGTAGCTACTGCTTTGACAGCCAGTGGGTTACAGCCTGCCCTGAGGCTGCTGCATTTCCTTTTCCAAAGGTGTGTGTGCACAGGTCTGGGCCAGGCATTAACCATACCCACCCATGCTTCACCAACGCTTTGTATCCTTCTACACGGCCTGTGCCAGAGGAGCAGCAGGGAGATGGTGAGCTTCCTGCCAGCCCAGCTCCTGCCCTTCTGGGCTGCCTCAAGTAGAGTACTTTATCAGAAGAGGGGCACAGAGTCTTATTTTCCTTCTCATTGAAATACTTACAGAAATGTACTAAGTGGTTGTTTCTCCTCCTTTACCAGCACCACTCTAAAAATTGTCATTGAGATAAATATTTGCCAGGTAAATTTTTTTTTTGTGCGTGAATTCTGTTTTAAGCACTTACTTTGACCACTTCAAATTTAGTCTTTACATAAGTAGTAGTTCCTGTTAATACACAACTTGGAAGAGAATAACATGCATACTATTTTATGAATAAAGAAAAAGAGATAGTTTTAAAACTGTTATCATCTTCAGCTCCCATTCTTCCAGAGTGCAATGAGAATGTTGGGCTTTAGTGTGCTGCTTTACAAAAAGCACTTGCCTTTTGGGAGTGTCCCCTGAACAGGAACACCTTCAGCGGCAGCTGCCTAATAAAACCTCAGGGGCTGAATTTGGTTTGTAATTTTGAGCATATATGACTAAAGAAGACTATATATGCTGTAGATTTCTCAAGTCCCTGTATGACTCTAACGGGATTGTTAACACTAAAAACAAAAGCTGAGGTGTGCTTAAGGGCCAACAGTAACAGCAACAACAGAAGGAACCTTGTTCCTGTTAGGTGACTGACAGTTCAAGTTCAAGTGCCCTTGAACTTTTGCCATCAATGAGATTCAATCACATAGTGCAGCTGGAAGGCAGACTAAAAACCTTTTGCATTCTGAGGGGTTTTCTCTGTACAGCCAGAAACATTTATTTACCAGAAATATTAATTAGCATTTTAACATTGTCTGGAGTGTTTTCTGCCATGCAAACAAGTAAATCTTTCTGTCAGAATGGTAGTAATCTCTTAAATATCTGAAATTTAATCAAGGTCTATGAGAAGGACTCTGACAGGGACTTCCTGGGCTTTTAATGTATCCTTTAAAGACTCCTTAAATGCTGAATAGATATGCAAAACCTGCTTTTTAAAATATAGTAATATATTATCAACTGTCTTACATTGTCTCTCTGCCATATGATCTCATTGCACTTATGTCTGTTTTCTAAGCATATCTGCTTACTCCATCAGAAAACAAATCCCAGATCTACTGAGTTTGGGCCTATGAGGAGTCAAGCATTTGCACAGCCAACCTGTGGGGTATGAAAGGGTTAAGATGGGTGCCATTCTGCCTTGCCTGGCAGCCATGGCAAGGGGAGTGGAATTTTAGTCCCTCACTCCACACAAAAACCCCAAGCCCCAGGGGTTCATCTGGAGTTACATGTTATTAGCATAGCAATGCCATCTTGAATATGAGAGAGAGAGAGAGGTGTAGCTGGAAACTAAAGCTCCATCTTCACTGCAGCCATAAATGGAGGGCCAATGTAGCTGAAACTGCCTGAGCTCCAGCACAGCTTTCACCTGTATATCCTTGACTTTGGACCACTGGGGATATGTTATGGCCACAGCCATGTCAAGCTGGTTTAAAGTCATGGAGACATCAGAAACAAGGTACTTCACTGATGGCTGAGCCTTCTCTGACCATTGTCACGCTGGAAACCTCTGCAGGTCGAAAATGTGACAGGCAAGTCTATGCCAATCTTTCATACCTCATTTCACAGCAATCAATAGAGGAGCATGGTGTTATTGGGGGGAGGGGAGGTGGGCAGGAGTAGTAATGTTAACAACATCCCAATGTACAACTGACTCTGGGACTGAGGAGGGGCTGGAAGCTATCTTGAAGCTAGATATTTAGCCTAAGTGGGTGGTCCTCTCTGGAGAATTACTGGACAAAGACAGGTACTCTAAAGGCAATTCCCCTGGTCCTGACTAGGCCGCTGGCTGTGGAGGGGGGCACTACCTCTCCACTGAGTCTAGTCTAAGCCGTATAACAAACAT
Source organism: Urocolius indicus (assembly GCA_013401255.1). Taxonomy (NCBI): domain Eukaryota; kingdom Metazoa; phylum Chordata; class Aves; order Coliiformes; family Coliidae; genus Urocolius; species Urocolius indicus. Next base: position 111,654 of record WBNH01010477.1, on the reverse strand, counting down.
CCAGGCACTTTGCAGTACATCATAAAACAGAAATATTCCTAGGTCTGTACCTTGTACATAGTATTTTAACGAAGTTAAAACATAAAATGGTTATGTCTTATAGAGTTTTAACATCATGCAAAATTTGCAATTATTAAAACAGGCTTGGGCAGAGTACATCTGTAAGTAGAGTTGCTTAGTTACTATTATTGAGGATGTGAAAATTGATATTAAACTATACCTGCACCATAGCTGTGCACAATCCAAAGATTCCCACTGCTAGTAAGTTTTCCTGGAGCCATATTTTCACTGTTTCATAGCAAGGCTGGAAAAAAAAAAAATCCCAGATCATCGTATTAGCCATAACCATACAGCTCTACTTCCCTGGGAATATTCAGACAGAGAAAAGCCAGGTCAGACTAAGCTGCTAGTTAGCCTGGATTATCATTTCAGCAACTATCAGGTATTTGTGGGTTGAAGCTTGAATATGTAGAGTACAAATTGTAACGACACAAAAAAGTGCACATGCATAAGCTGCCTGGGCACTGCTCCATAGCAACTGGGCCAATAACTACAAATAAACAAGCAGGGATATCCATCATTCCAAATTGCAGCATGAGTGCTCCTCCATTCTTTTCTTCTTGCTTTAAATTCTGCAGTAGGTGTAACTTCATGTTCGAGGCCCAATTTTAGGGAGAATGCAATTGGCCTGAGTGAAACCTTTCTTTAAATAATGACTAAATAATAAATAAGTTCTGTAAGACAATCTTGTGCAAAAATTGTGCTGTCTTGTAAATGTACACAGCCAAGAACATTCAGCCTTCAGGTGGGGGCTTTCACATATGTAGAAGGGAAGAACTATTTATGCCTACCAGAAGACATGGTGCTGAGGCACTGAGCTTTCTGGTAGCCCAAAAGAAAGAGAAGAACTTTTAAAGCCTTTAAATTAAAAATTTGACTTGGAGCTACTTGAGAAGTAGAAGGGAGCAATGTTTGGTTGGAACTCAGCCATAGCTAGTGTCAATCCATACCTATGAAATCTCACTAGAATGTAAGTGGCCAAGACAGCTTTCCACACTGTCTTCGTGAACCATTAGAACACACCATTAGGCAGCAGCTGCTGCTGGAGGGCTACTCACCGCTTTCCACCAGGTCCCTGGGGAATGGAGTCCACAGTTCTCACTGAATTCTAAGCAGCACGAGTCCGGCACCCGGGTTGTATTGTACACTTCAAACCAGTCGGTGTAGTTGGAGACTCCACAGCACCTGAACTGGAGAAAGAAGAACCAAAGTGACACTATAAGTATGATCTGCCACTGACTTCTGTTCTTTCTAGTGGCTGCCTCCTGCAGCTGGCCCTTAAGGGCATTTTGATTACATCTACAGAGATTTGAAATTTTAAAGAAATAGAGTATTTCCTGTGCTTTATCCACATAGTAGCCATTGCTGATGCAAGAAACAAAAGCGCCTGTTTGCTGTGGCAGGACACTGCAGGAGCTGAAACAAGACAACCCCAGCCAAGTATGAGGTGTAGAGTTGATGTGACTGTGCAGGATTTTCAGGGAAAAAATAATAGTGATACAGATACAGCACCCAGGAGATGAAGATACTGGGATCTCTATGGCACATTACTTCTGCAATCATGATTGAAGTTAACGAGGCAAATTTCTCTCTAAGCTGTTAATTACTGATCACCTTTAAAAGCCTTTGTCAGTCAGTAGAAGATGTATTCTGTCCTCTTCGGGGCAATTCCTTCATGTCATCAGCTGATGCTGCTAAATAGTGGTGCTTTATGTGTCTGCATTAACTGTGTGAGACACAGTGTACGACTGCTGGTGCTAAACCAGAAGGTTCGTTCGACTTCGGTGGCGAATGAAAGGGGAGGAAAGGCACCAACCAGCAGAGGAATGGCTCTGCGACCATCTCCCCTCTCTGGGAATGGGTATTTTCCTGTGATACAAAATAAGCTATAACTCATTACCATATAGATATATACACCATCTGCCACTCCTCTGCTAACTCAAAAGTATGAGTTTGTCAGTATTTAAACACTTTACCACTAATGAGTAAACAAGATGACCCTGGTCTGCAGAACTGCTCTCTGCTGTTGGCAGTACTTCACACTTTTTCTTGACTGTACCAGCCACCTACTTAGACCCAAAATGATTTGCCAAGATCTTATTTTTAAAAAAGGAATTTATATAAGCCTGTACAGTAGTTTTTGCATCCCTACAGAGACCATCCTTCTTGTTTCTGATAGACTCATAAGCATGCAGACATCTGCATCACCAGGACTAAGCATCTAATTCAGATCCTGGTGCTGACACTGCTCTGAAGAGAGGTTCCTCATCTGCAGACCAGTTGCAGAGGCAGCGGGCACAGAGGGCCGAGTGTCGGGCCTATTGCACACCCCTGATCTGCTATTCCATACCAATAGAGGGCAATAGTGGCACACGCTGTCTCATCATCTTATGCTTCCAGCACTTGCAGAAAATTGTCCGAGATAGAGATGTTTCAGTGCTCACTGCACCAGTTTTCTTCTGCCAAGCAAAAGACAGAAATCCTTCCCGACCTAATATCTATCCCTGCAAGGTTCTGCTCAGAATTGTGATGTGGGTTGTAGCAGGAATCAATCCTGAGCTTGCAAATGCTTGATTTGTGAGCTTACCGGCTTCATTTTCTGCAGACTGGCTTGAAAGTAAAAAAAGTTGGTGACTTTCTTTTTGTTTTCCTCTATGTTCCTGGACCCAAGACCATAGCTCCATACGTAGCAGGTCACAAAAGCAGACAGGAGTGGCACAGAACACATGGCACACATTTGAGGAAAGCTGCTTTATTTGGAAATCTAACAAGAAGGTCTTGTGAGCTGTCATCATTAGAGTCAGAAGGCAGCTCTTTGACAGACAGTGAGAAGTGACAGGTTGTAAACAGCAAGCCTTGAAAATGTGGCTCATCTGTGATGGAAAGAGTGCAACAGCAAGAGCTGAGGCACTTGAGTGATGTCCTGGCCAAACACAAGTTTTCATAAATCGGGACTAGGCCCCTTCTCCTACAGCATGTCTATGGGTGGCAAAGTCTGACAGCCTCAGGAGATGAAGAAATATACAGGTTTTGTAGTGCATGGGGTCACTGAGAGGTTGAGGAAGGCTGCTCCTATGGAGCCTGTGAAGCAGGAGGTGGCCAGGCCATGATCTGGGGTTGGGACTCCAAGAGTAAAACAATTTGTGGTAAGCCAGGAAATGGAAATAGGAGGGGCTGCAGTCACAATGACAAGCTACGGTTGGACACACATTGCTTGCCCATGCAGATCCTCTGCATCTTGTACAAGAGTAGAGGATTAAGTACTGATCCCAGCTTGCCACTGCTAGTGGACAAGGCAATCCTAGCAAGGGGAGGAAGGGCTGAGATCAAAAGTAAGAAAGAATTAAGTAGCATGAAGACCAATTAGGACTAGAAGAAATAATGCCTGCAACTATAACTGGAATTGATATCGAGTCTTTGGAAGTCAAAGGATGAGCAATGGAATTATGCAGCAGATCATGCATAATCCTGAAGGAGAGGAGGTAGCAAACTCAAAACAGTACAAACACCCACAGAGACCAGAGAGCACGAGTGAGCTGTGTTCAATGAAGACCAAGTCCAGTGAACAACGTCTCTAGGAAGCAGAGGCACTGAGCTGGCAGGAGGTCAGACACGTCAGAACAAGGAAGTAAGCAGCAGTGGGACTGAATGGGTGACCGGTATGTTTTCAGCAGAGGGGTCCAGCTAGAAGCCCAAAAAGACCCATAAGCTGAGAGCTCAGTAAATGCAGAGGCTTCATTATGGAGGCCCAAGTAGAGAAGAGAGTGTGGGAGTGATTTTCGATCATGTGACAAGTGAACAATTTATCCTGTGTGCATGAAGCTAAATGATAAGCAGCCAAATTGTTGATGGAGAGCAAAATAAAAGGAATTTTTAGAGTCTATTTAGATTTGAGAACAATGTTACCTTTAAAAAATTTATGAGGTTTCTGAACAGTCTTCATTCTTGCTACAACCACATTCATTTCTTTTGTCACATTTACAGTCCTGTCTTGTTTCCCTCACTCGTTAACTGATAAAATTATAGACAAAGTTGCCTAATTGCTTAATTCTGTTACTAGTTTAAACTGGGAACCTCTTATAGTTTTTAGAAACAAACTAACACACTGTTTATTTTGAGGTACCCAGACTAATACACTGGTAAAGGGAGTAATCTGTTAAAAATGTCATCTACTGTCTTGAAAAGGAGTAACTAAGACACCTTGACTGGGACACTTTGGGTCACTTGATTCTGTGGCTCGCAGCAGGAAAGGAGCACACGTTATTAGATGTGGGTGCCTGCTCACGTGAACAAATATGGGCATAATGTGACCATGGGGAAATAGTTCCAGAGACACTCGTATAGAGTTGCTCAAACAAGCATAAGCTTGTCAAATGCCTCTGAATATCCAAGCTCCTGCTGCTGAACATTTCCAGGCATACCAACAATACACTGCTGTTTGTTTCACAGGTTTCAGGTGGTTGGCTCTGTCTCTTCAGATTGTCAACAATATTTTTTTCTTCCTTTCTTAAGGAAACGTAAATCACTCCTCTGGGGTTCTGAAGTGTCTCGTTGTCCAAGGAGCTAGTGACACACAGGGGCTGCTCAGGGCGATGCTGCACTCACAGGGTGTGCTGCCTGAAGAGAATTTTTCTCAGCCAAGCAGGACTGAATGGCACCATGCATTTATGGAATGCAATGATGCTTGCAAATAGCTGAATTTTTGGGTTAAAAAGTAATTGCTGCTCTAGCACAGGATACCTAAGGCTGGTATTAATGTTAAACACAAACTTACTGTCTTAGTGCAATGGAAATGTCAAGGAGTGGGATTCTTCTACGTATTTTACAGGCAATCCCAGTATTGAAGGTGAAGTAGGCCCTATTTTCTTTGCTGAATTCCTGTAAAATCATCTGGGCTGGGATAGGTTTCACAAACACAAAGACACCCAATCCTCATTGCAGACAGGTTTTAGCAATTCCTGAGTTTCCTGTTTTGTGAATGTGACCTAAGGACAGGGGAGGATGCCTTTTATAGGCCTTTTTCTTCAATCATCGTAAAAAGTAGCGAATAAGGTAGTTTTATTCTAAAATCATGGGTGGTTTTGATTACTTCAGCAGGAATTCTGGAGTGTGATTTGATCTAACAGAATCAATGACCGGGGAAAAGGGAGATGAGTCACATTTTGTTCTCAGTTACAGTGGTCTAAATAGACATGAAAGGCATTACAGCACAGTGAAAGTGACTTGAATTTGCTCACTTTAGTGAGGCTAATGCATTTTCTGCATGCCTCTCAAATTACTGCCTGGTTAGTTAAAAGCAGAAGTGTTCAAATATTGATCACAAAGACACTGAGGATGAAGCAACATTTTAAAAATTAATCCTATTTCTCATTTCTCATGATCTCAACTCGTACCTTTAACCACTCCTGGTTGGTGAGGAGTGAAATACAGTTCAGGGTAACTCACATCCTAAACTATTAGAATTTTAGTCACGTTTAAAATCCCTTTGTAAGCCTTCATAGTCTTCAGCCATGACACACAAAAGTCACCTGCTTGTGTTTCTGATCCTTTTAAGGTTTGAAATGCTATTGAGAAAGCCTGTGAGTTTGGTTAGCTGAAGGTATTAAAGAGAAATCAATAAAATGTTCTCATTTGAAACAGTTCCCTGAGTTAGAGGCTTTATAAGACTGCAGAATGAGTATAGTGCTTTTTTCTAACAGGCCTTGCATGTATGCAGCTCAATCCAACTCCATGATCCGTCACAGATCAAAGCTCCTTAAAGATAGGCCTGATGGATCCTGTTTTCCCTTGTTCCTAGTTACTTAGGAATTGTTAGAAAGAGGAAAACCATTTCTCAAAGCATAAAGGCTTCAGAGGAGAAAGACTCCTAAAAAAGGTGCTCAGGACTTTCATACTTAAAGAAGAAATGGAGTAATGGCCACTCACAAGGCACTCTGGTTGTCTATACTCCCAGTCAAAATCTCTCTCTGATCTGTGATCAGCCAGTCCCATAGAAGTCAAATGCCATCTAAATGTGGTTCTGGTTCAGGAAAAAACTTCCCCTCTGCTCCTCCTTCTTTAAGCAAAAGTTGCCATACTCAGCAGTGCTCCATGAATTCAGAGTGGGGATGGTCTCTGTGTTTATGGTAAGAGAAATGAACTATGCTAGAGCTTGGATCCCTCTTGTCTGAGACTTTAACCACAGTGCCATCTTTCTGCTCTTGCTCTGCAAAATACTTTTGCAAAGAAAGAAGTGTGAATGCAGAGAGGACGGGTAGAAGGACTCATTGTGATTTCTGGTACTGTCATGCTTTTTACATGCCAGTTTTTTTTCCAAGGCTGCTGTTTTCCACACACAGACAGCCCATAGCTCCACCAATGAATGGTGTCTACTGGCTCCATTAGAAGTCAGTGTTGCAATATGGAAATGTGGTCAGCTCTAATGTGTTGGGGTGTTGAGAACCATGTCTCAGGAGCCAGAATGTAAAGAGCAAGCCTGGGCTGGTACCTCCCTTTCAGAAAGTCCCCAGTGTTGCCTTAATCCTCCTATCAGTGATTACACCCTACAGATTAGGGATGTAAGGGATAATGATTATTAGTGAACACAAAAAATAATACTTGGCATTTACATAGCACTATTCAGCTGCAAATTGTTTTACATAATTAACCGTGCTGGGATTGCCTTCACTGCACCACTGCAATAGTCTATTCCTAAATGGTTTTGAAAGATACGTGTGAAAACCAGTTATGCAGTGTGGCAAAAAATGGATCGCTGGGAGCTTTTCTGCTCAGAGCCTGGCACATGCAGCACGAAGCCTGTGACACTATGGAACCATCGAGACATCTCATGGGAACTTCATAGTTACTGTGTTAGAGAAGAGACCAGGGTAACGTGGCTGCACATGGCTTGTGAGGTGTCACTCCCCTATTACCTTTTGGGCTCCTAACACCAGGCTAACACTAGTTTCGTCTGAAACTTCAGACACTGTAATAGGTTTCAAGGCCAAAGGAATCATTAAGATAACCAAGTATAATCTGTAGCACCACACAGACCACAGAGTCCCGCCTGAAACCCCAGCTTATCACTAATTTTTTGTCTTTTAGACAAAAAGTTCCAGAGAAAAAGAATCTACCTCCCTGCTAGACAATAGTATCCTGCCATCAGATATTTGTATCTGGAGTTTTCAGCTCCAGCAGCAATTACAGAGCAAGTTTCTTTCAAAATCTGTTTCCCTTCCTGCTCCTTTTAAGGACTGCAATCACATCACTACTTCATCTTTTCCTGGTTATATAAAATTTCTAACCATAACATCAATTTCCAAAATTCTTATTATTATTTTACATATTTTCTGAATTTGATCCAACTTGTGAGCATCTTGAAAGAGTATGACTAGGTGAACTAGACATAGTATATTTTCTTACACCTATGTCACAGAAAGGGGAATGGAAGCATGGGGATTATATCTCATAAGTCCTTCAAATAATGCTTCCTTCCCCCCTCTGGCTTTTCTACATGCTTTTAGCACTTCTTGGGGTGTTGCTGAAACCAGATTAATATTTACTTTTAATATAAGGGACATTTACTACATCTTTATTAACCAAAGTTAGCATAAAATAGTAAAGCTTCTAATACTGTTTGATATATGCAATGATATTAAAAAATGTATCTGTATTGCACGTAGCTTGCTCTTGGGCTAGCATCACAAAATGCTTTTCTCTCATAATAGATGCCTTCTCGTATTTGATCATAGTACTGGAAAACTATTAACGATATTGCACGATGCTGAGGCCTTTTAAAGGTGACTGAAAGAACCTTCCACATGGAGGTGTTAGGATACAGGCTTGGAAAGCTTATTGGCTTCTTCACTGGGCCTGAGATGATTGTCCTTGTAGTGAGTTTGTGTGGCCAGGTTTTGGTAGCAGGGGGCTACAGGGGTGGCTTCTTTTAAAAAGCTGCTAGAGGCTTCCCCTGCATCTGATAGGGCCAGTGCCAGTCAGCTCTGAGATGGACCCCCCTCTAACCAAGGCCAAGCCAATTAGCGATTCAGATGATGTCTCTGTGATTAATGTATATGAGAAGAAGTTCCTGCACAGTTGCAAAACTGCAGCAGCAGCAGAAGAGAGACTGTGAGAACGTCATCTGGCATACACCAAGGTCAGTGGAGAAGGAGGGAAGGAGATGCCCAGGCACTGGAGGAGAGACTCCCCTGTGATCTGTGGTGCAGCCCATGGTGAGGCAGCTGTGCCCCTGCAGCCCATGGAGGCCACCAGGGAGCAGAGATCCACTCACAGCCCATGGAGGACCCCACGCTGGAGCCACTGAATGCCTGAAGAAGGCTGTGACTCTGGGAGGTTCACATTGCATCAAGTTCCTGGAAATTACCAGATTTGCTGTCAGGACTTGTGATCTCACGACAGACCCATGCTGGAGCAGTCAGTACCTGAAGGACTGTTTCCTCCATGGATGAGACCCACGCTGGAGCAGTTTGTAAAGAACTGCAGCCTGTAGGAAGGACCCACGTTGGAGAAGTTCATGAGGGACTGTCTCCAGTGGCAGGGACCCCACACTGTAGAAGTGGGAAGTGTGAGGAAGCCTCCCCCTGAGAGGAAGCAGTGGCAAAGACCCCCTCCTCCTGTGCCAGTGAAGGGGGTAAGAGGTAGTGACTCAGGAAGCAAGAAGAGACAGGGGTGTTGTTTTAAGATTGAGTTTATATTTCTCATTTCCCTACTCTGTTTTGATCAAACCAATTTTCCCCAAGTTGGGTCTGTTTTGCCCATGGCACTCACTGCTGAGTGATCTCCCTGGCCTTATCTGCACTCATGAGCCCTTTGTTATGTTTCTGTCTTCTCTGTCCAGTTTAGGAGAGAGAGTGATAGAAAAGCTTTGGTGGGCATCTGGCACCCAGCCAGGGTTAAACCACCACAGTTCTTCATGCACAGTACTGTTGCTGTCAGTCTGCTGTACTCAATACAGACAGCTCTCACAGCCCCAAAGATGCACATGGAGTTTGGCCAACTGGTTCTTTTGTTCTGTTAGCAACCTCCAATTCTAGATTTCTCAGACCTGTCATGACCTTGTATCATACACAAGAAGTGTGAACACTACCAGGTGTTCAGGATTTCATCCCAAATGGTACCACAGGAAGTAAAAAGTAAATGAGCAGGTTTGTTGTATCAGTCTGTGGTAGGTATCCCATCTATCATGAATGGTTCGTATCTCAGAAGCACTGGGAGAGGTTTTCATCTTTGGCCAGTTTAAGACTTCAGAAGCAAGACTAAAGCCCTGCCTGTCTGTACCACACCAGCACTTCTGGAGGAGAATTCTGGCAAGCTATGCAAGATCTTTTTGAGGGAAAGCAAGGCAGTGTAAGTGCATAATAAAAGTTGGAGTACTTTTCCTCATTTCAGAAGCAGAAAAAAAACTAAATCACAAAGATCAACTCCAAAAGAAGTGATTTAACTTAATATGAAAAGAGGAGGACAGAGCTAATGAATGTGAAGCGACAGCAATGGTGTTTCCTCAGCAAGCCAGACAAGGACAAAAGGAGGAAGCCAACTCCAGTGTTCTCCAGTCCTTACAAGACAAACACTGTCAGAGAATCATAAGGATGCAACAGTGGTGGCAACATAGCAAAAAAACATTCCCAGCCGATCTGTAATGGAGAATGCTTGGGAAATGGGGAATGCTGGGAAAAAACATACTAACTCTAAAAGTCTGGTTTCCATTTTGACTACACTAGTGGAAACCAACAATAACAACAATAGAACACTGGACAGAAGTGAAAAGGGGTTGAGGTGGTTCTCTGTTACTACTACTGCTCTTCGTTCCATTTTAACTGTTCCTTTGACTTGGAAGAGAAGGTACTGCTTGTTTCCTGTCTGGCCACCTCCTTCACTCTCCACGCAGCACAGAACTGTACAATATTTAGGCATCAACATAATAATATATAATATAATAATAATTAGGCATCAACCTGGCCAAAGGAAAGATAAATAAAAATCATCATTTGTTACAATCAACAGAAGATTTAGTTGCTAATGTGCTGACTGGGCAGGAGGAAGAGATTGGCTTGGGACCTGGAGTTTCACATCCAAAACATGCTGTTACAGAACCGAGTGGTTAAAGAGGAAGGTAAAAAGAAAAATGATCTGACTTACATCTGTTTGAATGATGCTCCATGCGTTAGTTAGGCCAATATTTCCTTCTGTCCCATATAAACGAAGCCCTTTCTTCAGATCCCGCTGAGCATACTTGTCGATCTAAAACCAACCACAAGACACAAAACTCAAAATTTGCTGAGCGTTACATTTCAGAATCAAAGGGCATGGAGCAGAGTGATGCTGAACAATGGTTCTATACTGAAATGAATAAGAAGTTAAGTGACATGTCCTAACGCCTTTCTCCAGCAGAGCTGGTATCTGTTACAGGTATCTTGAATTTTGTAAAGAATATGAAGAGTTCTTGTTCTGAATTAATGTTCATGTTTTCCATCATAGACTCATTTTCCCTTCACAATTCACATCACATTTCCCTTCACATCAAAGTACTACAGAGAGACTGGATTCAGTTTAATCACTTTTTTATTTATTGTGTAAATGAGGCCTCTATATGAAAACATTCATCTACCCATATCACTTCCTTTTAGCTTTGTATCTTTAATTATGACCTCATCATCTTCCAAACGTTTCCTGTGAGATCAACAGCAGCATCCTGATGCTCTGAATTGTGTTCATTATATCAGCTGGGGCACCCCACTTCTTACACCAGGATGGACACGATTATATTGAAGCAGCAGGGAACAAGCTATCCAAAATTCAGGGCAGAGAGAATACAAGAATCAAGTTACTAAATGAAGCTTCTCTTAAACAAATACATTTTTGTTGATTTAATGAAAGTCCAAAGTTCTCCTTTATCTCTAAACAGAAGACAGGGCTGTTTTGTTGAGAGCCTGTGTGGATAAAGCAGGCTGCTTTTGGATTCACTGTTCACCAAGCAGGCAGTATCCAAAATGATTTTAAGTGTTTCTCTTCCAGTCTAACCATATACATTTCTACACAATCAAGCAAACCCAGCAATAGAATAATAAATGGGTATTCACAGGTTAACTTGATTTTTCTTTTGTAAAAGTAAAGCACTGAATACTTCTGCTCAAATAGGCCCATGTTCCCCCCTCCCCTGGGTGCCTGTCAAAGTTAGCAATCTGTTCCACATCAGAGTTGTATCAAGAAGGGTGAGCAGACCTCTCACATTTTGTTCTCTGTCACTGTGCAAAATACAGTGCCACTCTGAGATCTTTCTGCTGCAACAGTCAAAAAGAAAACCAAAATGAAATTCACAACTTGCCTTATGGTGACAGTCTACATTAATCCATACTCTCCACTATACTGGACAAGAGACAGACATGGAGTGATCTCTAGTGACTGACCCTCTGACACTAGTCACTCCAGCTGAGGGGGGTCTAAAATGAAGTAATCAATGCTAATTTTGAGTTAACAGAGAGAACAAAGGTATTCTGCTTCTACAATGAGCTTGGATTTTTCTTCTACTGTGTTCAGTCAAAATTGTTTCCGTTTGCTCCTGGAAAAAAAGTGGATGCACAGCATCTTCCAGTGTAAAAAAAAAAAAGGAATTTTTCAACCTACTAAATCGTAATCAGTATGGAGTAAATGTAACGTTGTAAAGTTATTCAACACTATGACTCCACAAAAAACTATGACCTCAGAAGTTCATCATGTCCAAGAAATCTCTGCTGTCTGTGCCAAGAGTTCTGCTTGGTCTCGGCAGTTCTTTTGTCTTCTTACCCAAAGTTTACCCCCATCACACTGAGCCACTAATTAAACAGTTTGATGACAGAATAAGAAAGATGTACAACTTAATCTCAGCACCTAAACTTTCACACAAGCACTTTCATGTGTATTACTCTCTGGAACAGTAGTGCTGTGCTCCCACTATAATTATCATGTAAGCTGCTTTTGACTTTATGCAGAGATTATACATAGTCATTGGTACATTAATTAGAAGAGAAAACCAATGCTGAAAGCTATAATTAAATTTGGAATTAGTTAAGAAAATGGCAGGCAATAAATGATACACTTATATGTGTGTGGAATTTCAAGAATTCATTTAAGAATTAGATTGAACTGGGTTTCAGCTCTTCATTTAGCCTTGGCTTCCTGTGTCTCAACTGGACTTGCTGTGGTCTCGAGCTGAGTCATGAAATAAGATGGAAGGGCACAGTTGTGTTCTTAGCCTGTGAGAGGCTTTGCAATTTAGTGTCCTACAGGGGCAGCAAGGTAAACTAGTTCTTGAAAAACTAATTCTAATTCAGAAAGGGACAGAGGTGAACAGGGACAGCATAGGTGAGTGCAAGTGGGGACAGAAATCAGGTAGCAGATCTGTTGCCTTGAAGATGAAAGAAAAGTCTGTTTGGAATATTAATTTACCACACCTAAGAAAATCTGCTCTCTAAAGTGAGAGCACTACACATAAGCCTACACTTCATAGTACCACTAATCTAAACAGCAGTGATTTACTGAAGAGCAAATGTCATGCTACCCAAAGGATGCAAATCCAAAGTTCGCACTTCCTCACTGGAATTTTGCTTTGCAAACCAATGCAGTGGCTCAATACGCTAATTCCTTTTTATCAGGGCTCACAGGCTGCTCTTGTTAATGCAAACTTCATGTCCTCTTCAAGATCAATCATAATAATAAATTTCAAAATAACCATTTAGTAACTTACAGTTGACGTTTATAAAGTCCTTCAAGATCAGGAACAATGTTTTTTAGTCTACATGGGCTTTAACTTGATCTCAAGAGATTGCCTCACTGACCATTCTTGTTCTTCCTTTTACCTGGAGAATCACATAAGCTCAAGGGTTGGAAGGGACCTCAAAAGATCATCCAGTCCAACCCCCCTGCCAGAGCAGGACCATCTAGAGTAGGCCACATAGGAACTCGCCCAGGTGGGTTTTGAACGTCTCCAGAGAAGGAAACTCAACAATCCAGCTGGGCAGCCTGTTCCAGTGCTCCTTCACCCTCACAGTGAAGAACACTAGCAAGCAACTTTTTGAGGCCAAATGAAAGCAATTCCTCTTTTCTTCATAAAGTTAACCACTTTTTCCTGCCCAAAACTGCAAGATCTTTAAACTGGCAACAGATTTCCATATTTCAGAAACCGAGTAAACAGCAGAGCTCAGAAACTCAAGAAAGCAGGCACTATGTGACCAGCTCTCCCACTGCCATTTCAAAAAAACTCAACATCGTCACACGCATTGTATGACCCATTATTATTTGTTGCTTTACAAAGAAAATACCCGATTGAGTCTTGCTTGGAAGAGGATACAAGATTTTTATAATTCCGTACCATATGTGTGGCTTATTTCCTTCTCTCTCTCATCTCTGTGCAGGTTACAACTTTGAAAGAGGCAAGCATATACTGGGAAACACTATCTCCAGATTTCTTTACTTTTTTGTTCATCTCCACTGACACATGAGAATATCTGGAAATTTCACATGGTTTTACACACACACACAGAGCTTTGTATTTCTTTGAGCAATGGTAAATGTAGGATCTTTCATAATTCTCTCTTAGTATAAGTTTCTAACTAATCTTCTAACTAAGCATACTGTAAATACACCAAACAGTACTATTCTCTGAAGGGTAGATGATTTAAAACCTCTTTTTCACAGAGCTACTCCTTAAAGCATTCATGCTCTCCTGTTTGCTTGCACTAGGGTCAAAAGTCCTTTATCATCACCTAGAAATAACCTGTTAAAGCCCAACTGAGACTGTGGCCCTTTGGTACCAGGAGAATGCACAGGCTGTCACTTGTATCTGCAGCTGAGGTACCAGCATGAAGTACCCCGCTGTTTGTGTCTCCCCTGTTGCTAGCCAGTTCCACAGAGCCCTTTTTATTAATGTTTTATCTTGCCTGAATTAATCAGTCTTGACACAGAAGTACTCTTGGATTTCTGAGAGCACAGATGATTCTAAAAACGACCGCTACTCTCAGTTCAGTCTGTGAGGAGTTCAGTGTCTACGTGCAGTGCTATTAAAAGCACACTGACTTCTGCTTGAATAACCTGTGTACAAGGTTATAAGATGGATATTTTTTCACCTAATTGGAGTAGTGCTTGAAGCTCTAGGCATGTGATTCCTATGGCTTTGACCAGAGATGGGTATGTAAAATCCAACCCCTGTTTGTGGAGCATAGCTGGCAAATGCTCCTCCAGGTCATTCTGTTTCCTGCCAACCTCAATTTTGTTTCTTTCTCAAAAGATCTTTAGAACTTTTCTATATGCTTTTATTCTAATTGTATATTTGACTTAAATGAAAACTCACATAACACCCCCAGCTGTCTCTTCTGCCTTCAATTTGAGTTTTCCAGAAAATGATCTTTCTGAAAATGAAATGCTGCACACCACAGTGATTCATCACATCTCCTGACAAATGATCCCACCCTGCATTCACCAATCTGTCAGCTTCTCTTGTTTGTCCCTGTGCTACCAGCCCTCAGCCAGTCAAACGTCTATCGCAAAACAGGAACTGTAAGTACCATACTAAATATTCTGCAATTTGAATCTGCTGCATTCTCCCATATGCAAGCCAAGCCCTTCACAAAGCACAACCCTAACCAGTGAAGGAGCACAATGAAGCATAATAAAAGCTCTCAGCAGGCAAATCGTCACTCTAAATGAGGTGCATATTTTTAGTCATATGAAATATCAGAGATTTCCTTAGAAGAGAGAGTTTCTGAAGAGTTAGACAGTAAGAACCTTTTATCAATCTGAAAGTGAAGCAGGCAAAAATCTTTTCCTCCTTGAGATTCATTGGGTGACAGGTAAGAGGTGTAAGCATCAAGCTGGCACCTAATCCATGGTAATTCCATTGACTTCTGGCCTTAGATGCATTGGAGGCTTGCCCATGCTTATCAGCACCATCAGATTTCAGTGATGTTTCTACTAACATAGTTAAATGTATCCTATTGCTTACTGTGTAATCCACAACTGCAAGAGCACCACTTCTTGGAGGAGGGCAGCTTATCAGCACTTCGTGTAAGGTAAGATCCTGTTCTCACTGCCATGAGCCTACATACTTTCCGACTGACTTCCATTAGGTGCTAATTTTACTCTTAAATCTCTCACTGTCTTATTAAAAAGACTTTCTAAAAGATATATGCTACTCTAAAGTAGATGAGTCATGTGCAAAGTTTCAGGCAATGAAGGAAACTCGGTATTTGAGCTAGAGAAGAGAAAGCTACAGGAGATGCAATAGGACTAGAGAGGAATGGCCCCAGAGATCAAGAGGAGTGCCTGGAAGCCACTGATGCAGTGAGAGAATGGGCAGGGATCTATCTGAATCTCATCTAAACTGCAGCTGTGACAAAACATCTCTTAAAAAAAAAAATCTTACTTAAGCCTGTGTATAATTTCAGGCCAAATTAAAAAGTGGTTCTTTCTTAATCTGTATTCCCTCAACACAGCTATTTAAGCTGCAGCAATTTGCATGTAAGGCTTGTTTTACTGTCAGCTTTGTCCCCTCATTGCTTTGGAAATCCAGAGCCTCCAAGCAGAACTATGTCTGGCTGGCTGACAAGCCCAGCTGAAGAAGCCAGCATTCTTCAAGGGGACCAAGAGCTGTCAGACTCTACCTTGCCTCCTTGAATAAGACAACCTAAGAATAATTGAGGCCGAGATAAAAACTGTGTAACAGCAGAAGCAACAAAAGCCCTGCTTAGCACAGATACAGACATGCTGAAAGCACTACATAAACATTCTGTGCTGCAAAAACCCAGCAAGGCTCATAATTATTGCCATCTCTGAATTACAAACAGGGGACTGCAGTCGCCTTCTCCATTCCTGGGGACGGTTTGACAGATCTCTCACTCTCTGTGTAAAGGAAACTCTTTGGAGTTTATCTACTTACGGCGTGAAATGGAAGACAGTTATTACTCCCTGAAAAGCCCGTCCTGTAATTTTGCTGCTGATAAGAAGGAGGAAGTGCTTTGGAGCAAAATTTCTTGGGCAAACAAGAAAGATGTATCTGTGTAGAACATGGATATTATCAATATTTAATATTATGCAAGACTGTGACTAAACTGAAGCTATGCCAATACTGAAGAGAAAAAGTCCTTTTACTGTCCCAGCACATTGAGAGAGAAGGTGGTTTTGCTGTAATCCTCTCTGAAAGAAAGGCCGAAAAAGGTGCTTGGGGAAATCCTTATTGTCTCCTATTCAACAGCGTGGAACGTCACTTGGATCCTGACATAACCTTTAGGCCAGAGGCTGCCAGCAGTGTCCCCAGCTGCAGGTAAAAGGAGACTTTTAATTTCAAGCTTCAGCGCTTCCCTACCACATCAGGAACAAAAATTCCATGCAACAAGCCCCCTAAACCGGACAAAGCCTCTCAGCAGCACTTCAATATAGGTAAGTAAATATTCCTGACCTTTCTGGTGATTGCTTCCCCTACCTCTCTGCCTTTTCACCAGAACAGAAGAGCCTGTAAGGAAATGACAAAATATACAATAGTTTCCCACCGGGCAAAACTTTTAATTTAATGCCTTGATAATCATTCTCTACAAATAGTAGGGAGTGGAAAATTGAATGTAAACAAAAAGGCCCTAATCTATAAGGTCATATGTGGGAGCCCTTTTGCCTGCTGAGAAGAGATGAGATTGATTGTACCAATGGGTAAGGCTTGTTTTAAATGAGATGTCCCCAAACCTGCCTATATGAAGCTGAGAGCAGTACATGCTCTCGTCACCCCTGAAATCTTCCTTACACTCTCTGCTATAAATAGAAACCATGTAAGATTTTAGTAAATAAGAGACATTGCATGGGTTTTGCTGAATTTGGGCATTTAAGGGACAATATATCAATTTATTGACAGCATCATCAGTGTTACACAGCATCTCCAGGACATTCTGCACAGCTCTGTGGGATTCCCACGTCCTCCTCAAATGTCAAACAGCTCCAGGACTTAATGTTTTTGTTGTAACTGTTTCCTTAACCACAGCAAACCACTTGCTTAGTGAATTTTCTTTTCCTAGTTGGACTATGTCAGGAGTCAAATATTTCAAGGATCTTCCAAACTTCAGTAAGTTAGTTGAAATGTTTATTTGCTCTAGCAAATGTTTGATACCAAGAGAGATGCACTGGCACCGGCTGTGTACCTTTAGAGGAAAAGTAGAGAGTACAGCAACAGAAGATCACAGGAAATGGTCTGGGAGCAGGAATATCAATGAACATTTCTGAAACATGCTGGCTTGGGTCAAGTGAGATGAGACCTTCCAGCTGTGCCATAGGCTTCCTACATAGTCTGGAAAAGTCCCCATTTCTCTTGTGTTTAAGTTCTCTGTTTGTAAAACAGGGATAACCTGACTTCACTCATGCCTTAAAATTAGTAATAGAATTTGGAGTAGGTTTTGTGTAACAAAACCAGACTGGGACATGAAGCCTTGTGTAGAACATGAGACAAGAACAGAGTTACTAACCTGAGTGGGTCAGTAACTCTCCTGGCACTTAGAGGATAAAACTGAGGTTCTTCAGGAAGCAAGAGGAAGGAAAAATACATCTTGCATTGTCCTGGAGGAGGCATCTAGGGAAACTATAAGAGAGTCTCCCACCATGCACTCTGACAAGAACTGAGAAGTTGTGGTAGATTGTGTAACAAGAAGCTAATAAGAACGTCAAGGAACTTGGGCTTTTCATATCAGTTTTTCCTGGGTCCACGGTTTATGCATACAAGTAATTACAGTTTCAGTTACTGTCTTCTACCCACAAGCACCTGTTTGTGCTCGAAATCCAGACTGAAGGCACCTCATGTGACAGACAGCTGAGTCTGCAAGAAAGGAGCCACTGAAACGTTCCCATAATATTCATACTACTAAAATGCCAAGGAATCCCTACATCAACTTTAGTGATGCTTTGTTTTAAACAAGAGATCGTGAGCCTGACAAGTCATGAGACTCTGCAACTGAAATTTTTCATGCAAGAGGAAATGCAAATGTTTTCTTCAAAATGCATCTGATTTTGTCCAAATGATTCCTTTGAAGTCCAAGGGAGAGACGGGCATTTTATCATTGTTCTGCCTAAAGTGAACATTTAGCTTCCTATCATTGTCAGTGTAAGGAAAAGCACACTTATCTTTGGCCAGAGAGGCCACTGCCTTTTCATCTTACACACAGCAACAGCAGAGTCACTTGTGCATTGTCCCCAATCTTGTTTAAATAAAGTATGTCATAGCTAACTCAGAGACACAAGCTCAAAATGTTAAAGCGCAGCTGTGCACACTCTCTGCTTACAGACAGAATGAAGCCAATAGCACAGCTGACTGCTTAGATGATACATGCATCCAGCTTTGTCTTGGATGGCACACTCTGTATGGGCACTTCCCAATGACACAGTCCTAGATCTCCTTAAAGAAACACCAATCTTGTTTCTTTTCAGTGAACTTAGGAACAAAAACTGTAAACATGAACTCTTGTCTTGCTGCTTTTAGTTTCAAATAAGTTTGCATGCGGCTGCAAAGATGGGTAAAGGGCTGGGTAAAACTAAGCAGATAAATCAAATAAAAAACCACAAAAGGCTGACACCACAAATTCATTACTAGGATATTAAGTTAATTCTTCTTGGCCATCATGCATTTTCAGTGGAAAAAGCCTCGCCAGCATGTTGGAGGGATTTCAGGTGACTGAACACTGAAATGCATGTGACATACCTAATTATAGAGTATTCAAGACACATCCTATACTGATTCCATAGAAGGAACCTTTACATATAAATAAGCTGCTTTTCAGATTGTTAAGCTGGTTGGGTAAAAACGTGATACTAACACCCTCAATAGCAGTGACACCAGCAAAGCTGAGTGCTATCATGACCTAACATTGCCATTTCTTTTCCAGAATTAACCTTTCTTTATAGTAGGTTTTCTCCATATACTTGCTCCAAAGACTACTGACACAGAGCTTCTATCTCCTTTCTCCAGCTCTGGATCCCATCAACCACCCAGCAATGCTCCTCGATCTTCACATATCAGCCTTGTGTCCCACAGCTTATTCTCAAGGCCCTTCCTGTGCCAACTCTTCTACTTGTTTGAATAATCTTTCCGCAGACATGGTCCTGTAAGAGTCATTCCTTTCCTGCATGTCCCAGTAAACAGTAATTTTGCCTTGATCTCTAGTGGCCACAGAACCATGCCTGAGCTGGGGTGTGAAGACTCCTCTGAGACAAGCTCATGTATTGAAATGCCATGTATGCTGAATCCAGGCCAGCAGAAAAGGGAAATGCCCGTTCTTTCAAGCCAATGCTTACAATGGGAATATTCCCAGGATAGCTGTATTCAGCCTCTTTGGCTTTTTAATTATTTTTTTTTAAAAAAAAAGATTATCACTTTCATTTGTCCTCAGTATAACCTCAGATAAGTAAATTGGGGAGGATGCTAATTAATATGGTGCATGCTATTGAGCTTTTGTTTGCAAAGAGACATGAAAAGTGAGTTGCATTTGTGTTTCCAGTGCTAACAGCCAGTTATCTAGACAACAAAAAGGAAAAAAAGCACCCCAGTCACCTAGGGATGCACATGTCGATAGAGCCTGAGATCCAATTAGCTGCCACAAAGGCTTCAGGATGTGAGGAGGCAAATCAAAGCAGGAGCCACTTTCCTTGTAGGAACTAATAACCATTGTGTAATTCTGTATTAGGCAGAACAGTGACATTGTATACACACCCCTTCACAAAGGCCATGAGCCAGGAAAGGGAAAGCCAGTGGTTTACTCACTGGGATGAAGGACTTGGCCATTTGCCCACTAAGCCATTTGCTGCAGTCAACCCATGGGATCAACCTGTGTTTCAATTATTTACAATACTCATTTATTTAGTTTAAAGGTGAATGAGAGAGCTTTCAAATGACAGAGTGCACTACTAAAATATCAGAGGAAGAGGGATAGCAAAGGCAAACCATATTCTATGCTCCCACTGTGGTAAGAGAAGAGAAACAAGTCTCACAAAACACGTAAGCATGGGCTAGTTGCAAACCCCAAGTAAATTTACCCAACTATATTAAGATCATTTGCTCTGAAATTCATTACTTTGGTGGGAAAACTTAAGTCAAAACACAGAATTTGTCCACTGCCTTAAGTAAATAAATGTCTGAAAGAGTCAAAACAATTACACCCTAACCAGAGCAGGCCTCTGGTGGTCCCTGAACCTTGCTGGGGCCATTGGAAAGGCATGTGAGCTCCCCATAGTTAGTTATTGGTAATGGCACCTCTTGGTTGCAGAGCCGCCCTACTGAATACAGAATGTCAGCTCCACCAGCAACTCCTAATAGAATCTTAAGGACTGGAAGGGACCTTGAAAGATCATCTAGTCCAACTCTCCTGCCAGAACAGCATCACCTAGAGTAGGTCACACAAGAACTCGTCCAGGTGGGTTTTGAATGTCTCCAGAGAGAGAGACTCCACAATCCTCCTGGGCAGCCTGTTCCAGTGCTCTGTCACCCTCACAGTGAAGAAATTCTTCCTTGTATTTCATTGAAAGCTCTTATGTTCCAGCTTGTACCTGTTGTCCCTTGTCTTGTCATTGGATATCACGAAGAAGTACCTGGCTCCATCCTCCTGACATCCACCTTTTATGTAGCTGTAAGCATTAATGAGATCACTCCTCAATCTTCTCCAATCTAAAGAGCCCCAGCTCCCTCAGCCTTTCATCGTAAGGGAGATGCTGCACTCCCTTCATCATCTTTGCGACCCTGCACTGAACTC